>OZ018331.1:147356386-147934120 GCA_963969495.1 Ceratothoa steindachneri | reverse complement strand
AGAAAGGATGATGAAGTAGGAGGAGAATAGGAAAAAGAAGAAGTATAAGAAAGGAAGAAGAAGAATATGAAGAGGAGTAAAAATAGAAAGAGGAAGAGGAAATATATAAATTCTTCTTCTTCTTCTTCTTCTTCTTATTATTATTATTATTATTATTATTTTTCTTATTATTCTTCTTCTTATTATTATTATTCTTATTATCCTTCTTCTTATTATTCTTCTTATTATTATTCTTACTATTATTATTCATATTATTATTATTATTATTTATTATTATTATTATTATTATTATTTTTTATTATTATTCTTAATATTATTATTATTCTTAATATTATTATTATTATTCTTATTATTCTTATTCTTCTTCTTAGTATTCTTATTCTTATTCTTATTATTCCTCTTATTATTATTCTTACTTATTATTATTATTATTCTTATTATTATTAGTCTTATTATTATTATTATTATTCCTATTATTCTTCTTTTTATTATTCTTATTCTTCTTCCTATTATAATTAGTCTTATTATTATTATTATTATTATTAGTCTTATTATTATTATTATTCTTATCATAATTATTATTCTTATTATTTTCATCAGATTGAATGAAGGCGAGCCGTTGGAGGGCAACAGCCAATGAGGCAGAACCTAAAAACTACCCCAGGGCCCAACGAGGGGCGCAACATCGATAAAAGAAGAAAAGTAGAAAGAAGAATTGGAAAAAGAGGAATAAGGAGAGAAAAGAAATAAGAAAAAGGAAGAAGAATGATAGGGTGGTGAGAAGAAAGAAGAAGAGGATAAGGAAAGAGAGTAGGAAGAAGAAGAGGAGGAATTTTAAGAGAAATAAGAAGCAGTGGATGATAAATAAGAAGAAGAATAGGAAAAAAGGAATAAGAAAAGAAAGAAGAGGAAGAAGAGAAATTAGAAAAAAGTAGAATGATAAGTAGGGGAGTATGAGGAAGAAGGAGAGAAATGAGAAAAATGAATAAGAAGTATAGGAAGGTGAGAATAAAGAAGAGTTTATGAGGAAAGAGAGAAGGAAGAATAATAGGAGTAAGAAAAGAGAAAAATAATAATAATAAGGATAAGGGGATTATAAATTAGAAGAAAAATTTAAAAAGGAAGATTAAGAAGAGAAAGAAAAGAAAAGGAAGAAGAAGGATAGGAAGGTGAAAAGAAAGAAGAAGACGATGATGAAAGGGAAAAGAAGGAAGAAGACGATGATGAAGTAAAGAAGAACAGTAATAAGAAGAGACAAGACAGAAAAAGAAGAGGAAAAAGAAGAAAAACAAGATAAGAAGAAGAAAAATAAGAAGGATAAAAAGGGAGGAGGAAGAAGAAGAAAGATAGGAAAAGGAGCAGAAAGAGGAAGTGTATGATGAAGTAGAATAAAATAGGAACAAGAAGAAGAATAAAAAAGAAGAAGAAGAAGAAGAAGAAGAAGTAGAAGGGAGGAAGAAGAAGAAGAATAAACTTCTTTAAACACTGATATGCCCAAACTCTCCCCCCCCCCAGCCCTGGAGGAATCCCCCGTCTCCCCCAAGGGCGGAGAAAATACAAAAAACAAGAGGGTAAAAAGAGCCGAGTCCGACACGAAGGAGGCGCCTCGGAGCTCACCCCTTTGTCGCGGGGCTCAACCCCCCCCCCCCCGCCGCATTCAATGACACTTTATCTCTCGGAAGAGGCCAAAGGCGGCATTTCCGAGCGTAGCCATCGTCACGTAGAAAGGAAATAATGAGGATAAAGATGGGAAACAATAAAGGCAATAATTAAGACACTGAGAAAGACAACAATAACGATTCCGTCAGTGTCATAGCGATTTTTGCTAACCCCGACCCTCGGTTTCCTGGAAGAAAAACAGTATTTCAGGTCACTCTTTGACCTCCAAGTAAGAACTTAAATCCCCTCCCCATTAAGTAATAAACCCCCAACTCCCCACGGTAGCTGCAAATACCCCTCCCCCCCCCATCAAGCCCCCCAGCCCCAGGATGGTCTTAAAATACCTATGATCTCACGAACTTTTTCGTGGATATTTGCGAATCTGGGCTCTTGATCCGAGTCCAAGATTGCTCGGATCCCAGGATTTCCCCCCAGGGGTGTCTGGGTTCGAAATCCTGGACAGGAACTTAATGTTACTCATGACACCCCCTCCCCCTGGAGTAATCGAGATCCTGGACAGGAACTTAGTGTTACTCGTGACCCCTTCCCGTGGATTAATCGCCTGGGAACGCTCTGGCGAGCGCCAGAGGAGCACTTGCAATATGGCAGGAATAGACTGAAGGAAAGAAGGAGTAGATAGGTAAAGGTAGGACAGATTATAAAAAAATGAAGGAATGGAGGGAATGAGAAAAATGAAGGAATGGAGGGAATGAGAAAAAGCGAAGGAATGGAGGGAATGAGAAAAAATGAAGGAATGGAGGGAATGATAAAAATAAAGGAATGGAAAGAATTATAAAAATAAAGGAATAGAAAGAATGCGAAAAAATAAGGAATGGAGAGAATGTGATAAAATGAAGAAATGCAGAGAATGAGAAAAAATGAAGGAATAGAGGGAATGAGAAAAATGAAGGAATGGAGGGAATGAGAAAAAGCGAAGGAATGGAGGGAATGAGAAAAAATGAAGGAATGGAGGGAATGATAAAAATGAAAGAATAGAGGGAATGAAAAAATGAAAGAATGGATGGAATGAGAAAATGAAGGAATGAGAGTAATGAGAAAATGAAGGAATGAGAAAAAAATGGAGAGAATGCAAACAAATGATGAAATGCAGAGAATGCGAAAAAATGAAGGAATAGAGGGGGGGATGAGAATGATGAGAGAATAGAGAGAATGAGAATAATGAATGAATAGAGGGAATGAGAAAATGAAGGAATGAGAAAAATTGAAGGAATGAATTGAATGAGAAAAAATGAAGGAATGCAAGGATAAGAAAAAATGAAGGAATGGATGTAATGAGTAAAAATGAATAAATGGAGGAAATGAGAAAAAATGAAGGAATGGAGGAAGGATTAAATGAAGGAATGAATGGAATGAGAAAATGAAGCAACATAGAGGAATGGATGGAATGAGAAAATAATAAAATGAAGAAATGGACGGAATGATAAAAATGAAGGAATGGACGGAATGAGAAAAATGAAGGAACGAGAGTAATGAGAAAATTTAGGAATCAGAAACGATAAGGGAATGCAGGGAATCAGAAAAGTGAAGGAATGGCGGTAATGAGAAAATGAAGGAATTAAGAGAATGCAAACAAATGATTAAATGCAGAGAATGCGAAAATTGAAGGAATGGAGGGGGAATGAGAACAATAAAAGAAGAGAGAATGACAAAAATGAACGAATGGGAGGAATGAGAAAAATGAATGAATGGAAGGAATGAGAAAAAATGAAGGAATTGAGGGACTGAGAAAATAAAGGAATGATCAAAAATGAAGGAATAGACGTAATGATGAAAAAAAATGAAGGAATAGGGGTATGAGAAAAATCAAGGAATGACGGAATGAAGGAATGAGAATAAATGAAGGAATGGATGGAATGAGAATAAATGAAGGAATGGATGGAATAAGAAAAATCAAGGAATGAAGAGAATGAGAAAATGAAGGAATGGATGGAATGATCAAAAATGAAGGAATGGAGGGAATGAAAAAATTAAGGCGTGTGTCTAATGAGAAAAATGAAGGAATGAGAAAAAATGAAGGAATGAAGGGAATGAGAAAATGAAGGAATGGCAACAATGAACAAATAAATACAAGGAATAAAGAAAAAATAAGCAAATGGAGAGTAATGAGACAAAAATTAAACGAATTAAAAAAAAAAAATTCAAGGCAAAGAACGAATTGAATAAAGCTTGGAATGGTGAAAAGGGCTAAAAGAAAGAATGAAGAAACAAAGGAAAGAGTAGAGGAAATAAGGACAAACGCTGTTAAATGGAATCATAAAATAGAAAGGAGGGTGTGGATGAAGTAAATCAGGGCGAGAAGAAGGTGAGGTTGACTGAATGAAAGAATGTGTGGCAGTAGTGAGGACGCAAAATTAAAGGAATGAAGAGAATGAGATAAATAAACAACGAATGGGGGAGAATATAGAACGAAGGAAAGGATTGTAGAAGATAAGTTTAGAATGGTGAAAGAGCTGAATGAAAGAAGGAAGGGATGAAAGAAAAAGTAAAAGGTTTCGAGATAAATGATAATAAGGGAGATAATTTGAAACAAAAGAGGAATGAGAAATGAAGAAAAAGAAATGGAGTAAACAAGGCTTAGGGAATAGGGGACGGGGGAGTGCAGAAGGCTAAGGGAGTGAATGAAAGAATGTAAAACTAAGTCACAATAGTAAGGAAGGAGAGGAATGAAGTGAATGAAAGAAAAATGAATCGTAAAAAATAGAAAAATGGAAAAAATAGGTAAAGGATGAAAGGAATAAAGCTTGAAAGGGTGTTGTTGTTTACATCTCCATTTGTGCCCCCTGCGCCCTTAGGGATTAAAAGAGAAAGCTTAGATCCTACCCCTTGCATAGAGGGATTAGAGTGGGGTGAGGCCGTTGCATGCTAGGAGAATTTTAATAGCACCCCTTAGCGGCCCATGCAACAGCTAGAAGGTGCAGGTTCAATTGCAACTTAACCACAACCAGTATTACAACCAAGTGTCGTGGTACCACACCAAGGTTGAATCCAGGTGGGATGGGCGTGTTATCTCCACTTGGGAATGAATGACCCCCACTATTCTTTTTCTCTTTTCCCACAAGTGGTTACAGTTAAGAAACGGAGCCTTGCCTCCTGCTGAGCGGTCGGTACTGGGTTATACCAGGGGGACATGCAAGCCCTTATGATACCCGTACCCCCCGAATTAGACAGAACCCCTGTGGGGTTGGAAAACAGAAAGGAGTTGAAGTAAATAAGGAATAAATGTAAGAATAATGTTGAGTAGAACCGACAAACAGAAAAACGAATAAAAAGAATAAGAAATAAAACGCCAAATAAATTGAAGAAAAAAAGAGAAAAATAAAATAATGGGAGTTGTTGTTGGGACATCGATCAACTGGAGTAAAGGAAAGACGAAGTGATAAAATAAAAGAACGAATAGCGGTAGAAAAACAGGAGAATTCGCACACCGAAAAGAATATATGGGGGGAAGAAAAAAGAAAAAAAAGAGATGCCTATATGTAGTGGATAAGGTAAAAAAGAAGAGATATATGTAGTGGATAGGGTGAAAAGGAAGACAAATATGTATTGGATAAGGTAAAAAAGAAGCGATACATGTAGTGGATAAGGTAAAAAATAAGATATATATTTGGTGCATAAGGTAAAAAAGAAGAGTTACATGTAGTGGATGAGATAAAAAAAGAGATACATGCAGTGGATAAGGTAATAAAGAAGAGATATATGTAGTAAATAAGGTAAAAAAGAAGAGATACATGTAGTGAATAAGGTTAAGAAGAAGAGATATATGTACTGGATGAGGTAAAAAGAAAAGATATATGTAGTGGAGGAGGGAAAAAAGAAGAGATATATGTAGTGGATAAGGTAAAAAAGAAGAGATATATGTAGTGGGTAAAGTAAAAAAGAAGAGATTCAACTGTTAGGTAAGGTAAAAAAGAAGAGATATGAGTAGTAGATAAGGTAAAAAAGACCAGATACATGTAGTGGATAACGTAAAGAAGAAGAGATATATGTAGTGGATAAGGTAAAAAAAAAGAGATTCAAGTAGTGCATAAGGTAAAAATGAAGAGATACAAGTAGTGGGTAAGGTAAAAAAGAAGAGATATTTGTAGTGGATAAGATAAACAAAAGGAGATATATGTAGTACATTAGGTAAAAAAAGAAGAGATATATGTAGTGGATAAGGTATAAACTAAAGATATATGTGGAGCATGAGAAGAAAGTAGAGATATATGTAGTGAATAAGGTAAAAACAAAGAGAGATATGTAGTGGATAAAGTAGAAAAGAAGAAATATAGGTAGTGCATAAGAAAAAAAAAGAGATATATGTAGTGGATAAGGTAAAGAAGAAAAGATTCAAGTAGTGGGTAAGGTAAAAAAGAAGAGATACAAGTAGTGGGTAAGGTAAAAAAAGAAGAGATTCGTGTAGTGGGTAAGGTAAAAAAAAGAGATATGAGTAATGGATAAGGTAAAAAGACGAGATACATGTAGTGGATAAAGTAAAGAAGAAGAGATATATCTAGTAGATGATGTAAAAAAGAAGAGATATATGTATCGGATAAGGTTAAAAAGAAGAGATACATGTAGTGGATAAGGTAAAAAATAAGATATATATTTAGTGCAGAGAGATAAAAAGAAGAGATACATGTAGTGGATAAAGAAAAGAAGAAGAGCTATATGTAGTGGTTAAAGTAAAAAAGAAGAGATATATCTAGTGCATAAGGTAAAAAAGAAGAAATACATTTAGGTGGATAAGGTTAAGAAGAAGAGATATATGTAGTGGATAGGGTAAAAAAGAAAAGATGTCTGTAGTGGATAAGGTAAAAAAGAAGCGATACATGTAGTGGATAAGGTAAAAAATAAGATATATATTTGGTGCAAAGAGTTAAAAAGAAGAGATACATGTAGTGGATAAAGAAAAGAAGAAGAGCTATATGTAGTGGTTAAAGTAAAAAAGAAGAGATATATCTAGTGCATAAGGTAAAAAAAAATAAATACATTTAGTGGATAAGGTTAAGAAGAAGAGATATATGTAGTGGATAGGGTAAAAAAGAAGAGATATATCTACAGAACTACAGAACTACAGAATCTAGGACCAACAAAGACCCTAAGGTCCGCTCGAGGCTAGTCCGCTACACTACATCCGAAACTACGATACACACTTATCTACGAGTGTATCTCTAACATGCTATATTTTTTTTTTTTTTTTTTAATATATAATCTACTGTACACACTTATCTACATGTGTACAATGTCAGGCATATTAACTACTTCAACCTAAGGGGGGGTGATAGAAAGTTTTTCTTCTCAACTTCCGCAGCCCTCGACTGCTAGTGGTGAAAATCTAGTTATAGGATAGGCGGAAAAGAAAATGGATATCTAAACTACACATGCAAGAGAAATCGCTGGCATCATTTTTAGTCATCATTTTTACTCTCGTTGTTCCTCCGCTCCAAACTCCTTTTGCAAAGACGTTATTATTTACTGTGCTCAGACTACGTTATATTTATACTATTTAAGTGCGCGTCGAGACGGTTTTTAAACATATTTACCGACCTACTATCCACTACGTGGGTGGGTAGCCTATTCCAAATTTGAGTAATTTTAAACGTAAAATAGTTTTGGGCTATACTAGTGTTAAATCGCTTGTTCACTAATTTTAATCCGTGTTGCCGAGTATTTCCCCTATGATCCAATTCGAACAAATTCCTATAATCAACGTTTGAAAATCCTTTCAATATTTTAAATACTTCAATTAGCTGGCCACGTAATCTTCTGCCTTCGAGAGATGGCAAATCTAATGCCCTGAGTCTTTCCTCATAGGGCCTGTTTCTCAGCTCGGGAATTAATTTTGTAGCCCTACGCTGCACTCTTTCTAATTGCGCGATATCTTTGTTTAAGTATGGAGCCCAAAATTGAACCGCATATTCGAGCAGTGGACGCACAAGTGATTTATACAATGGTAAAATTATCTCTTTGGATTTGAACGTGAAATTACGCGCGATATAACCCAGCACACGATTTGCTTTTTTACATGCATCCGCGAATTGTTTCGTGACTTTGAAGTCATCCGAGACTAAAACTCCCAGGTCTTTTTCCAATTTAACTACGTCGAGGACCTGGCCTTTCATGGTATACTCTACCCTCAAATTATGGCAACCCAAATGCATCACCTTACATTTACTTAAATTAAACTGCATTTGCCACTTATCCGCCCATCTGACAATCAAGTTTAGGTCCTTTTGTAATTTTTCTACATCCGATCTTACATAGGCACGGTTGCCCAGCTTCGTGTCGTCAGCAAATTTAGAAATCGTACTAAATACGCCATTATCCAAATCGTTTATATATATTAGAAACAATAATGGGCCAAGAACGGAGCCTTGTGGCACTCCACTACTGACGTTGACCCAATCTGAACATTCACCATTTATAACTACTCGCTGCGAACGATCCTTCAGCCAATTTCTAATCCAATTTAATATCTTACCCTTCACACCGACTGCTTTAACTTTCATTAATAATCTCTCGTGCGGAACGGTGTCAAACGCCTTTTTAAAGTCTAGATAGATTACATCTACAGCTTTGCTTTCGTCGTAAACGCAAATCATTTTATGGAAGAATTCGAGCAAATTTGTCAAGCACGATCTCGCCCGCCTAAACCCATGTTGGGAATCTTTAATCAGATTATTTACCTCGAGGTGGCACACTATTCTATCTCTAATTACCGATTCTAAAAGCTTTCCAACTACCGAAGTTAGACTAATAGGACGAAAATTCGTTGCTTCGTATCTATTCCCATTCTTAAATATTGGTGTAACGTTTGCACGCTTGAAGTCTACAGGGACTACGCCATCTTCTAATGAGCGATTGAAAATTGCACGCAACGGCTTCGCAAGCTCATTCTTAAGTTCTTTTAAATGAGTGGGGTAAACGCCATCGGGCCCGAGTGATTTCGACTTTTTCATCAGGTTAATATATTTAAGAATTTCCACTTCATTAACCGTTATATCGGATATGCAAATATCACTATTATCTACTTCTTCAACTAACGATCCTAATTCGGACGAATCTTCAATAGTAAAGACGCTTGTGAAATGTTCATTTAAAATTTTAGACATTTCCGCCGGAATTTCCGTCAAACGACCATCTTTGTCTTTAATCGGCCCTATTGAACCTTTTAAGGGTTTCCTACTGTTTACATAGCCGTAAAACCGTTTCGGTTCCTTCTTTGAATCCTTCGCCAGTTTTATTTCATATTTCCGCTTCGCATCTCTAACCGCCCGTTTAACTTCTCTTCGAGAATCTATGTAATTTTGCCGACTTATAAATGACTCGTTGTTCTTATGTATTTGAAATTTTCTATTTCGGTCCTTAATTAAGCTTAATATGAGTGGGCTAACCCACGGCGCTCTCATCGACTTCCCGCTCTTACGGCGCACATACTTTACTAAGTCGAAATTTACACTAAGGAGTGTACGCCGAAGCTCAGTGTACATTTCTCCTACCGACCTATTCTCGAAGCGCATTCCCCAGTCTACATCCTTAATCCTTTCGCGAAAAGTATCAAAATCACAGCTACCAAAACGTGGCATGAGCTGTGTACTAATTTTTACATCTACACACGTGTTAACCACGAATCTAATCGCATTATGGTCACTCGAGGCTAAATGCTCTCCTACACAAACATTTTCTACCAATGACTCGTCGGTCGCCATGATTAAATCGAGGATATTATTATCACGAGTTGGTTCCTCCACTTTTTGAACGAGGAAATTCTCCAGAATGAAGTTTAGTAGTCTCTCCCCAGCTTTATTTGACGTTAGGTTACTATAATTAACGTTTGGATAGTTAAAATCGCCGCAGACTAATGTGGTTCCTTTTCTAACCCAAGATGAAAGCATATCAAAGAGTGCAGCATCTTCTCTTTCTATTTGCGATGGAGGACGATATATGACGGCTAAATTAATTTTATATTTTGCATTACAACATAATTGGATTAATAAGGCCTCACTTCTCATATCTGCCGTAGACGAGTCGATCGTTATAGCGCTTAAGTCATCTTTTATATACACTAATACGCCCCCTCCTCTACCAGTTTGTCTATTTGTATAATGAATTTTATAACCTGGTATATCAAATTCGCAAACACTGATCCCCGAATGTGTATCTATCCAAGTCTCGCTTAAGAATACGAGATCGTAGTCTCCCTCTAGAATTACGGCTTTTATTTCGGCAAGTTTATTTTTTAAGCTACGAACATTTGAATATATACATTTCAATTTGCGCTTTAGGTGGACTCCTCTATCACACGCGAATCTGTTCCGTTTCCCTGCTCCCCAATACTCATTGCCCCTTCAAGCGAGGAACGGTCTGACGCATGGGCATCACGTGGCCCCGCAACTCTCCTACTTAATATGCTACGTACTGACTGGTCTAAAATCCTACCCAGCCGACTGTTCCCCACATCGCTTAAATGGATACCGTCCGTTTGATAAAGTGAAGGTTGGTCTTGGAATTTATCCCAAACGTTAAAGAAGCTAACTCCAGTATCGCATAAGGTAAAAAAGAAGAGGTATATCTAGTGGATAAGGTAAAAAAGAAGAGATATATGTAGTGCATAAGGTAAAAAAAAAGAGATATATGTAGTGGATAAGGTAATAAAAGTGGAGATATATGTAGTGGATAAGGTAAAAAAGAAGAGATATATATAGTGGATAAGGTGAAAAGAAGAGATATATGTAGTGCATGTTGAAAAAAAGAGATATATTTAGTGCATTAAGTAAAAGAGAAGAGATATATGTAGTGCATAAGGTAAAAAAGAAGAATATATGTATTACATAAGGCAAAAAAAAGAGGAGATATATGTAGTGAATAAGGTAAAAAAGAAGAAATATATGTAGTGCATAAGGTAAAAAAGAAGAGATATATGTAGTGGATAGTTCAAAAAGAAGAGATTCAAGTAGTGGGTAAGGTAGAAAAGAAGAGATTCAAGTAGTGCATAAGGTAAAAATAAAGAGATACAAGTAGTGGGTAAGGCAAAAAAGAAGACATTCAAGTAGTTGGTAAAGTAAAAAAGGAGAGATATGAGTAGTGGATAAGGTGAAATGACGAGATACATGTAGTAGATAATGTAAAAAAAGAGATATATGTAGTGGATAAGGTAAAAAAGAATAGATATATCTAATGCATAAGGTTAAAGAAAGAGTTACATGTACTGGATAAGGTTAAGAAGAAGAGATATATGTATTGGATAAGGTAAAAAAGGAAAGATATATGTAGTAAATAAGGTAAAAAGAAGGGATAAATGTAGTGGATAAGGTAAAGAAGAAGAGATATATGTAGTCGATAAGGTAAAAAAGAAAGAGATACATGTAGTGGATAAGGTAAAGAAGAAGAAATATATGTAGTGAACAAGGTAAAAAAGAATAGATATATGTAGTAAATAAAGTAAAAAAGAAGAGATTCAACTGTTAGGTGAGGTAAAAAAGAAGAGATTCAAGTAGTGGGTAATGTAAAAAAAAGTGATATGAGTAGTAGATAAGGTAAAAAAGACCAGATAGATGTAGTGGATCAGGTAAAGAAGAAGAAATATATGTAGTTGATAAGGTAAAAAAGAAGAGATACATATAGTAGATAAGGTAAAAAAGAAGAGTTACATGTAGTGGATAAGGTAAAAAAGAAGAGATACATGTAGTGCATAAGGTATAAAAGAAGAGATATGTGTAGTGGATCGGGTAATAAGACGAGATATATGTAGTGGATAAGGTAAAGAAGAACATATATATGTAGTGGGTAAGGTTAAAAAGAAGAGATATATGTACTAGATAAGTTAAAAAAGTAGAGATATATGTAGTGGATAAGCTAAAAAAAGAGATACATGTAGTGGAGAAGGTAAAGAAGAAGAGATATATGTAGTGCATAAGATAAAAAGAAGATATACATGTAGGGGATAAGATTTTAAAAAAAGAAGAGATATATCGAGTGCATAAGGTAAAAAAGAAGAGATACATGTATAGGATAATATTCAGAAAAAGAGATATATGTACTGGATAAGGTAAAAAAGAAGAGATATATGCATTCGATAAGGTAAAAAAGAAGAGATACATGTAGTGGATAAGGTGAAGAAAAAGTGATATATGTAGTGGATAAGGTAAGAAGAAGAGATATATGTAGTGGATAAGGTAAAAAAGAAAGAGATACATGTAGTGGATAAGGTAAAGAAGAAGAAATATATGTAGTGAACAAGGTAAAAAAGAAGAGATAAATGTAGTGGATAAGGTAAAAAAGTAGAGATATACGTAGTGGATAAGCGAAAGATAAGAGATACATGTAGTACATGAGGTAAAGAAGAAGAGATATATGTAGTGGATAAGGTAAAAAGAAGAGATACATGTAGTGGATAAGATTTTAAAAAAGAAGAGATATATCGAGTGCTTAAGGTAAAAAAGAAGAGATACATGTAGTGGATAAGATAAAGAAGAAGAGATATATGTATTAGATAAGGTAAAAAAGAAGAGATACATGTAGTCGATGAGGTAAAAAAGAAGAGATACTTGTAGAGGATGAGGGAAAGAAGAAGTGATATATGTAGTGGATAAGGTAAAGAAGAAGAAATATATGTAGTGGATAAGGTAAAAAAGAAGAGATATATGTAGTGGATAAGGAGGAAAGAAGAGATATATGTAGTGCATGTTGAAAAAAAGAGATATATTTAGTGCATTAGGTAAAAAAGAAGAGATATATGTAGTGCATAAGGTAAAAAAAGAAGAAATATATGTATTACATAAGGCAAAAAAAAGAAGAGATATATGTAGTGGATAAGGTAAAAAAGAAGAAATATATTTAGTGCATAAGGTAAGAAAGAAGAAATATATGTAGTGGATAAGGTCAAGAATAAGAGATTCAAGTAGTGGGTAAGGTAGAAAAGCAGAGATTCAAGTAGTGTATAAGATAAAAATAAAGAGATACAAGTAGTGGGTAAGGTAAAAAAGAAGACATTCAAGTAGTTGGTTTAGGTAAAAAAGAAGAGATATAAGTAGTGGATAAGGTAAAAAGACGAAATACATGTAGTGGATATGGTAAAAAAAAGAGATATATGTAGTGGATTAGGTAAAAAAGAAGAGATATATGTACTGCATAAGGTAAAAAAGAAGAAATATATGTATTACATAAGGCAAAAAAACAGAAGAGATATATGTAGTGGATAAGGTAAAAAAGAAAAAAATATATGTAGTGCATAAGGTAAAAAAGAAGAGATATATGTAGTGCATAAGGTCAAGAAGAAGAGATTCAAGTAGTGGGTAAGGTAGAAAAGAAGAGATTCAAGTAGTGCATAAGGTAAAAATAAAGAGATACAAGTAGTGGGTAAGGCAAAAAAGAAGACATTCAAGTAGTTGGTAAAGTAAAAAAGGAGAGATATGAGTAGTGGATAAGGTGAAATGACGAGATACATGTAGTAGATAATGTAAAAAAAGAGATATATGTAGTAGATAAGGTAAAAAAGAAGAGATATATGTAGTGGATAAGGTAACAACAAGGAGTAACAACAAGGAAAGAAGGTACCCTAGGAGACCTTACGGTCCATTCAAAGAGGGTACCATTGGACTTGCAATCGAGCGGGCACTAGGCTACTCAATTGTTTTGCGTCCCTAAACGGCCACTTTTCAAGACCTTGTCTAGTCTTGACTTGAAATGGTCAACAGATTCACTGTTGACAACTTCCAGTGGAAGTGCGTTCCACTTACCGCAGATACTGTAGGTGAAAAAATTTCCACACAGATTGCGGTTGTAACGCTTCAGTTCAAGTTTGAAGCCGTGATTGCGCGTTCTGTTCTCACTCAGTGTGAAAATATCCCGGTAGTCAACATTGTCGAACCCTCGAAGTATTTTGAAAACTTCGATGAGCTGACCACGCAGTCTACGGGTTTCCAAAAAAGAAGAGATACATGTAGTGGATAAGGTAATAAAAAAAGAGATATCTAGTGCATAAGGTAAATCGAAGAGATACATGTAGTGGATAAGGTTAAGAAGAAGAAATATATGTAGTGGAGAATGTAAAAAAGAAGAGATCTATGTAGTAGATAAGGTAAAAAGAAGGGATAGATGTAGTGGATAAGGTAAAGAAGAAGAGATATATGTAGTCGAAAGGCTAAAAAAGGAGAGATATATGTAGTGGATCAGGTTAAAATGAAGAGATATATGTAGTGGATAAGGTAAAAAAGAATAGATATATGTAGTGGATAAAGTAAAAAAGAAGAGATTCAACTGTTAGGTAAGGTAAAAAAAAAGAGATTCAAGTAGTGGGTAATGTAAAATGAATTGGTATGAGTAGTAGATAAGGTAAAAAAGACCAGATACATGTAGTGGATAACGTAAAGAAGAAGAGATATATGTAGTTGATAAGGTAAAAAAGAAGAGATACATATAGTGGATAAGGTAAAAAAGGAGAGATATATCTAGTGCATAAGGTAAAAACGAAGAGTTACATGTAGTGGATGAGGTAAAGAAGAAGAGATACATGTAGTGCATAAGGTATAAAAGAAGAGATATATGTAGTAAAGAAGGTAAAGAAGAAGAGGTTTTATGTAGTGGGTAAGGTAAAAAAGAAGAGATTCAAGTAGTGGGTAAGGTAAAAAAGAAGAGATATGTGTAGTGGATGTGGTAATAAGACGAGATATATGTATTGGATAAGGTAAAGAAGAACATATATATGTAGTGGGTAAGGTTAAAAAGAAGAGATATATGTAGTGGATAAGTTGAAAAAGTAAAGATATATGTAGTAGATAAGCTAATAAACAAGAGATAGATGTAGTGGATAAGGTTAAGAACAAGAGATATATGTAGTGCATAAGATAAAAAGAAGAGATACATGTAGTAGATAAGATTTTAAAAAAAGAAGAGATATATCGACTGCATAAGGTAAAAAAGAAGAGATACATGTAGAGGATAAGGTAAAGAAGAAGAGATATATGTAGTGGATAAGGTAAAAAAGAAGAGATATATGTAGTCGATAAGGTAAAAAAGAAGAGATACATGTAGTGGATAAGGTGAAGAAAAAAGGATATATGTAGTGGGAAAGGTAAAGAAGAAGAGATATATGTAGTGGATAAGGTAAAAAAAGAAGAGATACATGTAGTGGATAAGGTAAAGAAGAAGAAATATATGTAGTGGACAAGGTAAAAAAGAAGAAATATATGTAGTGGATAAGGTAAAAAAGTAGAGATATATGTAGTGGATAAGCTAAAAATAAGACATACATGTAGCACATAAGGTAAAGAAGAAGAGATATATGTAGTGGATAAGGTAAAAAGAAGAGATACATGTAGTGGATAAGATTTAAAAAAAAGAATAAATATATCGAGTGCTGAAAGTAAAAAAGAAGAGATACATGTAGTGGATAAGGTAAAGAAGAAGAGATATATGTATTGGATAAGGTAAAAAGAGAAGAGATATATGTAGTCGATAAGGTAAACAAAAGGGATACATGTAGTGGATAAGGTAAAGAAGAAGTGATATAAGTAGTGGATAAGTTAAAGAAGAAGAGATATATGTAGTGAAAAAGTTAAAAAAGAAGAGATATATGTAGTGGTTAAGTAAAAAAGAAGAGATATATCTAGTGCATAAGGTAAAAAAGAAAAAATACATTTAGTGGATAAGGTTAAGAAGATGAGTTATATGTAGTGTATGGTGTAAAAAAGAAGAGATATATCTAGTGCATAAGGTAAAAAAGAAGAGGTATCTCTAGTGAATAAGGTAAAAAAGAAGAGATATATGTAGTGGATAAAGTAATAAAAGTAGAGATATATGTAGTGGTTAAGGTAAAAAAAAAGAGATATATGTAGTGAATAAGGTGAAAAGAAGAGATATATGTAGTGCATGTTGAAAAAAAGAGATATATTTAGTGCATTAGGTAAAAAAGAAGAGATATATGTAGTGCATAAGGTAAAAAAGAAGAAAAATATGTATTACATAAGGCAAAAAAAAAGAAGAGATATATGTAGTGGATAAGGTAAAAAAGAAGAACTATATGTATTGCACAAGGTAAAAAAGAAGAGATGTATGTAGTGGATAAGGTCAAGAAGAAGAGATTTAAGTAGTGGGTAAGGTACAAAAGAATCGATTCAAGTAGTGCATAAGGCAAAAATAAAGAGATACATATAGTGGGAAAGGTGAAAAAGAAGACATTCAAGTAGGTCGTAAGGTAAAAAAGAAGAGATATGAGTAGTGGATAAGGTAAAAAGACGAGATACATGTAGTGGATAAGGTAAAAAAAGAGATATATGTAATGGATTAGGTAAAAAAGAAGAGAAGTATGTAGTGGATAAGGTAAAAAGAAGAGATATATGTAGTGGATAAGGTAAAAATAAAGAGATATATGTAGTAGATAAGGTGAAAAGAAGGGATAGATGTAGTGGATAAGGTAAAGAAGAAGAGATATATGTAGTCGATAAGGTGAAAAGAAGAGATATATGTAGTGCATGTTGAAAAGAAAAGAGATATATGTATTACATAAGGCAAAAAAAAGGAGAGATATATGTAGTGGATAAGGTAAAAAAGAAGAAAAAAATGTAGTGCATAAGGTAAAAAAGAAGAGATATATGTAGTGGATAAGGTTTGAGGGGGAGAGGGGTACCTAAATGCTCCCCTCCCGCATGAGTTTGCGGTGTGTGCATCGGGCTAAATGTAATAAAGATGGAACGATAAAAAATGAAGTGAGGGAAAAAATAATAACAATTGCCCCTCCCCCGTCGGAAAAAAACAAAAACAAACAAACCTACGCCAACAAATGAATGGGAACAGAAAACATTATGAGGGTGAAAAGGATAAAGTGAATAAAGGTCATAAGGATTCGGAAATGACCTTCTCCGGAAGTTCTTGTTGGGCCATCGACCGGAGACGTGATTTCAAAATCCCTCGTTGTCATGGTGACCAAACTTCCTGTTCGTGTTGCACGTTTCGAAAAACTAAAAAAATATTCCCTCCTGTAAGTATACAGTTGGTTACAAGGTTCTCCTCGCCCTATTAGGGGGGGGGGATAATACTCCGTAGTGGGGTGGATCTAGGTCCTCGAACAGAGGGACGTTTAGGAGACTTCCGTACCCTGTCGGATCTTAGCTAACTTCTTTATACTGTCTATATATTTTCACTTTGCCTAACTCCACGGTTTTCTTAACAAAGCTCTTTCCTGTTTAGTTGTCGTTGATGTCTTTGTCTGATTATTATTCTGTATCTTTAAATCTATTTAAAACTACTAGTTCTCTTTTTTTCCTATTTATCCGCGAGCTTTCAATATTAAGTGTCAGGGCGTCGTTCAAGAGTGTTTCCATTTCTTTCTGTTTCCGTGCCTGATCTAAAAAGAAATAGTTCTATTTTAATGTTTACTGTATTTATTTTCCTTCCGTTATTCTGCTTGGTATTTATTTTGTTATTGCACTTTACTAAACAAAATTATGGGTAAGCGACGAAATATCGTTACCGGAGTTGTCAAACCAACAAAAACATCTTGGCGCCACAGCTAAGAATGCAAAGGCTACCCACAACCCTTAAAAGCAGGGAGAAGGGGGGGGGAGGAAAGAAAATAGCAAGACTTCATTGGACTAATCCTCAGATGACGTCATTTCGATGCTTCTTCTTAGAAAACCTGACCTGACAAACTAGGTAATATTTACTACGAGTTCATTTTTATGTTTGTTTAAAACGATAAAATTGGGAATACAAAGAACAAAAAGGCTTATGTGGAAAAGGTTGTTGTTTATCCTTCATCGTCTAGCC
Organism: Ceratothoa steindachneri; assembly: GCA_963969495.1. Lineage (NCBI taxonomy): Eukaryota > Metazoa > Arthropoda > Malacostraca > Isopoda > Cymothoidae > Ceratothoa > Ceratothoa steindachneri. Next base: position 147,916,693 of record OZ018331.1, on the reverse strand, counting down.
TAGCAATGCCCCGAGCTTTCTCGAATGGCGCCAAGCAAGTCAAAGCTGGAAACTACTCGTCCGAAAGGACTTGCAGGACATCGAAGATCATTACTTGTTGGTGAGAGGAAATGTACAAATGAGGGAAAGGAGCAGAGGTAACGGTGTGTGAATTATCTTGTAAAAGGAAGTATAGACTTGATTCCCGTCCTTGCTATTCTCGTGTCAATCAATTTAGGTTTCATGGTTTTATCTCCGGGGTTTTTCTTATCTAAAATCATGAACACGAAAGCCCTTTCATGTTCATCCATCAACGGAACTACCCTATGTAAGTTCAACAACATTTATTGCGAATTCCCCAATGTCCGGTGGCCACTAGGAATGTGGAAGTGACAAATTAGGATTTGTCTGCACGATGACGTCATGGCAAGGCCATCAGAAACATGGCAACGTCGCATAAGCAGCCAAAAACGCTCTTAAAAGACGTCTTCGGAAATGGATTTCCCACAGTCAGTTGACGTCCAGTCTTATACACGAGCGAAGGCGATCCTGTGGCAACTAATATAACTGGAACCAGAAAACAGTGCTTCTTTTTTTAACTCTGCACGATAGTTCAACGGTGTTTCTAACTACATAGACGATAGTAGACCATCCTTACCCAGATCTGTATTTTGGCTCTGAAGATTTCCCTTGGGCACTGTTTTAAAAAAAATGATTTGTGTTAAATTTTTTTTTATATTTGCCCTTTTTAATCAAGCCATCGCCTCGGCAATTCCGATATGGGAGCGACTGACACACCATGAAAAGGTACCAGTATATTCGGTCATCCTAACATCCAAAATTGTGATCCTAAAATAAGGATTATCAATCCTAAAATTGACTAAACACGCCCATTTCTTCCGATATAGGAAGGACATTTTTCCTTCCTTGACGAGGCTTAGTGAAGATAAGGGAGGAGGCGGGTGTTGCATTAAGAATGTAGTTCCGTGTGTTGGAGATATTTAGCTCTTAGTGTGTGGAAGAGAGCCTGGATCTATCCTTCTTTGCTAATTCTATCTTTCGTTTTCAGATCAGCAGTCTGACCTTCACCTTTTTCCAGCTCGTACATCTCTACTGTAAACACTCAGACATTCCTGGTAAGTCTCTTTTCCTGGATATACACACACGCATCTGCGTGTGCACACCACCTACATCTGAACTTGGGTCACATCTACAATGGTCCTCTAGAAATGTCGCTGTGCATAATAAACGCACGTGTACGCGATCCAATACCGTGTACACCGCAGTGGGTGGTATTCGGGTCACCTTGAGCCTGGTAGGCGCATAGTACAGTGGGTCCGCGAAAATCGTAGGTTTCTGGGTCTTGGTCTATGGAGAGCTTTTAAGGCTTGGGAATTCACAGAGGCACTTTTGAAGCTGCCAAACAGATGCCACTGCGCAGAAATGAACGTTTGGGGCCAATGCAATGAAATTGAAAGGTGAAGTTATATAGGATTGACAGAATAAGCTGGAAATTTCAATGCAGTTTAAAAAAAATAGTTAAGATCTTAATTATGGACGAGACTATCAGAACCCATTATAAGCGTGGGTTAGCATCCTGTCGGGCAATGTCGATGTCCTGATAATGAGGCCATTTATGAGGGCGGATTTCTCTTGCTTAATTGGGGTTAAATGATTTGATTTAAGGTCCCTTTATTGCGACAGTAGATTTAGGATTGAAGTTGATGAGTACCTCTCTAAATACATCTAATATACCCTATTAAGGCTCCATCTGTTTTATGTGTGAGCGTGTTTTTGGTATCTATGTGCGTGTATTTAACTCTTAGTATATGTGTTTGCGTTTAGTATATCTTTCATCAATGCATGTATGGATTAAATAAATACACCTTAAACCCACATACATATAGCCTCATTTAATCGAGAGAAATTCGCCTTCAAAAATGGCTTCAATGAGACAAGAAGGAAGAGTTTGGCACATCGACATTGGCCGACTGTTGCGTTTCTCCGACAAAATGTAAATCCACGCCCATAATGGGTTCAGTTAGTCTCGTCCATAATTTAGGTCTCAAATATTATATTTTTAGCTGAATTTAACTTCCCAGCTTATTTTATCCACCTCGAGATCTGAATGAGAGTAATGGTTGTTTTTAAAAGCCCTGAACTTGGTTTACTTTGGGCATTTCCCATTGATTTTTGATATTTCCTCCATTGTCCATTTTAATCTTCCTTTAAGGAAAATAGTGGCCGAGGCTCCCCCAGTCCATCCCGGCCATTTTATCAATATTTTTCCCATTAATTGACCATTAAAGCGATTCACTAGACTAAACTGGTGTCATATTGGTGCACATCGAGGCGAAGTAGTGTTGAAAAGACTCACAGAAAACTTGGACAAGAAAATACTATTCATTTTTTAATAACTCTTTGAAAGGTTAGAGGTATTATTTGCTGATACTATTTCATGATATTCAGAAAACATTTGGAAGTGGGGAAATATCTTTGTCTCGTATAAAGGGATTGCGTGATTCCTTCCTTCAAGAATCATTCTCTCCAAGTCTCGTATTCATTTGTATTTATATTTTAGGGTTTTTAAATGTATTATTCAAACTTCAGTCTTTAAATTTGACGCTTTCTAATCGTGTTCCAGACTTCATTGGCTCAATTGCTTTTTAAATGCGTTATTCAAACTCAATTCTCTCGGCTCGTCTTCAAATGGGTTATCCTAAACTTCAATCTTTGGACTTGAAAAGCCTTCAAATGTATTATCCAAACTCCAGTTGGGGGAGTTAAAGAAACGGTCTTTAAATAATAAATATGTATCTAAACTTTACTTTGGGGGATTATATCTTTAAATTCGTTATCAAAACTTGTCTGAGGTCTTAAAAAGTCTTTAAATGTATTATCCAAACTTCAGTTATTGAACTCGAAAAAGTCTTTAAATGCGTTATCCTAAACTTCAGTCTTTAGAATTTAAAAAGTCTGTAAATACGCATTCGTAAACTTCAGTCTTTGAACTTGAAAAATTCTTTAAATGGATTATCAAAACTTCAGTTTGGGGACTTTGAAAAAAGTCCTCCAATACTTAATCAAAACTTCACTTTTGGGCTAATGTCTCTAAATCCGTTATTACAACTTCTATTTGGTTTTAAAAACGTCTTTAAATATATTATCCAAACTTCAGTTATCGGACTTGAGAAAAAGTCTTTAAATGCGCTATCTAAAATCCATTCTTTATATTTGTGTCCATAAATGTGTTATTCCAACTTTTATCTTTGGACTATAAGTCTTTAAATGTGATATCCATACTTAGCATTTGGGATTGAGTCTTTAAATGCATTATCTAAAATCCAATCTTTAGATTTCAAAAAGTCTTTAAACCATTACCTAAACTTTAGTCTTTGGACCTGAAAGACCATTTAAATTCGTCAGTTAAACTACTAATCTTTGTACTTAAAAGTCTTTAAATGTGTAATACAAACTCCAATCTTTGGACGTGAAAGAGAGTTTAAATTCTTTGGCCAATCTCCTATATGCGTGAGTGAATCTGCTGCTTAAGTGTCCATTTCTCACTAATGATTAGCATTTTTATATCCCATAACTTCTCTATCTTTTTTATCCTCTATCTCCTCATATATTCTTCCTGCAAGACCTTGGTTTTATCATATTTCTTTTACTAAAAACGACTAAAATATAAATACTGACTACCACTCATGGAATTACGGACGTTTATACCTATTCAAGTAGATGACTATCACTTCTACTCGTAAAGAAGAGGTAGTTTATAAACTTATAAAAGACTAAGATAGATAAATCCGGTGTAATTCCTTCGGGAAAGTCCAGAGCTTCATTAGATGTTCCGTGTTACGAAATGATAGGCAGTTGAGAAAGAACATTTGGCTCTTTTTGGTCCCAGGATTGCCCCTTAGTAATCCCCATTTGTTAATAGGGAACAATACGAGATTCTGTTCATGGCCAGGAATGAATTTTTTAATATAGCTGATGTGTAACGCGGTGTATTTTGTGGGTTGATGCATAAGGCGGTGTATTTGGGAGGAATAACGTATAACGCGGTGTATTTCTAGTGTTTATAACACATTTCTTATGAAGGTTCAAGTTTGGATTTCTTAGATGTTTAGAATAGTGTAATTTAGTTGAATAAATTCAGAAATACAGATTTCCTTCATATTTCTTTTCTTTTCATTTTCCTCTTTTATCCTTTCAAGGTTTCTTCATTACCTTTTATTTCTTTTCTTCCTCTTTCAAACTTCATGCTATTTTCCTACTTTCTTTGTTTATTTTGCCCTCTATCCTCACCACCTCTTCTTTTGCCAATAAACGTCATCCATTTTCTCCATTTCAATATCCGAGGTATAACAACTATTTCCCCCTAAGTTACCACTGAGTACAAAAGTTACATAACTGTGGCAAAACTCCCTTTTTTTTACGTCGCGAAGGAGGATGTGGCTGTGACTTAGAAGCTATTCCAACGACTGCCATTGTTTCCGCGACCTCTCCGGGTTAGGTTAATTAAAGCGTGACGCTGAGACCTCCATTATTAGGAGCCCCTGATCTCGCCTTAGAGCGGAGGACGACGATAAATTGGCGCCTTAGCAACAAGAAACGTTCGTCCGAGGTTTGGCGTACGCAGATTATGTGATGGTTGCATGCAAGATATCTCAAAAAGTTAGTTATGGATTTCAATGAAATTTTGAGGATGGATCGACTCTTGACCAAGGAAAAGTTGAGTAGATTTTGTTGTGGATCCAAATCCTGAGGATGATTCGAGATCACTAATTCAATTTCTTTAACATTGCGAGGTAGGGACATTGACTGACCGTGGCGGAGGTTGGCGCGACCTTGGTCCTTTCTCGTTTAGAATTGTTGCTTTTTTTCTTATGTCATCACGTTATCTTCTTTCGTATTTCATATCCATCGTCATAGAAATGTAGGAGAAAAAGGGCGTGTTTTTGTTTCTCCATCATAGTTTCTCGCTTTCACCCACTCTCTGTCTGTGCCCATTTTGTCCTACGGCATAGGTAGATATTCATTCAATTCTGTATTTTTTCTTTTTTCACTTCTTTTTCTGTTTTCATTCTTCTTTATGTTCTTTCATTCTTTCTTTTAGTTTTCCTCCTTCCATTTTTCCTCTTTTTCTTTCACTCTTCATTTTAGTTTTCCTCCTTTCATTCTTCCTCTTTTTCTTCCTCTCTTCCTTTTTTCTCTTTTCCTTCCTCTTTCTTCTTTCACACTTCTCTTTTCTCTTTATTTTTTCTTATTTCTTTTCAAGCTTCCTTATTTCCCTCTTACTTTTCCTTTTTCATTCTGCTTTCATTCTCCCTCTCTTTTTATTCTTCTTCGTTTTTCTTTCTTATTTCATTCTTCTCCTTCTTGAGGTATTTGCATATGCCTTCCTTAGGGAGTGGTGTCCTGGGAGAGTTGCTTCCCCTTACTTTCTCTAGCTCTACAAGTAGTTTCCTCTTTTCTCTAGTTACGTGGCTTCTACACATTTTCGCTTCCCTTAACGTCACCCATAGATGGATCTATTTCAAAAGGTGGTGATGACAACTTTGTTTTTTTTATACATATATAGAAGGATAGACAGGTAAATAGATAGATAGGAAAGTAGGTATGTAAATGCATATATAAATATATAATTGAATGGATAAATAGGTAGGTAGATTGATAGATAGGAAAAGCGGTAGGTTGAGAGATAGATAGGAAGTTTGGTAGGTATATACGCAGATGTGTATAGAAATAGGTAGATACATAGATAGGGAAGGAGAGAGGTTGGTAGATAGATAAATAGCTGTCTCGATTAAATAAATAGATAGGAATATAGGTAAGTATACACATGGCTGGATAGATAGATATGCATAGATAAGTGGATAGATAGATAGATAACGTTCTTGCATTTGGGAAAATGAACGATTAATTTTGCACTGCTGGTTGGTTACTTCCAACCTGCCTTGCGACAGGACACTCGGGGAGCCGAGTAAACAGCTGATGACGTCATAAAGCATTCCTCTGTTTCGACGTTGAAAGCGACGCGGAATAATGGCATCAACGTGCGTTCAAAGGCCGCACATCAGTCTTGTGATTGAGAGCATGGAGCTCCAGTCATGTACACGGAGAACGTGTACATGAATTGATGGCTAGGGATTCACTCACACCCCCTTTTCGTTGCAGATTGTGAAAAGGTCCTGACTCTCTACGGGGTATCAAACTTGCTGAAGGAAGATGAGGATTCCTTAGATCTCCTGGACCCTTATCAGAGGAATGCGAGGGACCTCCTTTGGAAAACGGTGATGAGTGGTGGATTTAGCCTACCTAACCTTGAGAAGGAGAGGAGGACTCACCCTTCAGCGGAGAGGGAGCGCGAAACAGGTGAGTTCGAGGAAGAGGTTGAATAAGGCACAATTTTACTTCTCCGGGTGTGGGAAAGAGAGATTGGGTTCAGGTGACTGACGTTTGCGATCAAATAGTGAAAAAATGGAAGATATGGGCAGCTGTGAGCCACGGGGTTCGAGGCGATTCGTGGGGCTCTTCGATATCTTGAATATATGCTCGTTCTTCGGCACCTTCCTGTCATCTAACCGACATCCTGCGTAATCACACTTTCCTACGAGCCACCATACGTCATGTGAGCTACACTCCTAAGAGCCACCATGCGTCAAGTTAGCTGTACTTTCATAAGAGCAATCATGCATCATATGAGCTACCCTCATACGATCCACCATACGTCATGTGAGCTGTACTTTCCTACGGTGCCACCATAATCATGTGAGCTACACTCCTACGAGCAACCATAGGTCAAGTTAGCTGTACTTTCATAAGAGAAATCATGCATCATATGAGCTACCCTCATACGAGCCACTATGCGTCATGTGAGCTGTATTTTCCTACTAGCCAGTTTGTGCTATGTGAGCTGTGCACTTTCTTATGAGCCACCCAACATTCTGTTAGCTTGACACTTGCCTACCTTTAATGTGTGCTGGAAGCCATACAAGCCATCTATCCTCTGCGAACTATGTTCTTTCATACACTCCATCTAGCTTTGCCTGCACAGCATTCCTACCTTTTGAGGTCTTTAAACAACTTTATTCCACCTTCAGTTTTTCATCGTTTAATGCCAAGTAATTAAATTCTATAAAATAGTTTTTATGTTAAATAGGGTGTGTAATTTTAGGGGGGGGGGGTGAAATCCAAATAACTACTATCATTTTATCAAAAATATCTTCTCCGATTTTATCTTTAAAAGACACACCAAAAAAGGGATGTTTTTAACTCTACGGGAATTAATCATCGCATTGTGTAATTAAGGAGGAGAAAAATGAAAAGTTGAGAATTCAAAGTCGAGGTCGAAGATATAATTCAGTTATAAATTCAAGATTCTGGAATTTAAAAGTTTAGAATAGAAAAAAGTGTGCTAAAAATATTTAATCTAGGAATTTAAAAGGACATGGTATAAAATCCCAGTCAAAATTGAAGCTCTAGGAATTAATAATTATATAAAGAAAAATGGCGCTATGAACGAAATATTTAAAAAGAAGTCAAAATAGGAGAAAATGACGCTAAAATTTCTAGATCTTTAAATTCCAAAATCTAGATATGGAGAATTACCTAAGGCTAGAAGCTATAATTACGAGCCCACCATGTACTTAAGAACAAGCATATACAAAGACCACCATATACAATAAAACCACGTCAACAAACCTATTTAAACACCAGTGGAGATTGCTTGTATGAGAAAAAATGAAACCTTTAAGTGTATTTTTTATTTTACAACAATTAATTACCATAGATACCTTTATTTTAATATTAACTCTATTTTTCATTTTTCCATAGATTTGAACACCATCTCTCACTATGTGGACAGAGGTTTGACAGAGCAATTCGATTATGAAGACGAGATCAGCGAACGCTATCCATATGCAGTAAGAGTCCCTCCCCCACCCCATTTTCGCCGGACCCAATCCGAATCCGATTTAACTAGAAACGAAAACCGCGGTAAATCGCTTCAGAATCCTCCCACTGGACATTCAACGACTCAAAAACGGCCGATCCAGACTCCAAAATCCCATAGCCAATCAACTCCAGTCCCTACCACGAAAACTCGCCTCCAAAATTCGCCCATCATTTCTATCACGCCTTATAACAGGTCATCATCGAAGGTATCTTCCCTTCCCTCAACCGAAAAAGCTCCATCAGACAATTCAACCCGGGGTCGCCCCAAAACAAGCCGAAACGAGCGGGAAAAATCCGATACTCTTTACATCCTTCCTTCCAACCAACGCCAAAAACCCATCTTATTACGAATCCTTCAGAGTTAAATGGCGATAATTATTTATTAAATCCCTTCACAACGGTAGAAATGGTGCCGTATTCATGTCACACATAACTAAAGGCAGAAACATCAAGCTGATACTGAATGCATTTTTCAGTTTCTGGAGAACGACTGAAATTGAACAAAAGAGGTTTTAACTAACGTGAACCTTGAGTAGAATTTGTAGATTTATTTTTTATCATAGTATTAAGGCGAATATTTATTCTACTGTTAAGTCTGCATTTAGCAAAATGATCTACGTGACTATGCAGAAATAACGTATGAGGGCATACTGGCCAGAAGGCTATGGGAAATTAAATAATGAATAATTTTTAATATTTATATGAATAATAATATCTTCGTAAGCTAGATGTAAGGAATATTTTAATAATTCTTTGCTACTTTTATCTAGCTTAGAACTATTCTATAACTATATATATTTTCATATATATAAATAATATAATGTTTATATAATTCTAGTCATACATGTACCTACTATTTTTAAATTACTTAAATATATTTTCAAAAAGAAAAAATCAAAACAAAAGTTTCTGATCCTTCGAAAATTACCGATTTGATTGAACAGGAGAGGAGAAAGGTATATTGACAGACGTCTTCCTAAAACGACGCAAAAATTTGATTTAACTAAAATTTATGCAATTCCATCGTCATCTGACTGAAGACAAAGTGGTCACTGTTACAATGACCTCATGATCCAGCGATTAAAAGCTTGAATTCTGCAGATTTGTGGGTTATTTGAGATAAGACAGATACTATGTTAAACTTATACTATGATCATTTGGTCATGGTTGGTAATTTTCCCTCTTAGCTGGAGTGTTGGAGACTGGTGGGTTCCCTACTATGTAAAACCCCGCCGGTTGCCGATTAGACTTTTACCATGTCCGCTCTTTTCACCATTTTCATCACCTTTCTTCTTGCTATAACTTAAGAGCCCAATTCCAGAGTGGGAATCGTCTCGCTAAGGGACGCTTTGGTCACAGGTCTCAAGAGGTAGCCGTGATTGGCACATGAACAATTGTCCCATCACGGGCTCCTAGAGAAATGTGCTGATGTGTAGTTCCTGTTCACCACTTTGGGTTTTCATGGCTGATTAGCAAAATTGAAAATAATAAAATTGAATCTGAAATGGCCTTTGATTTGGCTTCCCTAAGAGGCTGAATGTAACTTGCTCAAATCTTCTGCTCTGAAACTCGGAAAAGAGCTTAACTAATATACTCCACCCTTCCTTAGCAACCCTTACAAACCATTCTCACCCCCCTGCACACACACAGCTTTGCTATTGCATCATCCTCGACCCATCATACCTCTCTGCCCCTACTTATTGTTGTCCCTCAATGTTGCAATCATATCTCTCACTCTTCCAAACCAAACCAATAATCCCAGAAAAAAACACGCGCCTCTGAACAACTATTCAGCTCCTTCCATCTGTAGTCAAACACAGCTTCGATATTCCTCTCCCCGACTAACTTTTCTGGTTCTGAGACCAGAGTCATCATCAACTTCCTGCCCTCAAACCATGAACGTCCTTTCCAGGCGTGACAAACTAACCTTAATGGAAAGTTTTGATGCCCAAGGACAGTCGAATGATTTCTTGCTTTTAAAGCTTCTTATATGGTTGACCAGAAAGTCCTGACTCACTTAAAAAGCGGAAGCTTGTTTACAGTTTTTTTGTTCAAAGCTGACTGGTATCTGGGACAGATTCGGATGCTGGTTGATTGCTAAATGAAGATCGTAGATGATGATGGACTCTAATTTGAAGAAGAAATATTTATGTTGCTCCAGAAATTTTGTTTTTTCCGCTTCTTAAGAGAGTCAGACGTTTCTGGTCAACCTATAGATGACTTTTGTTCCCAGGGAGTCAAGAGTGTAGACAGTTTCCAACAAAATGTCAGTGCCATGGTATCACCACGCCGCATTCACTTGGGAATAGGTGGCCCACGGAGTAGTAGGTTCTGTGAAAGCAAGTTTGTAAGACCTTCCACTTGTTGATTTAAATTATATATGTTTGGGCACCTTAGCTCTCTCCCTGCCAAGAGGTGGTCGCTCTGTGTCAAAACTATGGTTCTGCGTCTAACCGTCTTTCATTCCGAGCAAACCATTGCTGCTCGAATCGCCCTGTAGAAATCCTATAAGTTCGATTCCGAGGTGCAGGACTTTCGGTAATATTAATATGCATTTTTGAATGCTCTAGATGCGTGAGAGCATATACGCACTTGCTATGGCTCATAGAGCTTTTATGCCAATGTCCTCTCTCTACCTGGTCACATACAGTAAATCCATCTGACTACGCAAGACCCCTTACTCGTCCTGTACTCTCGTCCGCTTTTCTGCACTTACATAAATCCTTTAAGGTGGTCTTCCCCACGATCATGACTGAAAGAGGTCTACCTTTAGTACCCTCAGGCAAGGCGGCCTCCACTTAACTTGCGTTCAGCTGGAGCCCTCGTCTTACGTCTCATCGGTGATGGAAGCTCTGCATTTTTCCTTCAGTTATAAAGGCTATTCATTCGGTTTCTCAAATCCCCTTCTCGTTAAGGGCCATGCAGAGAGTAGTCATCCCATTTCCCACCCTTGAGGGTTTCACTGCCTACCCATTCTCTCCCTATGCCCATGGACAGTGTAAAAGTGGTGATGTATGCACCAATCGCTCAACTATCCAAGACATTCCGATTAATTCCCCGCAAAGAAGCAATGATGAACCATATTGAATCAACCGCTCTCCATCCCCACTTTACCTCCACACCAACACAAAAGCAAAACCCCTTCCTACAAACTTTACCTGCTTTGATCGTTCCCCTAATCCCTATCTATCTCATGCTCCTGGGAAAAAAATCAGCCGAAGCCAATCCCAAACCCAAACGGCTCAGAAGACTTCCAAGCTTCTTCCAAAACTTCTTTCCCTAGGAAACTTCTCTAAATCCCAACGCACAGACCCCTTCCACAAATCCCACCCTTCTTACCTTTCTTCTCCAAAATTCTTCCCCCGAACAAATCTCTTCATACAGCAGTTACTTCATTGCAGCTCCCTTCTGCTTCTCTCCATTCTGGATCCTCTATTCCTACTTCTGTGAAGCCTATCCCTGCCCTTATCTACAAACGATAATGTTAATTTACGATTCTTATCCTTCCTTTCATCTCTCTAATAATCCATTGGGAGGAAATTAGATAATAACTTTTCATTGATCAAGTTGTCTGTCTTTACAAACTGATCTTGCGTGGCACCAGGATCTTCAGTTACTTTATGTTCGTCCGCTCTGGAAAGATCTTCCCGAAGCGGAGCAGCTATCTTTGGCCCGGTGTCAGCCCGCTTTTGTCTTCCCTCTATCTTCAAATGATGGATTTACGCATTTTCTTTGAACGACAATACACTCTATGATCATTCTAACTACCTCTCTATGACGCCATTTCTCTAATTATATCCTTAACTTAATCATCCAACTTCTCCAAACCTTTCTTTGTTATGAGATTTCAACAACAGAGAGTAAACCCTCCGGGTTTACTCTCCTATTTTACATTGATGAGTCACCCTTCTATCAAAGTCTCGCGTCTCATCACCTCTTTCTTGTCTGATGAAGTGCTACTGAACATCTCTTACGCTGCATCCCAAGAAGGCTTTGGTAGTCACCATTTCCCAGTTTAGGTTTCGCTACGTCACATTAGCTTATCTGTCTTGCGACAGAGATAACCCTTCCGCATGGTAGATTGAGCCAGTTACTCTCCCTTCACGGCATGCTCACATGGGGTCATGATTTTCCACAGTTGATGTAGCTTTAACCTTCCTCAACTCTATGATATTCACATCTGACTACTCTTATATCTATCAGTCTACTGAGACAATCCCTCATCTAGAGTTCCTCTGATGCTCTTGTGCGTGCAGTGAAGCAGTTTCCGCAAATTAACGTGTAACTCCCTGATACTAACGCACTAACCTTCCCTTACAAAAGGTCCATATAGAAAATGCCAACGCTGTGCTACTTTGGCACGTCAAAAAGTTAGGCAGCTCCTCCTGGAAGCCGTACGTCTCTAAATCTACAGGTCCTCATCACCCAACGACGTTTGGTAACGAATCCGTACCGTGGTATGTAAGCCCACTCTGACGTGCTTTCCCGTCTTCAGGGACTCTGACTCATTTCTGTTTGAAGGAGGATTGTGTTTCGAAAGTGAACCCTCTACTCTGCTTCCATTTCAAAGCCCTCAACAGGTAGCCCGTAGATGGCGATTATAACCTACTCTTTCCCATAGAAGAGCTACGACACGCCCTTTCTTCATGTCAACTGAATGATCCTGGTCTGATTGTATCCCTTACTGCTTCCTCCAAAATCTCCACCTATCGGCGCTTTATGTCTTCCTTGATCTTTCCAGCCGGATATAGATTGATGGTTGTTTCTCATCGGCCTGACCTAAGAGAAGATTTTGCCTGCCCTCAAGCAGCTCGATCTAAGCCCTCTGACGGCTCATCCTAAGATCCTATATCCATGGCCAGCTGTTTATGTAAGGTAATGCAGAATATGTTAGGGTCTAAATTCCTTTACTCACCTCGCGGGTCTTCATGCGTCATGTGGTTGCACTTATAGTTAACAGGTTCTTCTACTCTCCACAATGTCTTAATCTCTCGCTATGTCTTGACAAACCATGAGGTTCCAATCTAGAAGATCCCGAGAGGCCATTCACAGCCAGCCATCAGCAACTATAACTTTCCCAGCTCATCGTCCTCACGAATGGGAGAAAACCTCAAACATTCAGCATTTGGGAAATGATATAATGGTGCGCACCTCCAATACAAGAGGAAGTCGAGTTTAACCAACCAAACTTGGAAGACCACCTCTTCTTACCTCCACGTTCTCACCACCTGGGGTTGAGGGCAAAAACACTGCTTTCCTTCTGTTACACTCCCAAGCCAAAGGGGAGTTTAGCAAAACCGAGGATAATATATCTACCCAAATTCCTCGTTTCTCCTTTACTACTTTTGTAGAGTCTAGTTCAACCAAGAGTAGGCTAACGCTTCCTCCCACCTTAGAACTCCTCGTCGCCTCCAAAGATCGAACGTTGCATATCTTCTTCGCCAGGTTTCGCGCGTTCTCCAACTGCATCTTGCTTCGTTCAATGAGTGCGACCACTCGCCTCACCTCTCTCCTCGAAAACCTCCAATATATGTCTCACAGTAAAAACTAACTAAATTAGGCCGTTATGTAATAATAATAATAATAATACGGTAAACAGTAGTTCAGTGAATAATCCCAGTTAAATCTGTGATTGTTAATAGCTCAGTAAAATATCAGTTAAATCGAAATGATTCTTAATAGCACACAAAATAATCATAATTAAATCTCAGTTAGTCTTAATAGTGAAGTGAATAATCATAACTACAAAATCTCAGCGTTTATTAATGGCGCAAGGATCGTAATCGAATCATTAATCGTTAATTTATTTAACTCTGTAAATTATTATTAAAACTATATATACATATCTTTTACCCTGTACAAATAAAGTAATTAGAAAAACATTGGTTTTAACTGGGACGCTTAGTCCCACAAGATGGTAACTTCGCATCTCTTTCCATGTCCAATCAATTTTCCTTTTCCCTGAAGTTCAGGCTACCATCTACCAATTTCATGGTGTTCTCGAGGGCCTTCTCCGCTTTTGCCATGACATTCAGGAGGCAATCTCGAGCAGTAGTGACACGCAGCCTCTATTTTTCGACACCCACAAAGCCTACGACACTACCCGTCACTTTTATATTATATTTTGATTTTAAATCCTTTGGAATCTTTGAATTTCTGTTCGAATTTATTTATCAGTTCTTGCACAACGATTCTTTCCAGGTGCGTATAAGTTTATAATATTCCTGCCCATTTTAGCAGGAAAAAGTCATTTCCCGGGGCTTGGTCCGTAAGCGTTTCGTCTCCTCTTCTATTTTCTGATGAACACGGTTACTTTCTCCTTCCCCGTGCAATTAGCAGCACGCTCTACGCTGATGACCTACTAATCTACTACGATAGATCTCTCCTTGAGGAGGTTCCCAGATAGGTCCGACATGTCATCACTGTGAGATTTAAGTAGGATACTTCTCAGAGTCACATTCTTTCTCCACAAGTCATCCTCGTATTCCTCCACCAGCGCCTCTGCCGGCACTTCGACGTTGCTTCCTTATTTACATCATGTGATTCAGTACAGCGAAGTTTCTAGGCCTAATTTTCAATAGGAAACTTTAATGAAGGCCGTACTTCTCGCACCTCAATGCTGCCAGCCGCTCCACTTTCAACCTCTTTAAGTATCACTTACACACTACAAGAATGAGTGACCTCCATACGTTACCTCTACAGTGAAAACTGGACTTTGGTTGCACGGTATACATTTCTGCATCATTTTCACCTTCCTTTGCGTTAATCCAGTTTGAACGGCGGTTTTCACTTGATTTATGAGGAGGGATGGGGGCCTTCTTCTCCAGTGGCTAATATTTGCGCGTAATGTATCGCTCATTCCCTATCAGATAGGGATGTTACCTGACCAAGGATATCTTCATTTACTTCTGCCGTATTCCTACATTCTTCGCGCTTCCGCTGGTGTCCATTGTTTCATCCAGTGAAGGCTGCTGGCACATTCTAACAACAGTAGCACCACCCATCTGCCATATCTTTTTCTATGCTCCCAACTATCAGATCTTTTTCACCCCCGTTTCTCCGTATATGATTACGCCAGCAATAATCGTCAACTACATCTTGCTAGTTGGAAAATCACTGTATCCGGCTTGTTTTCAATCAGCTTCTTAGCCCTAAGTCCGCTCGTTTTCAAGGCACTAACATCTTCCCCAATTGTTCTTGTTATCCCACGGCTCGTTATGTGCCGTCGTGATAGAGACGTTAAATCGACGCGTGTCCTCCTTTCGTCTTTAGTCACGCGTTATTTGTACTCGGCCTAGCTATTCAGCAGCCAGGGGACCTTTAGGATCTTCTGGATAATTCCTTCCAACGAATTCTTGTTGTTTACAGATTCTCGGAGCGCGATTCCTACACTAACCCATTGCTCTCACCCCGACTCTTTGATACGTGAGATCCGATAGCTCATTCATGAGCTTCTGGTATCGTCCAATAATCTTGCCACTTCCTGCTGAATGAATTCCTATGCAGAGGTCTCTGCCAATAAAGCGCTTTACCAAGCTCTTCTACCATCCACCAGCCCAACACTCCCAGTCTTCATTTCATTGACTGGTCTCCTTTCACACGTAAAGATCCTTAATGCAATATGGTCTTCACACTTCATCGCATTAAAGCAGCATTCTGAAGCTACATGGGTCTCATTTTGTCCCACTGAACCCATCACTGATTTCAGGCTAACCTCGAATACGTTATGTCCCGCGAACGTCCTCCCACCTGAAACTCCTGCCTTATAAGACTCACCATGTTTTACGTTCTCGTTAAATGTACAATGAATTCTATCCTCCTTTTCCTGACTCAGAGCCGTTGGGTCTAATCCTGACAGAAGCCGTCTGGTTCTCCGTAAATACTCCGTCTACTCTTCTGATGTAATTTCACTCGTGGTCTCCTCCCAGTCTTTTCCATCCACTTATGAAAAGAAAAACTGTTCGAAAACTTTTATGATTATAAAGGCCTTTCAACAAAGACGCTCGAGCTTTGTCGAGCTTTGGCCATGTTGTTAAGGCGACATCTGGCAAACTCACTGTGAACTGTTCATTAGTATTTGGCAAGTCACTATGGAAGGTTATAACGTTGAACAGCGTGTGAAAATCATCAAATGTTATTATCAAAATTAGTGCTCCACCCGACAAACGTTCCGCGCATTACGTGATTTCTATCCTCGCCACAATCGCCCTGCCGAGTCCACTGTTCGTCGCTTGGTGGACAAATTCGAGGCAAAAGGGTCGATCAACAATCAGCTAACACCGGTACTTCGCCGAAACGCAAAGTCTACTGAAAACATCGCTGCCATAAATGAGAGTGTACGGGAAAATCCGAGGCAGTCAATTTCTCGTCGTTCACAAGAACTTGGCATTTCTGCGACTTAATTTTGGCGAATTATGCGTAGGGACTTGGGTCTGCACGCGTACAAAATCCAACTTACCCAGAATATTATAGACAACGCCGTGTGTTCGCTGATTGGGCTCTAGAGCAGTTGGAAGTTGCCCTAAATTTCCCCCAAAAAATCATCTTCAGCGCCGAGGCCCATTTTTGGATGAATGGATTTGTGAACAAGCCAAATTGTCGAATTTGGGATGAAAACAATCCCCATGGGATACACCAGCACCAATTGCATCCCAACAGATTTTCGTCTAACGGAATCATCGGTCCGTATTTTTTTGAGAACGAAGATGGGATTGACATAACCGTCAACGGCGAGACCTACAGATCGATGATAAGCAACTTCTTGTGGCCTCAACTGGATTATATGCCTGATATGGATACTGACGACATGTGGTTCGAACAGAATGGCGCTACGTGCCACACTGCGCACGCCACGATAGACATTTTGCACCAGCGATTTCAGGGCAGGGTCATCTCGCGCGGCGGCGACTTCATCTGGCCACCGAGATCATGCGATTTAACGCCATTAGACTACTTTCTTTGGGGCTATCTTAATTTGCAGGTCTATGCGAATAATCCACAAACAGTTGATGTCCTCAAATTCAACATAACGAACACCATCGAGCAAATTCATCCAGATTCATGCGACAAAGTCATCGAAAATTGGGCCTCCCGAATACATTTCACCAAGCGAAGCCGCGGCGGACATTTAAACGACGTCATATTCCACACTAAATGCCATTAAATGTACTTTCAAATTTAAAATAAATTGAGTGCATATATCAAACACCACTTGTTTTATTTACATTTAAAAATTGAGTGACCTTATTGAAAGAACCTATATTTTAGTGATTTGATTAGATAATAAAAGGTATTGTCGT
Source organism: Ceratothoa steindachneri (assembly GCA_963969495.1). Classification (NCBI taxonomy): domain Eukaryota; kingdom Metazoa; phylum Arthropoda; class Malacostraca; order Isopoda; family Cymothoidae; genus Ceratothoa; species Ceratothoa steindachneri. The sequence goes on along the minus strand of OZ018331.1, from coordinate 147,899,453 downwards.
AGAATGACTCCCGACGATACTATATATAACACTATTCGTTGAGGGAACTTCCTTAATTATCTCTAGAGTGCGTTTTACTGTCTGGCGGCCGATATTATGTATCTTCAAAATGCTTAAGAAGTGGAACTGAGCTCAAGGATAATAATATTGCTATCATTAATAAAATAGAGTTTTATTAATAATAACTTTAAACAATACACAAAAACGGAAAATATTGACATAACAGAATGGAAAGGGTCGTGGAGACTCGGGCTAATCCAAGGATTTGAGGGATTAAAAAAGGTAAAACAAATATAGAGTTAAAGAGATGGGATGGTTCGATAAACAATTTAAAGCACAGGATAGAATTGACAAATAAGGGATCAATACTCAAAAGGTGACGCTTGGCTTACGTAACTTCATTAGGGTGCAGTGGAAGGTACTTGAAGGAATATTCGGTCCGCTGGCGAGTTCCAGCCGAAGGGGGGGGATAAAAGGATCCTGACGAGGCGTCTTGGAAAGGAGAACCGTTACTCGACGAACGGCTTGAAGAACAATGGCTGTTCTACTTTGTTCTCTTCTGAACAAAGGGGGGAATGAGAACCGTCTCTTGTCTACGGGCTCAAGAACAATGGCTGTTCTAATGTTGTTCTCCTTTGAACAACAGGGGGGGTGAGAACCGTTTCTTGGCGAAGGGCTCAAAACGAACAATGGCTGTTCTAATGTTGTTCTCCTTGAACAACAGGGGGGGATGAGAACCGTTTCTTGGCGAAGGGCTCAAAACGAACAATGGCTGTTCTAATGCTGTTCTCCTTGAACAACAGGGGGGGGATGAGAACCGTTTCTTGGCGAAGGGCTCAAAACGAACAATGGCTGTTCTAATGCTGTTCTCCTTGAACAACAGGGGGGGGATGAGAACCGTTTCTTGGCGAAGGGCTCAAAACGAACAATGGCTGTTCTAATGCTGTTCTCCTTGAACAACAGGGGGGGGATGAGAACCGTTTCTTGGCGAAGGGCTCAAAACGAACAATGGCGGTTCTAATGCTGTTCTCCTTGAACAACAGGGGGGGATGACTTGGGGACTTGGCGTCACTAAAGGCTCGAACCTTTGGCACTCAAGGAATATTGTCCTCCTTCTGGACAAGTGATGGTGAATCTCGAGGTCGAGGTCCCTTGGCGCACAAAGGGAGAGAGGGTCGTGGTGATGTTTCGCGACGAAAATCTGGATCTCCAATCTGATCTTAGTGGTAAAGTTTCCATATAAATAGCCAGGACATCTCCTTGGCGTGGGGGAGAATGGGGTGGAAGCTTCGAGGGAACGCACAGCTGGGCCGGAGAAAAATGCCTTATCTGTCCATAAGCCTAACTCGATCTGGCGAGGTCGGCGTATGGGGGCGAACGGGGGGGACGATAACCTCCTTGTTTAAACATTGGCGTCCGGTAGCTGTTGATAAGACTCCAAGCCTCGAATCGAAGATGCACGTGGGTAGCCTCATGGTTTTAAGTAAAATGTGATAGAAGTTGAAATGAATGCAGCTCTGAACTCGTTCTATCACACCCCTCCATTCCAGGGGAAGTTGTCACTTCGAAAAAAAAGAGAGAAGGGACAACGATAGAGCTCCGTTGTAGGGAACTCGTTTTCTTGTACCAACCGTATCTTCCTGCACCTAACTATTATTACCTCAATACATGATTATTTTGATCTTTAGATTACAGGGGAAAATAACCTTTAATACAAATAAAAAAAAAAGGGCATGGAACAATGAAATGTTATAAACTTAGTACATACGGGACAAAATAATTTATACGTAAATTAATAAGAACAAATATATATACATAAAAAAAAATTAGACATTGAGCGTTACAAAATTCAGACATATACATTAATTAACTATATTACAAAAGAATCTTATATTAAGTCGTACAAGATGGTATATACCTACATGGAGATACTAATCCTATGAATACAATTATTCTACGCTATTCGGTAACGCATTCCTACTGAGTGCGTCAGCGACCTGGTTATCGGAACCTTTGATATAATTTATTTTAAATTGATACTCTTGCAAGAGTAAACTCCAGCGCATGATGCGGCCGTTTGAGTGTCTCAAATTCCTAATATAGGCTAACGGACGGTGGTCGGTTCCTATTCGAAATTCTTTACATATCAAGTAAAGCTTGAATTTGTCTATGACCCAGATAATTGATAGAGCTATCTTTTCTCTAGTGGCATATCTCTTTCCGCGTGGTAATAATTGACGACTAGCATATGCAACTGGATGACTCGTTCTGTCATCCACGTATTGAAGGAGTACACCTCCAATGCCCTCGTTGATCACGTCGGTCTTAACCCCAACGGATTTTTCCGGGTTGGGCAACTTAAAATTGGGGGCAGAAATGAACTTACTTTTGAGGTGATTAAAATGGGAAACAGCGACATCATTCCAACGTAAACGATCGGAGAAATTCTTTTCCTGAGGGGGGCATAGGGGGGCCAAAATTGCAGCGAAATTCGGAACAAATCGCTGATAGGGAGAAGCTGATCCTAGGATCAATCTTAATGGCTTCTTTGTAATCGGGAGGGGCATGTCGGCGATTGCCTTAATCTTGTTCTCGTGGGGACCTGACTTGCTTTGTCCTATTTTGAAACCCAAATATTTGATGGTTTCGTGGGCAAACTGGCATTTGCTGGGGCCAATGGTGAGGCCATTTTCACGCAGTTGCTCGAAAAGAGCTAATAGGGCGGGTAAATGGTGATTCCATTTAATTAGTTCTTGTATCTGACTCTTCTGACGTGGTGTCAGCTGCGCGTCACTTTTCAGGTCAGAGGGTTCCAAAGACTCGCCTGGTAGGGAATGAGGAGGGTAATCGGCATCAGGTTGGATGCACACTGTCTGGATTACATTAAGGGACTCCGCGGGGCAATCCTCTTCAAGCGCCGATGCTTCGTCCAGTTCTACGAAGGTATCTCCATGGGCGCGTTGGGGGTTCTTTTTTTCTTGGGGTCCAGGGACAGTCTCCGTGTCCTTGTCTGGGGCCTTATCACCTAAGGGTTTTAGTGAATCACATTCCTCTTTTTCCGTCCTAAAGTCCTGGTTAGGGGTCTCCGAGAAATCGGACGGTATCGGGGTTCTGATGGGGACGGGCTCCTGGGCTTCTTTCTTATCTCGGCCTTGAGGAAGGGCGGCCTGAAACACAGGGTCGAAACTTACTTGGGGGCTCTGTCCTATAAGTACGGAACAGAATTTTATGGGTGCTACAATGACTTCAGCCCAGCCATTATAATATTGACACTGCAGGTAACATCTAACGACGGGGAATCTGTTCGCCCGCCCAAGGTAGTCACGTACCACCGCAAATTTTTCGTGGTTAGAGGCCACTGGGAGGAGTTCGTCGGACACGATGAAGCACGTACATCCTGTGTCCCTGACGAGAGTCGATACTCGGCAGTTGTCCACGCTGCCCTCCTCATATTTCAAAGTTCCCGCTGAACTTTTATCAAAAAAAAATTTACCTGGTGGCCTGACGGATGGGGAGAAGTTTCTGCTTGGGTCTGCACCACCGGGGGACCGGGGTTGCATTAATCTGGTGAACTTGGTGGGCTGGTCCGCTTTTAAGCCTAGAATTTTGGGGGCAATTCCAGCTCATGTGGTTTTCTACACCACAGGTGAAGCATATGGTTGGTCGCTTCGGGAAGAGAGATGGAGGAGAAGTCTTAACGGGAGGTTTGGAGTCCCGTTGTTGGTTTTGGGGAAAGAAGTTTGGGGGTTTTACGGGGCTCGGAAACTTTGTCAGCTTTCCTGGGAAGGGGCGCGAATCCTTCCTTCTTTCTTCTCGTTGGATTACTCTTTCCCTTTCTATTACTTCCATTTTTCTTTGAAATTCTGCTTCAATCCGAGCTAACTCAATCTGATGGTCAGCTTGTCTTATCCGTTCCTCTCTTTTTCTTTCTTCTCGTTGTATTTCTCTTCTTTGCTCCTCTTGAATGTACTTAATTAGTTCTTTTCCGGAAAGTCCGCAGGACTCTCCTTGCGCTTTAAAGATTTCAAACTGAGTCATCTTTGCACTTGGGGCGCACTAGTCAACCAACTAAAATTCCTCGCAACAAGAATTATGCCTCTATAGAATTAGCCTACCTAAATATGGGCACTGACCTATTCGTACTTGGTTTCTCAATCTAAATAACCACTGACTAAAATCACAAAAAAAAAACACAAACAAATTATTATAACCGTTCCTTGAGCTACTCCAGCTTCTTAAGTTTAAAAAAAAAGGGGGATAGCAATCGTTAAACAAAAGGGAACTACTATATTTTATTATTATAACGAATAACACTATGCTTTACTCGACTGAGACCAGTGTTTGCAAAGATATAGCGTTAAACCTTACACACCTGATACCAAATTTAAATAGTATATATATATATGTCGTAGAATGACTCCCGACGATACTATATATAACACTATTCGTTGAGGGAACTTCCTTAATTATCTCTAGAGTGCGTTTTACTGTCTGGCGGCCGATATTATGTATCTTCAAAATGCTTAAGAAGTGGAACTGAGCTCAAGGATAATAATATTGCTATCATTAATAAAATAGAGTTTTATTAATAATAACTTTAAACAATACACAAAAACGGAAAATATTGACATAACAGAATGGAAAGGGTCGTGGAGACTCGGGCTAATCCAAGGATTTAAGGGATTAAAAAAGGTAAAACAAATATAGAGTTAAAGAGATGGGATGGTTCGATAAACAATTTAAAGCACAGGATAGAATTGACAAATAAGGGGTCAATACTCAAAAGGTGACGCTTGGCTTACGTAACTTCATTAGGGTGCAGTGGAAGGTACTTGAAGGAATATTCGGTCCGCTGGCGAGTTCCAGCCGAAGGAGGGGGGATAAAAGGATCCTGACGAGGCGTCTTGGAAAGGAGAACCGTTACTCGACGAACGGCTTGAAGAACAATGGCTGTTCTACTTTGTTCTCTTCTGAACAAAGGGGGGAATGAGAACCGTCTCTTGTCTACGGGCTCAAGAACAATGGCTGTTCTAATGTTGTTCTCCTTTGAACAACAGGGGGGGTGAGAACCGTTTCTTGGCGAAGGGCTCAAAACGAACAATGGCTGTTCTAATGTTGTTCTCCTTGAACAACAGGGGGGGATGAGAACCGTTTCTTGGCGAAGGGCTCAAAACGAACAATGGCTGTTCTAATGCTGTTCTCCTTGAACAACAGGGGGGGGATGAGAACCGTTTCTTGGCGAAGGGCTCAAAACGAACAATGGCTGTTCTAATGCTGTTCTCCTTGAACAACAGGGGGGGGATGAGAACCGTTTCTTGGCGAAGGGCTCAAAACGAACAATGGCTGTTCTAATGCTGTTCTCCTTGAACAACAGGGGGGGGGATGAGAACCGTTTCTTGGCGAAGGGCTTAAAACGAACAATGGCGGTTCTAATGCTGTTCTCCTTGAACAACAGGGGGGGATGACTTGGGGACTTGGCGTCACTAAAGGCTCGAACCTTTGGCACTCAAGGAATATTGTCCTCCTTCTGGACAAGTGATGGTGAATCTCGAGGTCGAGGTCCCTTGGCGCACAAAGGGAGAGAGGGTCGTGGTGATGTTTCGCGACGAAAATCTGGATCTCCAATCTGATCTTAGTGGTAAAGTTTCCATATAAATAGCCAGGACATCTCCTTGGCGTGGGGGAGAATGGGGTGGAAGCTTCGAGGGAACGCACAGCTGGGCCGGAGAAAAATGCCTTATCTGTCCATAAGCCTAACTCGATCTGGCGAGGTCGGCGTATGGGGGCCGAACGGGGGGGACGATAACCTCCTTGTTTAAACATTGGCGTCCGGTAGCTGTTGATAAGACTCCAAGCCTTGAATCGAAGATGCACGTGGGTAGCCTCATGGTTTTAAGTAAAATGTGATAGAAGTTGAAATGAATGCAGCTCTGAACTCGTTCTATCACAGGTATCTTTCAAGAAATTTGCTTATGAAATTTGATATGTACCTTTTCGCGGAACTGCGACCATTATTCTGACCGCGAGCACCAGAATTACCCTTTGCGGAGTCGAATCAGAATTTCTGCTAGGGCCTTCAGGCAGTTATTGTTATGATATTCTTTCTTTAGTACCAGGTAAACCATAAGCAAAATGAGTAAAGGCGATGTGAAGTTAATTTGAGATCTTATAGTCATTCCGTTGCAGCATGTAAGTAGTGGTACTTGGTTCATGCAAAATATGCTTGCACTAGGTTCCTTCCTCCTAATCTTAGGCTCTTAAAGAAAATAGACTTTTCCTTTGAATTTACTGAACAAGACAACAGAGACACGAGTACATAGTCGTCTCGCAGGACAATCCTACAAGAATTTTCTGTCTGAAAAAATTGCTGAACTTCAAAGCAAATAACAATTGATCTTGTTTACATTATATCCTCTTCCCTCAATCTCAAATTACTATTCTCATCTTAATATTCTATAGTTCACAAACTTAACAGACGTGGTTTTCGCCAGTATGACTTAATCATAACTCTCAATTTCATCCAAGGGCACCGAGATCACACTGTATTTCCGTCAAGGGCACTAAATTCTGCCTGCTTCCGGAAGGTTACCTAAATTCTCAATAGGTTCTTCAATCTACCATTGGAGTTTGGATTGTCTGTATATGAATCGTTGACCGTTGTTACTCTTCGGCCTACATCCCAGGTACATAGTTATCCTAATCAAAATTACACAAAATATAGAATCATAGGTCAGTGAACCCTTTCCAAGTCATAGATTTCTGAATTGCTGCTTAAAGCTGTATCCCAACTCGGGGACAACGCTTTTCCAAATTTTACCTAAAGACGATAGATAGCTGCTAAAATCTATTTTGAGGAGGTTTGATCATGGGCCTACCAATGATAATTTAAAATGTGGGAACTTTTACGTAAATTTTGTACTTTTTTATAATTCCAGGATACTATTTGAGGCATTTTAATTTTTGCTGCTTGGTTGAAGCTGTTCTGTAGGTCGGACAGATCCTGAGGTAAGTTATTCTTTGTGACTATGTTAAAAAGTCTTGGCAATTTTACTACTTAACTCATGTATGTTGTAGAAAGAAATAGTAGGAAAAGTCATTAATATAGTCCGTGTTTGTACACATATCTGAATTCCTCCACACACAAAGAGTTCCAGATATAATGGGAGCTTTTTAAGGACTCACAAACTTTTCATCCAGCGTCAACTCTATTAAGGAAATTAACAGACGAGAACTTCTAAGTACGAACTGTAAACAATAATAAAAAAGGAGAATTTCTCTATCATTTAATTCACTTGTTGCTTCTTTGATAATCGAATTGGGTGATAGATATATTCCTTCCTGATATTCTGGAACAAATATTTTATAAACGGGGGTTTTAGGGCTGCATGGAGGGCAGTAAAAAACGAGAAATTGTAAGGCATGAATAATTATATTTTTCCTGAGTGATGTTATAGAAATTCTTCCAGTGGATCTTTTTGTCATAAATCAGAGGGTGTAAATGTGTATGAAAATAACATTTATTATATTTGCTAAGCCTCTCTTATATCTTCTACAATTTAGACTACTACTATTTTTTTTTATTTTAACCCTCCGATGAAATTTCTCTGCAACCAGTTTTAATTTTCATGTTTGAAACTACCGATAATTTTTTATTATCATTTTCTAAACCATTTTATAAAAATAGAGTTGCCTTTGAATGCAAATCAACACAATATCTGAAATTTTGCATGATAGGAAAAACCGTTGACATCATTTCCTTGAAAACTAGAAAGACCCAGACAATTTTTTTTTACAATTAATTCTGGCAAAATTACAATACATCGTATTTTTCCATAAAGGTTTTCCGCGTTCTCAAAGAATTTGACAAAATTTTCTATAGTTTTCGTTCGGCCAAGTAAGATTGTTTTCAATTTATCTAACACCTTATGAAAAGGTATTCGCGTGAGATGAAATATTTTTGGTTTTGAATAGCGAGTAGTGAATTTTAATGTTTATAGATGGTCCAAAGTAAATATTAGAATGATTACCCGTACTTGACAGGCTTTATGATTCAAATTCATGACGTTTTTTTTATGCAAAAGAGTAGGAAACATCGTAAAAAGAGAATGACAAAAATACAAAAACCACATGCAGAGATATTTACAAAGAGATACCATCTTCTCCTAATGGTTCGAGGATCCCTATCTGGAAGATGACATAATATAAAGGGCTTAAATTTTATACTAGGAAACGATTAACATAAAAATCAAGAATTTATTTATCTGGTTCGTAGTGGCATCTTGTAAGAAAGAATAGATGTCTCATTTAACCTGTGTTTACTCTTGAATTTACCAACAAAAAAACAAATCTTTTCCTAAAATCAATGGCTTTTGAATACTTAGTGTCTACTGATCTAGTTATTATTCATTAAATATCAAAGAAAAAAGAATCATAGATATATCTAAGATTTATTTCTAGACACTCTTATACTTACCGAGAAGGAATTCAATATCACCTTGAACCAGACTGGTTTCAAGTGGACGCAAGGACATTAATCACAGGTCTATTTTATTGAGGCAAGACAAGATCGATTCTATTTATGTTCCTTTGTATTCAGGTAATCGTCCATTGATATCAGTCTCAGATTATATAAACATCAGAACCATCAAGGTGTTTCTCGAGTCGTGATTTAGCGTCTAGTAGTGATATGCTGATTGTTGAAAGAGAAAAGTTTGCGTGTGCCATAGTGAGTGATCTACAAATACATTTATTTTATGTGTAGCATCTACAATCTGAGCTACATAAGGTTAGGTTAGATTAGGGAGGAATAGAATGGGTTGAGTAAGGATAAGTTAGATTTTGTCACGTTAGTTAATAGGCTATTTTTAGTCGCGTGCGACTCTACATCTCGGTCGGTCCTCATTTTGCTTTATTATTGTTTTTGTAATAACATTATAACTATTTGGCCGATTCTAACGAAATTTGAAACCCTTATGTTGTTTTATATTCTCTTTCGAATGATATAATTGACAAAGTCCTCCATAGGTTAGCCAGGGAATTATTTTGTTTTAGCAAAACCCTTATGTTGTTTTATATTCTCTTTCGAATGATATAATTGACAAAGTCCTCCATAGGTTAGCCAGGGAATTATTTTGTTTTGGCAATAACATCATAACTATTTTGCCCATTCTAACGAAGTTTTAAACCCTTATGTTGTTTAACATTCTATTTCGAATAATATAATTGAAAAAGTCCTCCCAGGGTTAGCCCAGGGATTATTTTGTTTGGGCGATAACATCATAACTATTCGGTCGATTCTAACAAAATTTGAAACCCTTACGTTGTTTCACATTCTATTTCGAATGAGAGAATTGCCAAGGTCCTCCCAAGGTTAGTCCAGGATTTCTTAAGAGTTTTGAAGGTCGTAAGGTCATAAATCAGAATAAGTAAACGCACACGACTTTTTGGTCAGCTGACCTTGTTATTTTAAGGCGTCCATTCGCCGATTTCTACCATACGCATAGCCGATGAAATTTAATTCTTTGCTTAATATGTCTTATTTATAGGTTATATTAAATGGAACAAAAAAGATAACTACAAAAAGAACGAACCGAAGACCAACACAAAACTGAACAGAGAAAACAGCTAAAATTAGAAGAGCTATGGCGCTCGAGCATGTCTTCAACACCAAAACACTATATACAATGAGGGAGGTTTCCCTGTCTCCTCCAGAAATTTAATAAGGCCACAGGTTTGTGTGCACGAATCCGTCCGGAGTACAAGGAAGAAGGGGCAGCGACCTCGATCTTTCAGGTGCCGGAATAGGTAAAATGCGCGAAGATATTCCAGAACTGGCCCCCAAACCAGAATATGCCCCGGGGCTCTAGTAGAACACGCTTTCGTCGAGGTAAGGTGCGGCCTAGCGCTGCACCAAATGGCGGTGCATCCCGCAAGTGTGTTCTATACAGAGACGACAGAAATGGACTAAAGTGGCCGGGCATTGGTGAGTAGGTCCACTGGAACAATCGCGGTGCGATGGCAAACAATTTTAGGCTCATGTCGGCCACTTTTCATCTTTTTGCCAGGCAGCCTGAAGCGATAACCTGATTCTAGCCATGAAGTCAGTGTTAAGAAGAGTGAAACGCTGGTGAGGTCACTATTTATTCACGAACTCTTTGGCATCCTAATATGCACGCTCATTTCCCGCAATCCTTACATGTACAGAAACCCAGCAGAAGACAATCTCGACATCCATCAGGCTTGCAGCAGCCGTTCGCGTCACGCCTACTGCAAACCAGGTACTTCAAATTTACAATGCCTCGAGAGCATTCAGGTCGCTCTAGAGTCGCTATAATACAAAATTTGGTCTCCAAAACCGGCATGACGTGTAATCTCCCGTACCAAGGAGTGGGGTATTGCAACTGGCTCGGCTATGAAGGTAGACGATGCATCTGTCTTAATGACCACCCTTTATATCAACGCCAACTTCAAACAGGGAGAAGAGGGCAAGGGAGCTGACACACTTTTCTGATTTGGAGCCATCTATGTACAAAGGCGCTGGTACACCGTGACATGGTGTGTGCTCTAAAATGTTCAAATAAAATACTGCCTGGAATGTAGGCGTGACCTGAAGGTCGTGGGTCGCTCATCTTTGTGAGGGTCCCAAGTATCAGAGGCACCCGTCAAGCCCTGGATAAGGTCGAAGGAGCCGAGGCTCCTATTATACTCTCCTTCTTGTGGGGGACAGACTTACAATTCCCCGAAGAGAGTATCACAACCACCATCTGGGGGGATTTGCCTACTCTAATTCTGACGACTCAATGGAAGGTCACGTAGGGAGGGATGTGGGTTCTTGTTTTAGCTGTTTTGAACGTTAGCCGTTAGAGTCACAGCTCCAATAGTGTGGCGCCTGGGAGATGTAGAATTAAGAGAAGGGTTCGGATTGAGGGCAGTTGTAACGGTGATCGAAGGCCAGGAGTAGGTGAGGAACAGAGGTTGCCTTCTTCACCTTGGAGGCGTAAAAAGTCTTTGATCGCACAAAGATATACGACCATTTCCCTGACCTTTTGATACTAGATTATGTATGTAGCCTGAACGGTCATGACTTCATTCTCGAAAATATTTGAGATATGTACATTGCTTCAAAGAAGCAGTGCGTGGCTCACCACAATTAAAACATTTGGGTGTGTATGTCAGTGACTTGTCATGTAAGGTCCTTGTCTAGATTGCACAGATTTCGGGTTGACACGACTAATCGTTTGGCCGAAGCATTGGCAGTAAAAACACCTCCGCGGCCGAGCAACGAATGCTTTGACGCGATAGAGATAATACCCAGCACTCACTGAATCAGGAAGCCTGTCACTGTTGAACATGACTAAGAATGTAGGGGCCAGTCTCTAGGCTCTTTCCTGTTTCCAAATCACACGCTTGACCTTGGTTGCTTCCTGGTTAACCAGATCTTCTGTGATCTCTTCTACGAAGTAGTCAACGATTTCCCTCGTGTAAACTACTCCGTTTACTATATTCATGAGAGAATGCGGTGTTACTTGCAACAGCGAACCATTAAGTGTCTTGATTCCATGGTCAGCGGCATTCGTCGGAAGGGTCCCGTCTGAGAAAAAAGTGACTTTCAGTTCCCTACCAATTAACCAGGACAGAGCCTGACCTTGATGGAACATGTGCCCTGTAGACATCAAGCAACGAATGGCGAAAAAGCCTTTAAAGCTGGCAGGATCGTACAAGCTGGGTCCTCAGAAACCTCTGTTGACCCAGCTGGATCTTGTCCATGAAGAGGTTTAGGCTCGGGTGTGTCTCCCATCGAATAATTATTCGCTCATGTGTAAGACCTTGCCAACTGGGACTTGAGTGCCCCTTGCTCCATTTCCATATTAAGAGGGGACACTTTCTGATCATGCTCACAGAGATGCCGATGATTCCGCCAAGGAACTCAACAGGCATAAAGTCTATCTGTGTAAGATTCGTTATCATTGTCAACATGCTCACCTCCATCGGGAAATAGTGGGGGGAATTTCACCAGGTTTAGCTGCGCCCACCGGGAGCGCGACTCCAGTCAACGCTGTCACCGCAAGTTATTTTAGTATTGGTGGAACCCTGAGGAATAAAAGTGATCCACCACAGGTAAATCAAGAAAGTCGGTTAGAGACGACTCTAACGAAGTAACTGAGGTAGAAAGACCCTATCGATAGATTTATGAGGTGGTGGAAACCCCCTATCGGCTTGGAGAGCCATGGAGCGGCCACTGAGAAAGAGTAGGTAGGATGGGTCTCCCTTTTAGAATTGGAGCTACCCGAAGGAAGCTCAGAAAATAATAAATGCAGAAGCCAATTTAACACAGTCATGTGGTTGGAAGGGAGCCCCTCTTCCGAGCGAAGAGGTGCCTCGATTTGCATTGCCCTGCCAGGCCACTAGACGGGACGAGGTCGCACTTGGAGGCGGAGACCATGCACAGACCAAAGCCCACTCTTGCTCGGAACAAAGGACACAATGAGTGTTTTGATGCAGTTGGGCCTGTCTTTATTGTTTTACCGTCTACATATGCGATAAAATTGTAATATTTAATCAATATGGCCGCACTCGGCTAATAGCACGCGTTCAAGGCGATACCTGAAGGCCGCGCACACGATGCAAACGAAGTCCTTCCTCTTGCTGGCCCACGAACGGTTGATGGAGGACTTCAGCTCGTCGACGTTGCTGTGTCGGACCTTGCAAGCCTTGTCCTCGACATGCGGCCACACGCTGTAGGCGAGGGGATTGAGGTCGGGTGACCGCGTCGGTCAAAAGTTCTTCGACCAGAAGTTCATGTTTCATCCCAACTACTCTTGCACGGTGTTGGCCGTGTGTGCCGGAATACCATTCTCCTGAAAGATGTAGTTCGCCTTCTTCGTGGACTTTTATGGCCAAAATGTCCCTGTAATCGACCGTGGTGTACCTCTAACCGGCTGCAAACTACACCGGTGGCATCTTATTGCTATTCGACGCCACGACGCCGAGCATCATCACAGATACTTGGTACTCGTCATGGACACGTAGTGTATCTTGGAGACATCCTGGCCGAAGCTCACCACGAGGTCGTTCTACTTGGTGATGACCAAATCGACTGTGAAGGTTTTTTCATCAGAAAATTAAGAATTCGATTGCCATGAATCTTCAAGTCGTTGAGAAGACAACGACAGAGCTTCCAACGTTGTTCTCGCATACGGTCAGTGAGCAGAGGCCTTTCCACGCACCCTAATCTCTTGACGCCATCCTCCTTGACGGCGAACGTGGTTATTTTTAGCTTTGGAGCACTTTCGAAGGTCTTTCTTACCGCCAAACGGGTGACAAATTGAAGTCTGTCTGAATAAGGTCGACCTTTGAGGTCTTCCCCGTTCTTGAGCCTCTCCGCGACTCTGTGGACGGTCATCCGGCTGATGTTGAGCCGCTTGGCTTGTCTGATTTGTTGTAGCTCGCGTGCAGGAAAGCAGAGATTTATTTTATGACTTCCATCTCGACACAGCTGCACACAATGGAAAAGACTCTTTAATGACACCTGCTTAAAAAGTTTAACTGAACTTTTTCTATCACACACGTTATGGTGGGATACAGTGTACCCTTCACACCTTTTTCACTAGGGTTTGGAACTCGAACTGATGGGTAAGCAAATGTGCACTTTTGGCAGCAAAGGAGACAGATACGCAACCTTCTACATTATCTAAATTCATTTCCCCAAGTAAATTTACAATATATACGTAGGCAATATTTACAAAATACAAAAATAAGTTGAGATACAAATTTACAAAATTGAGACAGCGCTGTCTGACTATGAGAAGCCAAAATATATATATATTGGAGATTTAACGGCGACGTCAGCCTTACCTTACAAATGTTCCCAATATGTACTTCTTAAGTAGAGTACAAAAAAATTATCTGACCCTCTTCATTCCGTGGAAGGGAGTGGGGAAAAAGAGGGAAATGTGAGGGTAAGACGTCTTCCGAACCATACTGGCTCTGGTTTCACTCGAGTGTCACGGGGGCGTTCCACTTACACAATTGGCTGAGAAGCAGGTGGAGCAAAATTGACCTAAATGGGTTGCCCATGAATATACCCATTAGGTTTTGCCGGCCCTTCCCTATAAAATTAAATATTCCGATTACACAATGAAAAAATGGCCTCCAGTACATCTGCAGGATATTATTGACCTTTGTATGCTCTTAGTGCGTGTGGTGTGTACGGGCAGGGTTTGAGGACATGCTCCGTGTTCGCCGATCCCAAAGTGCAGTCCCAGCAGGCATCGTCCGGAACAAGTCCAATCTTGTACTTGTATGCTTGGATGGCTGTGTGGTGTCCACATCGTAGGCGCCCCAGCTGCACCGGTTCCCACCGGGAGAGCTCACGCTTCTCATTATTTACCGGGGGAGGTTTGGTTCCAAATCAGGGTTGGATTTAAGGGAGGCCAGTGCCCGCCAGGTGAATTCTGTGTGGATGCGAGTCCGCTGGGAGACATCAGGGGGATCTGGGGGGAAAGAGGAATAGAGGGAGTGGTAGGGTCTGGCCAGTGTGCTTGTGATTGTGTCTTTGTGCTTACGTTGGTGTCTGCATGAAGTGTAGAGGGTGTTGAGGGTCTGTTGTGGATGTGTATGCGTGCGTACCTCTCATGTCTATGTGATACCCGAGAGGGATGAAATGGATTGTTTCATGTAAGTGTGTGGTGGGTGTTGATTTTGAGCAGCCGGTAGCAATGCGTAGGGCAGTGTTTTGTGTTGTTTGTAGTTCATTTATGTGGGTGTTAGCAGTGTCAGGCTGCCATGCAGTATGTGCATATGTTAGTAGGAGTCTAATGTAGTGCTTATACCTTTTGTAATGTCCTCCTTGGTGTGTCCGTAGGTTGTGTTAGTGAGGGAGCGGATGACGTTCAGTCTATTTTGGGCCTTAGTGTAAATGTCGTCTGTGTGTTGCTTGAATGTCATCTCTATCTCACGTGTTACTCCAAGGATTTTGAGGGTGGATGTGACTGGGATAGGAATGTTGTATAATGCAATGTGTGGCTATAGTCTGATTCTGTGTTGTATGGTATTATGAGCTTGAGTGATTATTTGTTTGTGTAGACCTTCATTCTGTTGTTGTATAGTCAGTTCTCTATTGTGTATATGTATTGTTAAAGTTGTTTGGCGGTGGCCTCATGTTTAAGATGTTGTGAGGGTATTGTGAGGTCATCTGCGTACTACATAATGTGCGTGTTGGGTTAAGTGGGGTGTTTTGTGTCATGCATGAATAGATTGAAAAGTGTGGGTGAGAGTACGAAGCCCTATGGTACTCTGTTAGTATAGTGAAGTGTTTCTGGAGGACTTGCCTTTGTATACTGTGCACCCGTGTCTGTCTGAAAGAAAATTGGTTAGCCACTTTTTAAAGTTTGGGTAGATGTGTATGTTGAGTATCTTGTCTATAAGTATGTGTCGTGGGACTATGTCGGAGGATTTGTTGATGGCTATGGCGGCAATGAGTAATCTGTACGCAGGTTTTGTTGAGTTGAGGCCTTCGAGGATTGTTTGCGTCATGTTTGTGAGGAGAGTGGAAGTGGAGTGTTGTGGCCTGAAACTGTGTTGTGTGGGGTAGACTGGTATGTGTAGTAATATGTTGTTGAGAACCAATCTTTCAAGTATTTTTGATAGGTTGCAGAGTAGTGAAAAAAGTATGTAAGAGACTGGTTCTGTGGGTGATTGTTGGGCTTCAGGATAGGTATAATGTTGGCAAGTTTCCAGATATCGGGAATTCTATTTGTTCTGAGTGATAGATTGAAGATGTCTGTGAGTGCTCTTATGGCGTGTGGGCCTAAATGTTTTAGGTGTAACTATGAAATTCCGTCAGGTCCTGTGGAGGAGGTGTTTTTGTCGTGTGGATGGCCGTGAGTGTCATGTTGGTTAATAACAGGGGTGGCCTGTTGTGTGATAGTGTAAGTGCATGTAGGCGTTTTAGAATGGTACGGTCCTCTCGTCTGTGAGTGAGTCTGCATATGTTGGAGTAGTGCTTGTTGAGGATGTGAGCTTGAAGCTTGTCAGTTGGTATACTAGTATGTGTTGGTGTTAGGATGGCCTCATGTGTTGTATCTGTGTATCTGTTGTTGAGGCCTGGTATGAGCTTCCAAAGTTTGGAAGGGTTTGTGTTGAATGTGTTGTCAGAGAGTTGTTTCCATTTAGTGAGTTGTTAGTGTTTGATATCCTAGTCTATTTCTATATTGGATGTCCTGATGTACTCAAGGATATCCTGTGTGGGGAGCTGTTTGCGGAGGTGTTTTGAGTTTTATTTTTATTTTTGTTGAAACACGAGTTGTAGTGTCTGATAGTGCCTGTGGGTATGTGCGATTTGTTTGCACATGTAATTGTGTCATCGAACTGTTGTACGCAAGATCGATGTTATTGTAGTCTGTAATGTTCAATGTTTGTAGGTGTTCCTCAATTAGGGCGGTAAAGGCGGACCAGTCAACTCGCTTGTAGTTTATGTATGTTATGTTTGGTCTGCGTGTGTAGTGGATCGAGAGTTTGTAAGAGAGGTGTATGGGGAGGTGATCCGAGAAGAATTTATGTGTGGTGCCCCATGTGGTTTTGTGCGAGAAGTTTGGAGATGCGAGTGATATGTCTGGTGAGGTAGGATGAATGTTGACGATGTATGGCTTACGTGTGGGTGAAGATGTGTTATTGAGTATGACGTGTGAGTGTAATTGTTGTGATATGAGCGTGCCTTGGGTGTCGGTCTGTCATGTGTCGAGCCACGCAGTGTCGTGAGCATTGGAATCCCCAAGGATGAATGTGTTTTCTACGGTGTTGAGGTCCTCAAATTGTAGTGTTTATCATTGAGGGCATGACGATGTTGGTGGTATGTATATGTTTGCGAATGTGATGCCTTGTTTATGCAGGCGGATTTTGGTAGTTTGTATTTCTGAAGTGTTGTCAGCTGGTCTGTGAGCTAGTGTGTCAGCTGTTGTGTTGGTGAATGGGATGTATTAGTGTTATGTATTAGTGTTATTAAACCTCCTCCTTCACCATGGGGTCTGTCAGGTCTGAGTGTTGTGTATCCAGGAAATCTTGGTGTCTTATGTGTAGCTCTGAGCTTAGTTTCCTGTATGAGTGCTATGTGTATACTGTGGAAATGTTAGTGTTATTTTAACTCCTGTAGTTTGTTTGTGATAATGTGTATGTTGGGTTGTAGTATGTTGATGTGTGTCTTGTGAAAGCTGTGTGTGGATAATATATGGGGAGAATGGGACGGAGACGAAGGGGGAGAAAGAGGAAGAGAAAAAAGAAGAAGGGGAGGAGGATGTGAAGAAGGTGGTGATAGAGCAGAAGAAGCTCCGGGATTTGGAGAGGGCGGAACTGCCACCCGTTGAAGCAAGGTGACAGGCAGAGGATACCCGGGGGCCACCGGCATATGTAGAGCGGTGTGTGATGTAATATTATGTGTGGGGTGGCATCTGAAAGATACCCGCCCTAGTGGAATGTGGTTTCTTTCTGAGACTCCAGAACATTGTTTATTGTAGTGTGTGCAACTTTTGCAGAAGGGGCATTGAATGGTCCCCCACGGCGATTGTATGGGAGGTTGAAGGTTGGACACGAGTATGCATGACCAGGGTTGGTCTATAGGGTCTCGGTAACGAATTCACTCTCTCTTGTTATTTGCGTAGGCTGGGTTATGTGATCAGCGTGCTTCCTTAGTATAAAAGAATATATATATATATATATATATATATATATATATATATATATATATATATATATATATATATATCTGTATTCTTTATTCCTCGGTTATTAGCTGGAATAAACCTCAAAATGGCGAACAGTAATGACAACTTTTCCTCTTGAATAATAATGATAACTCTTTCTGTACTGACCTTTCCTTCGGACTTCGGACTTCGGATGTAAAAAGTAGTGAAAAGAAAATACATACACACACATACGACAGCCATTGCCCTCGTGTATGCATATATGTATGTTATAGTGGTAGGTAAATAGGTAGGGATAGATCACCCTGATTAAAGAATAGTGATAGAGGGGGGGGGGAGAGGATATTCCCTGGTGATAGGGAATCGCAGGCATTTGTTAGGGTTGATGTTGATGTTGATAGTCTTTATTACTCTAATATTGGTGTTCTTCTTCGTACTGATATCTCTGCTTTGTATTCGATCTACGTCGTGATGTTTCGCTCGTATTCTTCTTTTTGTTGTTTGTTTGTTTTGTTTTGGTTTATTTTTTATTTTTTGTCAAACGTCTTTTAGCTTGTAGTGTGTAGTGTTTTATATTGGGTTGTAACTTAATTTGTATATTATTGTGAGTAGTATAGCATTCAAGCCTTTGTAAGCTTATACTATGGTATTCATGTTTCTCTTGGTGTATCTAAGATGTCATAAGTATTCTTCTTCTGTTCAGCTTTGTGCGTGTCTTTGTGTGAAGTGATTAGTTTTATGTGTAGATTGCGTCTATATGTCTTTCTGTCTGTGCTTTGCTGCTGACAAAGTCTAACTTCCTTCTGTCGATGTCTTGTATCGGGATGTCGATGTGTCTTTGTCTGGACTCGTCCGTCATAAGTCTGGGGATTTTCTCCCAGATTTTTTGGGCCCTTCCTTGTAGCTCCAAGTTGATTGGTGTCAACTGGATGCCTTGGTGAAGGTCCCTCTGCCTCTTCCGTTCTCTCCTTCTGGTGTTTGTTATTAAGAGTACACCTTTGTTTTGTACTCTTTGAAGGAGTCGCATTTGGTTCTTGGAACTGACATTGACAGGTATAGGTGGATACAATAGTTTCGACCTTACGAGCGCGAAGTAGATTTTCTTTTTGTTAGCTGTGTTCAGGTTCTTGAACCTGTACAGCTTAGAAAGCTCTACTCGCGCACGCGTTGCTGCCTGAGCAACGTGGCCACCGTATCCCCTATAACTTATCCTCAGTCCAAGTACCGTCCCGTCGTTGCTGTAAGGGATCCGGGCGTTCTCGGTCTCGATATGCGCCCGTCTCTTACGGAAGAATGGAATCACCTTGAACTTTTGGGAGTTCGTGGCAATCTTCCATCTTCTTTCGAACCTGTTCAGATGGTCGATTTCTCTGGCGGTAATTTCCGCCATGAGCTCGGGATTTTTGAACGGGGCAGTCACAATCTGGGAGACGTCGTCTGCGAACTGGACATACAGGGTGTCCTCCCTGACCGGGTTTGGTAGGTCAAGGGTGTATATGTTGTAAAGGAGGGGGCTTAGGCACCCACCTTGCGGCACACCTGCAGTCAGTTCAAAGTCTGGTCCAGTACGGTCGTAGATTTGTAAATAAGCTTTCCTGTCTGTCACGTAGTCACATGTAATTTTCTCTAGTCTGGGGTTTAGTCCGAGTCTAAGTATTTTGAACTGGAGACCAGTTCTCCATACCTTGTCAAACGCCTTCTTTACGTCTCTGAGCACTAGGTCTGCGTACCTTTTTTGGCTAGCAGTCTTCGCCAGTTTTTCGGTGATGACTGCTAGTGCTGTGTCGGTCCCTCTCCCTCTCCTAAATCCATGCTGTTGTTCATTATGGAGGTTGTTTTCCTCCATAAAATTTTGGATGCGGCTACCAAGGATCTTTTCGAAGACCTTGCCAGCCACTTCGAGGAGGGAGATGGGTCTGAAGTTTTCTGGTCTATTGGGCGGCTTCCCGGCTTTTGGAATGAAGATCATTTTGGCGATCTTCCATTCATCCGGGAAGTAGCCGACATTCAGACACGCATTCATCAGGTTGACAAGCCCCTCTATGATGTTACGAGGGGCGTTTAGCCAGTTGAGCTTTGTCAGACCTGTTTTTCCTGGTGCTCTTTGCCTGAAGGAGCGAAGTGTAGTCATAAGTTCCAGTATGGTTACTCTTCTTCCGTAACCAGTCATTTCTCTGTCAGCTGTCGTGTTATTGAAGGGGTACGTCCTGTGGATTATGGGTCTTAGTTCTTCGTGTATCTCTTCTTCGAAGTCCAGGTCGAAGAGTTCGTTTTCTTCTGGAGTGATGGAAAACACATCCTTCCAGTAGCTTCTGAACTCCTCTTCCGTCTCTGTCGCGTCCATTTTTGTCCCGTCATCTTTACTTAGGAGAATGGTCTTTTGTGGCGGCCTACCCTTCAGTCTGGCAAGCGAGTTCCAGAATGTTCGGGGGTCCGTCTCTCCGTCAAGTTTTTCGACTAGTTCATTCCAGAGCACTTGTTGTTGCTCTGTAATGAGAGTCTTCATCTCAGTCCTGAGTTCTCGTAGGCGTCTGTTTTTTATTCTGTCAGTGTTATTCAGTCTTATATCTTCGAAAAGTCTCTTGTATTCGTCAGATAAGTCATAGAGGTCTCGTGTCCATCTTGGTGCCGGTAGGGTTTTAAATGAGGTTTTTGGGACCGCTGCACGGTCCGCCTCCACCACAGCCTTCGTCAACCTTTCCAGTTCCTGATCTATTTCCTCCAGGGTGGCTTCTTCCAGGGGCTGCGCTCTGAATTCACCGAGAAGAGTACGGTATTCTTCCCAGTTCGCTCGAGAGTAGCATTTACGCTCCCTGACGGGTATTTGTATTGGGCTTGAAGAGATTCTGATAAGTGTTGCGACGTGGTCGCTGGGGATTAAGGGTCCGGGCTGGATGTAGTAATTATAGGGGAATTGAGGGCTGGTTAGGGCGATGTCTGGTTTGGTTGCGAAGGAGTTGGTGACGTAGGTGGGGAAGTCGGGCCCGATGCGGGCAACGATACCTCTGTCAATAAGGTTCTTCAAGTTCTTTCCCTTCTTATTTAGGTTTCCGGTATAACCAGATTCCTTGCATCTGGCGTTGAGGTCCCCCCCAAACAAGACTGTTCTCCCATGTGCACACAGTTGGAGGAAGTTGTGCATGGGGATATAGTCTCTTCTTGGGGGTTGGTACCCTGTGGAGACCACAAGTGGTCCCAGGGTGGTTTGGACCTCGACAGCCAGATATGATTCGTCCAAAGAGGGGAGTAGCTTGAAGAGGATGCCTTTTTTGACTGCGATGGCGGCGCCATCAAAGCGCCCCTGGCTGTGGTTTATTGTCGTCACGGAGTAATTGAATAGTTTAATTGTCTGTTGTGTAGTGTCTAAACCGTGTTCTGATATCAGAACGATATCAGGATCACAATTCCTTATGATATTTCCATAAGTTGCTTGTTTGTCAGTCCATCCGTCAGAGTTCATTTGAAGCACAGTCAAGTCTTTTTTTAGTCTGTCCATGTTGTCAGTCAGTCAAACGTTCTTTACGAGTTTGTTTTTTTGGGGGAGGAGGGGCTGGCAGGGGGAGATCGGCACTTGCCGGATCTCTTCTTTTTGAACTCGGAGTTCGAGATTGTCACAAAGGCGTCCAGGTCTAGGCGCACCATACCGAGGATGAGGGCCTCTTCGACGGCCTTCTCTGAAAGGTCATCGGAGAATTCCCATTTGTATCTCCCGGTGGTGATACCATCACTAACGTCTTTGTTAGTTCTGTGAAGGGGGAATGGGACGTCAGTTGTAGCGAAGATCTTCAGATTCATCTTCTTCCCAAGGTAGGCATGCTTGCTTTCCTTAGATGAAGAAGTGGATCTGCCCCTCTGGCGGAGAGGTGACTTTCTTGTTCGGCTACACTGCCTATGTTTTGTTTTTGCTCCTTTTGGTGAGTCCACCTCAGGAGCAGTATTTGTGGGAGTGCTTGAAGGGGCGTTATCTTGAGGAACTACTTGTGCTGGTTTGGGGGTGGCGGGAGAATTCTTGGATTTTTTAACTACAGGAATTGATGTGGGGGGTTGCATCTGGATGCGCAGTACCTCTTCCGAGCATGGGTTCTCTGGGAACCACATCTCGTCCATGCCGTTATTTTTTAGCATTTGGTTTAATTCATGCTTAAAGGTTCCGGGCTTTGTGAGGTTGGCTATATGCGCATAATAGATGCAGCACATGATTTTGGTAGATTGCTCGCTTTCTACCTTAAGGTAGGTGCGCTGCGATGCTACCTCTCCTACAGCGGCCTTCGCCACTTTTGCGTATGTCAAATTTGCCTTTGCCTCCTCTTCGTTTTTTTTGGCAATCTGTTGCTTTTTAATGGCATTCTTTTTCGCCGGGCATGACATAGCCATGGCGGCGTGGTCACCGTTGCAATTAATGCAACGTTTGACGGGGCTCTTGCAGTCCCGCCAGATGTGACCTGTAGCACTGCAGATGGAGCAGATGGCTTCCGTTCTGGTGCATGATTTAGTTGTGTGCTCATTTAACTTGTAGCACTTAAAGCAGGTCTGTACCTGCGTGAATTCCTCCCTTTCCACCTGCTCAGGGCAGACCCTGACGTGGAACAGGAGGAGGCCCACCTCTTTTGCCTTTTGGGCCATACCGGTCTCGGCGAACACGACTTTGAAAACATGCGTGTATTCTTTGAATTTGATCACCTCCGAGACCTTGGCCCAGGAGTGATTCCTTTCTATTTCCTCTGTAATCTCCTTACTGGTATGGCTACCCACCCAGGAGTCGAGTCGGCGACAGACGACACTGCGGTGCGCCTGAATTTGAGGGGGGATTTTGGGGGTTAAGTTAATGGAACCGAAAACTTGTGTTCCTTTGTCTGATGCCAGAAGCTCAGCATCAGACTCTTTTTGGCATATGGCCGTGAACCCAAAGGGAGTGTCAATTAGTCTGACGAGGGCCACATCCAGCTCCCCGTAGACAATGGAGAAGACATCTCCCCGCTCAGGTCTTGTCCTGTCGGGGAGAGTCCTCAGGCTAATCCTGAGAACGTCGTCGGTCATGTTAATGTCATCACCGTCATGTCTAAGAGTATAAGGGGGGAGAGGTTAAGTGTGAGGGGATAGTAGAACGAAAGTCCAAAAAGTCAATTTTAGCACTTTACCTTTCGAAGGGTCTTTTGAAGGTCTGGAACTTGCCGTAATCCGCGTGATTTATCGTGGCACTGGCACTGAGTGTGTACTTGCTTTGTACCACATTCACTTTAACGTATGTTGTAAGGTTAAGGCAAAAAACTTAGAGATTCACTTTACATGAAAATCTACGGAGGCGTCGGGCGAAATTTCCTCGACGGTTTCCTCCTTTACTGGATGTTACTAACCGAGAGAAACGTATTTTATGTACTGAATTCTTACAAAAGTACACCTATATAAATAGTCATTTTATCTACTCATAATACTACAAAATTCAACCAATCAAGATTGAGATACATTTAATCGTCATACTTATGTTCATTTTTGGAATAACAGACCTTAGCGTTAGCAAATTGACCAATCAGCTTTTAGATATACGCACTGCAATAATCGTCCAATCAGCGCCACGATAGATTTAAAAAGTTAATAACGCTCAAGTCCTTTGCACATAAACACAGATTAAATCCATTTTCCGAAGAATGACGGCCAAATATTCGTCTACTGCGCTCTGCTGACAACCTTCGGATAAATCCTTTGTACTTGCTTAGTAACGGACCTTGAGCACTGCCTACATAGAAGAGCGCCTATTCTGGAAGTCTTTCGGGGAATTACGCTTCACTCTTCAAAAAGACATAATACTTTTTTCATCGACGATTCATAACTCAATGAGGGCTTAAGCACCTCACTGCTCCCGTCTATCACCCTGCGTGTGATCCTGCTTGGATATCTGCCATTCATTTATTTCGTCTTAACTATGCCGGCCACTTGGACTGAAATAATTAAGGGTTATGTGAAAACTGGTTTGAGGACTAGCCCACAGCGGAAGCATAAGTCAGAAATTATCTCGAAACTGGGGCATAACTGCGAGTCCCGGATGGAGGAGAGATCATCATCGCCCGGGGGCCCCGGCCAGAATCATAGAGGAAAGTACACCCGTCTCGATGTAATTGGACGCAGTTATGGCGTAAGTACCCGATAGGGGGTGGCAAAACTTTAGCGGCCGTTGATTCAGCTGCTTCTGCATCAAGTCCACCATAATTCACCCCTCTTGAGGTTCCCACTCGAGATCCCTCCCATCCATCCATCACCCATCATCCTGGAAGCAAACAAGCAGGGGACCAACAGGAAAATGGACGGGGGAGTTTGTTCACTATTTTTTGGGCTCGTATCTCAACATACCTACCCTAACCGCTACCTCCTTTACCACTTCATAACTTCCTTTTTCAATCCAAACACCATAATTGCACTTTGATTTCAGATCAAAAAAGACATCACAAGAGGACTTAGTAAGGACACGGAAGACTATGGAGACCTTCACTAAGAGGGTACCCCTAAGGGCCATCCCCGGAAAGAAGAAACCCCGAAAAAAGGCACCTCTGTGAAACCCTCTACCTCGAATTAAAAGTAGCACTAGTGAAACTTATTGAAGTCTCATCTGGATTCATCGCCTTATGTGCCGAGACTAAGGACGTGGACCAGCTCATATCGGAAGAGGGAGCTAGGGTCCTCAGGAACACTGGACTGAAAGCGAAAACCCCTCCATAACTGGCAGCAAACCGAAGCGTGATCTGCCGCAAAGTGGAGAGCTGGGTTGGTGAGCATACACCCGAAGAGCTCAAAGAGGAGATTGCAAAAAGCAATCCTTGGGCCCAAGTTCGTGAAATAATAAAATTTCGCGAACACACCCACGTGTTTAAGGTAACTTTCGCTACCACTGAAATAGCTAAGAAATCAACGCAGAATAGAATACTGGTATTTAATATGAGAATACCAGGCGATAACATTCAGCAGAAGAAATTTAATAGCATACAAATGTGCTTTGTATGCTATAAACTCGAGGACCATACAACGACGACGTTCCCGGACAAAAACAAACTGTGCTGCAGTGAATGCGCCCCAGAAGGACATCGATTCGACAAGGGTGAGAGCACTAAGAAAAGATGCCTTAACTGCAAAGGGGAACATAAGAACATGGCCCAGAACTGCCCCAAGCGCTGCGAGATCATCAAAAGAGAGAAAAAAGAAGAGAGGAAAGCTAAGGAAACGACCTACGCGAACGCTGCCAAGAAGAATGCGGAAATAAAGCCTGCATCTGCACTTGCACAAATGAACACGGCAGGAGCTCTAAGTGCAAAAATACTGATCTGCAATGCTCACGCAAATGTGGCTAATGCAGAGAAGCCAGGCTGCTATAACCAAGTACTCAATGCTCTCTTGAAAGCAAACAATCTTCCTTCAGTAATTATGACTGCAGACCATAATTTTTCCAAGGCTTTCAAGGAATCAGTCATAAGGAACAACACTGTTAAGTCTGGACTGGAGGAGATCGTCAAAGCTCCCTTATCGGAGAAATCCGAAGAGCAAGACGAAGAACAAGAAGAAAAGGCTGAAAGTGAGGAGGGATCCTCCTCTTCTGACAACAACGAGGGCCCTTGGACCCATACACGAGCTACAAAGAGCAGGTCTAAAACCCCGAGTTCCCCTCCGAAAAAGGAAAACCCTGGGCAAGGTAAATCTGCCCAGCCAGCCCACAAGAAGAAGAAGAATAAGAAGCATATGTAAAAACAATTCACCATGTTACAGAAGGCACTGAAGATATTGGAAATTAATACCAACAGCTGGACGACGAAAATACTTCTTTACGTAAATGTATTCAGGGAAATTGATGCGGACATCATCTTAATTTCGGAACACGGGATTTACACGAGTAGTGCAGAAATGAAAATCTGGAACCACGATGTATTGATCACAAATTATTCGCAGGAGCAGTTCGACGGAGCCGTTATTGCAATAAAGAAAGAGATTAAATACAAACGAATAAGAAATCTAGAAGAATCTTACCTCGTGATTGAGTTCGAACTCGACTTAGGAAAATTGGTCATTGCTACCGGATATCAACCGCCAAGGAGAGATGTGTTACTTATTCACACTCTCACTGACCTATTTAGCAGAAGAGACCACCACTATATTAATGGGGGATCTAAACGCCCGATGCCGAGAATCCGGTTATAGAACCTTCAACGGTATAAGAAGAAGCCTGGACCTATTGCTGGACAGAAATATTGCCCAGAGAATAGGCCCCGACTTCTCCACACGACTTTCCCACCTTATTCAGAGCAGGAAGTGCCACAAAACCAGACATCTGTCTGGCGAATCGTCAGCTACCGTTCAATTACTACATGGAACCAGTCCAGGTATCATGTAGTAACCGTGTAGGGATCCTACTCACTATCAACAGTAACCATATACAAGTTCCAGCTGTAGTCAGAAAAAACTACGAAAGAGCAGACTGGACACGGTACGCGCGCCTTCTCGAGGCCTACGATCCGCCCAACTTGGACGAGGGAATTCTCGAGGAGATTGATGAGGCACTTGACGACCTCAATAGCCATCTCATCAGCGAAGATAGGGCTTATATCTCTAAATCCGAGTATAGGACCATCTCTACATTCAGATGGACCGAATAGATGAAGGATTTATACCGTGAACTGAAGTTATTGTATGAAATCAACATCAGGAATGCTTCAGTTCACTCAATACAGCGAAGTAGAAAAGTTAAAGAAGAACTGAACCAGTCGATCCTCGAACAACAGTGTAGAAGATGGGAGGACGCGATCGATAGCCTCGATCACGAAACGACTCCCAAAGATTTTTGGAAAAAGATCCGAAATCTCAAAGGATCGACTGGGAAGAAGAAGCAGAAGATCGAGCTACAAAAGGAAGATAGAAACATCGAAACGGAAGAAGGAAGAATTGAAGAGCTATTCCGAAGTTATTTGGAAAAAATCTCTAGTATAACTGAGGAGGAAAACGAAGACTATGACCTAGAGTTTGAAAGCAACATCATCGACGAGCTTAACGAACAAATACACAGGACGCACCCCTATCACCAGGTGGATAGACAGCACGACGAAGACGCCGAGATTACCAAAGAATAACTACTCGGCGCGCTCCGCTCATTCCAACAAAAAGCCCCAGGACAATCGGGGCTTACAAAGTTTAACTTTGAAAAGGCACTAGCCAATGTTATCGAAGGAATGATAAGGATGTATAACATCTGTCTCAACACGGAATACTTCCCAGTTGCTTATAAAACGGCTAAGGTGATTCTTTTGCTTAAGCACGGAAAGGACCTAACGTTGAAGGAGAGTTACCGTCCAATTTCACTTCTAGAATTTGGCGGGAAGCTCTTCAAGAAGATGCTCAACAGAAGACTGGTGTCTCAATTGGAGGAGAGCTCCTTCTTCCACCCATATCAATTCGGGTTTAGGAGGAAACGAGGTACGGAGATGGCGATTAATGTCATCACGGAAAAGCTAGCCTAAGCAAAACGGGAAAGGAGTTACGTGGACATTGTTTGTCGGGATGCATCAAAGGCGGTTGATAAAGTGTGGCAACGGCGAATGCAGTACAAGATCTTACGACTGGGACTAAGTGAAAACTTAGAAAGAACTCTGTGACTATGTCATGGAGAGAGCGGCGTACATCAGTTTAGGGTGCACGGACGGACCAAAGTTTCCGCTCACTGCGGGCCACCCGCAGAGGAGGGGGGGCTCTTCCCCACTATCTACTTGATTTACACCGCTGATGTCCCAGCCCCTGTAAGCCCCACTTGCCTTAACATTCAATTCTCCGATGATTTCACCCTCGAAGGAATGCGCCTTGGCAGGCTCGTATGACAGCAGTAAAAATTGAAAATCTTACTACCTAGGAGGCCGGGTGGAAGATCCGTACCAACTAGGAAAAGTTCAAAGTAGTCCCCATAGGCAGGATACTACTTTACGACGTCAGGGTGAGGGATAGGAATCATCCCTACACCATGGAGTACAATGTACTCGGAATAAAGATTACCTCATCCGGGTATAACAAGCACGTCCAAGAGAGAATCACCAAGGCCACTGCTGCAGTCAAAACTCTATACAGGTTTGGAAATCTTCATCAAAACAATAAGAAAAAGATCTACAATGCACTTGTAAGATCGACGCTGCTATACCCCGCTTCCGCCCTCTCGTGTGTCTCGAAGACACAAAAGAGAAAACTACAAGTGGTGCAGAATAAATGTAAGTACCTAATTACAGGTACATACAGACATGAGAGAAGACGCCAGGAAGAACGGACAAGGAATATGCAGGAAGTGGTTAATCGTGAATTAGACGATGATATCGTCCAAATGATTGACCAGATCAGAAGAGGAATTAGTCGTGCCAGATTTCCAAGCTCCGCCGGGGTTTTAGCTGGCGGAGCAGAAGTGCCGTTCTACACATGATAATGGAAATGTTTTTTACCCTAAACCAGATTAAAAACCAAACCAAGAAAAAGAATACCTAATTGTGAAACCTCACTGAAACCTTACTGATGAAGACCCAAACTCTCCGAAGAAGACATCCATGAAAAAACAAAAAAATGAATTACACTCACTACAAGATATACAAAAAAAGACAGACACTGAGCACAGCACTAAAGTAATTAATAAAGTAATTATTACCACAACAGCAAATACGAATATCATATCCAAGGACATTAATTGTTTTTTAAAGACAAATGGCTTGAACGCCATATTATATATATATATATATATATATATATATATATATATATATATATATATATATATATATATATATATATATATATATTTATAAACTGAGTCAAATACAACAAAGGAACCACAAAACCAAAAATACTTAAAAGCGATAGGCCTGATCACCAGGCACTAGCATCTCTTTGCACCCTTCCACACTTCTTTCTTTTTTCAACACTGGTCCATTTTCCGCTATTTGTCCACACACTTTATCTCTATCTTCTACCCACACCTATTCAAAATTTTCGTGTTATGATCATCTCTCTCGCACACCGCACTTGCAAAAGGAGGCAAATTCAAGCGAAAATGATAAACGCTCCCCGAAAATTTTGTGCGAACTGTTTAAATCTTTAAAACGAATGTTTACTTGTTTTGGCCTCCACAGGTCTCTATGTCGCCGGAGAGGAACGCCGACGATCGTTCACTCCCCTTTAGGGAAAAGAATTGTATGGGGAGGCTCTGTAGGTGTAGTATGGTTGGTGAGGCAGGTCGGACAGACTCTAGGGCGGCACTCAGGCCGTACCCCCTGGCTTGCAGCAGGGGTCACCCAGGGTAGAGGGGGGTGATGGACTTTTGTTCCTCCCGCTTGATCGGAGGATGCGCCGCCACCCGAGTGGGCATTTGTGAGCCCGCCCTCCTAGCAGGCTCCATCGTGGACATCTCAACCTTAGTTTCTAAGGAGATGATGCAGCGAAGCGAGCTGAAGTGCTGGACTGTCCTCAGCTCTGGTGGTGCGAAAAGAGTATTAAACTTCATAAGCGACCAGCTAGTGTAGAACTTCTGTCTTCTTCAAGCGGTCTTTCAATTCGAAGACTTCAGCCCTGTCAAAGTAGGATATTATACGCTGCAAAGCTGTTGTCATCGAGAGGTGGAAAAAAAGGATGAACCGTACAAGATGAAATGACAAATTGAAAACAGTGAAGATGTTTAAAAATTAAAGGTTCCTTAACAAAATCATCACCTCCTAAGTGCTGTGTCTGGCAGAAAGCACATTATTCATACACAGACACATTAAAGTATTAATATAAAGCTTTTTATTGAAGTAATTAATAACTTCTTAACAGCAAATAACTTATCAACAGTGAAACCTTCCCCTTTTGGGGAGAAAACTTGCTCCAAACCACATAGCAATCTTACACATATCCTCATGATAATAATAATGATATACATATTTGTACCACCCTCCCCAAGCCTATTTATGACGAAGGGGTTATGAAGGACATTCATATCATCCAAATATTTACATTTTATTACAGTTAATGTGGAGATTAACATGACGATTCTGATGGTTTTTTTCAACAGCAGCTGCGGAAATTAGTTCACAATTTATAAAAGAGAAATTTCTTTAAAAAGATTACTGTCAACACTTTCCTTAGCATTTCAAATCCAATTAATAAATTAATTGCGAATTTCACTTTAGTCTTCAATGAGCTTCCATTGGTTGGTTTAATGAGCAAATTAATGAGGAACTTGAGTAAAATCTTCAGTAATCAATATCGTGATAGCGATATACACAGGTGCTCGGTCTGAATTTGACGATTTATAATGTCCCATTTTTTTCCGAAATGTGTTTCGGTAAACAGTCACCGGCGTTGAAGAGCAGACAGCGAAAAGTTAGCTGACATGGAGGAATGAAAGCCATCTGAATACTGGAAAAGAGTTAGCTGCATAATGATGATTCGCGCCGGGTATCAAAATTCCGGCACCGTGTCTGATGCCCAATGCTCCGTTAACACTGCAAAGGCTGTAAGACATGACATGGACAGCTGCAATGGAGAGTACGAAGCCGTGGCCCAGCAGAAAAGGACACAGCAGGCGTTCTGACGGTGTCTGCACGCCTGAAGTCTTTCAACAACTTCAGAAGGTGATGGAAGACCCAAACAAGGGAATCCGGGATTTGGCAAGAGAGAAACACCGCAAAGCTGGTATTAGGATGGGAGAAACCACCCGACCTGGTATAGTATAGGAGAGATGTGTGTTTGACTCACCACTATGAAGCTGGTCCTGAATGAGAACTTTCGCTACCACTCGTAAAAGAGGTGCAAGGGACAACTTCTGACAACCAAGGCCAAAGAGAACCAGTGACGAAGTCAAAGAAGCTTCTGAACAAGCTGAAGAACCCCGTTGAGCATATGACGATCTGGTTCTTCTAAGACGAAAGGAATTTTCCCCAGGATCAGTTGCTGAACACCCAGAATAACAGGTGACTTGCCTAAAATCCACGCGACGTTCCATGTATGATGAAGAACAGGTTTTCCCCAAATATGATAGTGTTTCGATGTATGTCCTGTTAGGGTGACGTCACGCTGCTCCAAATCTTTGAACAGGGTCTTAAATACAATTCAGATGGCAATGTAGAGCTGCTGGAGATTATGGTCAAATTATGGATGGAGAGGTGTGCTGCAGGAAGACCACACCTCCAAAAAGAGTCAGAAGTCCTTGTCAGAGAATTTCTGCGACTTCACTAGCACCCCTTCCTGGCCTCTTAATTCGTCGGATTTTATTCCCATATATTGATATTCGTGGAGTGCGGTTGAGTAAGAGACCAACCGATGTGCCTACAACATTAAGAACGCGCTGGTGTCCAGGATCAAGAAGGTTTTTCAAGATCTTCTTAGGGACACAGTGAGGAACGCATGTGCCAGGTTTCGGAGCTGTCTTGATTCCGTGGTGGAAGCTACTTTGAGTAAACTGTTATCTGCAAGACACACTCTATATGATGTTTTGATTTTTTAAAATACATTTCTTTATGGCTGAGATATTGCGGGTGGGGGGGGGTCTGTAATGCAAACCGTCAAATTTAGCCGGAACACTGTAGATACTCAACCAGCTCAGTGAAAACACTTTTGAGTACAATATACTTCTATACTTGGTCTTTATAGACTAACGGAAAGCAATTGATTTAATAGAAACACCAGTGGTCATAACAGCGTTGAAGAATCAAGTATTTGTCCATTCTACATAAATATCATAGAACACATATACCAAAATTTCAGATTTTAAATTTAGATTGCATAAGAACGTAAGACAAGGAGATACCATTTCTCTCAAACGAAATTATTCACGCCCTGCTAGAATATATCTTCAGGGGGCTAAAGTGGCAACACAAAAATATAAAGATCAAAGGGATTAACTCAATCACCTGTGATACACTGATTATAGTATACTCATAGATGATAACCTAGAAGAGATTCAAAGAATGCGTCAAGAACTTAACCATGGAAAAAGAAAAATCTGGCTAAAAATAAATCTTGGAAAAACAAGCAAAAGTCATAACAAAGCAACCGAAGGTCGACATAATAGACATCACAATTGACAGAGAGCAAATTAAAATAGTAGACATTTATCTAGGTCAAAAATTACAATGCCACCGGTAAAAGATCATGAAAGCCAATGCAAAATCACTCTAAGCTAGAAAATATTTAGAAGGTAAGTATCATCTTCAAAAGTAAAATGTCCATATGCCTGAAAAGAAATGTATACAAAATGTTAAATCGCAACTATGACCTCTGGAGTAGAAACTTGGAACCTGACCAAAAATCTAAGAACAACATAAAGAGCCCAAGAACGCTTTATGATGGGGGTAATTTGGTACGACAGAAAATCAGCCATTTGGATACGTGGACAAACCAAATTTCAAGATATTGTGAAAGTTATACGAAACCGTAAAATTAAGATGAGCAGACCATGTGACAAGATTCCACTAGTTTTGTTTCTTTAAATATTTTTAGTGTTTTTAAGGTGGTTTTACCTTCTGATTACAAAAATACCACTGAAAACTGCATTTCATCAATATTTTTGGATATAATTGGAATTTTGTATATAAAACTATCCATAGATAGCTGCGACAGTTCACTTTATTTAGCATATTCACATTGTCCATGAATAATAGTTGATAATATTTTGTCCTTGTTTTCCTTCTTAAACTAATGAGAAAATGTGATTATTGGAGATAACCTACTGAAGGTGCATTTAAAAACGTGCTTTCTTACTGTGAGCACCAGAGACCATATATAGTTCCCCCCCCATCTTTCCATTGTCCCATCTTCCTTGGTATCTTTTCTCAATTACAGCAATGTCCTGATGGAACCGCTCATCATGCTCCTCACTCACTTCGCCAAAATTTTCCCCCCAAAAAACCTCCAAATGTGAATGTAAAAAGTGCACCTTTAGTGACATTTTACATTCTATATTCTTATAACTTTGTAAATGTTTTGCTACCAGCTGTTTGTTAAGGGTGTTCCATTAAGACGGATCGAAGTTAGCAGTAAATAAAACAGTTATTGGTGAAAATTTATTGATTTCACTATTGAATCATGTTATTTGAGTCATGGCAATTACGTGTGAAAAATAATATCGCCTAAATGTCCATCAAGGCTTCGGCGGCACACCTCCACTCGATGGTCAAAATTTTGATGTCTTTCTGCATAGTTGCTTCTCGATCTCACCAATATGCCTTATTATCTCATCCTTCAGGTGTTGAGTTGTTGTTGGCTTGTTGGCATAGACCTTACTTTTGAGATGCCTCAAAAGGAAGAAATCTAAAGGCGTCAAGTCACAGGATCGTGGTGGCCAATTGACCTCGCTGTTTCGAGAGATGATGCGACCTGGAAACTTCTCATTCAATAAAGCCATTGTTGCATTGTCTGTGTGGCATGTGGCGCCGTCCTGTTGAAACCACAAATCTTTGACATCCATAGAATTCCATTCAGGCCATAAAAAGTTCGTTATTATGGCATGGTATCGCTCGCCTGTCACCGTAACAGAATTCCCGGCATCATTTTCGAAGAAATACGGCCCAATGATTCCGCTAGCAAAAAATGCACACCAAACAGTGACCTTTTGTGGATGCAGTGGCTTTTCAACAATCTTCTTAGGATTTTAATCAGCTCAAATGCGACAATTCTGCGTATTAACGAATCCACCAAGATGAAAATGGGCTTCATCACGTAAAGATGAATTTTGCGAAAAATCATCATCGCCTTGTCTTTGCTCGTGCACCCAATTGACGAATGTACGGCGCTTCAAATGGTCAGCAGTCTTCAGTTTTTGTATCAATTGAATTTTTTAAGCGTGTAAAGACAAATCTTTTGTCAAAATTCAATGTAGCGTTGTTGTGGAGAGGTTCAATTCCTGCGCGCGATGACGAATAGAGGTGTCTGAATCTTCTGCCACATTCTCGCGCACTGCAGCAATGTTTTCAGCTGAACGGCGTAAACGAGCACGCAATGGCGTTTTCCTATCTGCCACCGACCCCGTTTGTTTGAATTTACGAAAATTTTTCCAATTGCACTCTCGGTCGGTCGATTATGTTGACCAAAAAAATCGCGAAGCGCCCGAAATGCGTTTCTGTTTGAACGTTTATTTTCGTAATAGGCTTCGATAACTTTAACACGTTGTTCGATTGTTAATCTTTCCATGGTTGAAATTGCCATAGACTGAAGTTGTTAAATCTGAAATAAAAGAGAAAAATCATTATACGCTTAAACTTAACTCACATATAAAATCGGTCCAAGTTATTGGAACACTCTTTAGTGTGGGTCTTTATTTTTACCAAGGAATCCATTGACTATATTTCGAAATGCACACCACGCCTCACTTTCGAAATCACTCATTGCATTCTCAAGTTGTATTGACTTCAGCATTTTCCTCACTTGAGGTCCAGTAAATATACCACCTTTAAATTTGGCCTCTGATAGCCTTATGAAGACTAGATGAATCGCTTGAAATGCTTCTCCACCATGATCTAATGCTTTTACAAACTGTTTGACCACACCAACTATATATGAATTGGAGGTAGCAAGACTTTGCAGGCTCTACAAGAGGATGTATAATAACATTTAGTTTTGCTGGTTGCAAGTCATCTCAAGGGGGCCACTCAACCTTCTAGTAATGTTCATGATCAGCCTTACTGTCACATAGGCAAAGAAAACATGAATACTTGATATACCCACTCTGAAATCTGAGTAAGAAGGTAAGCATTTTAAAATCACCACAAACATCCCATTTAAAATTAGTTTAGTTTACCTTCTCGAGAAGCTTTTTTACATTGTCATATTCTTCCTTTATCTGTACCGAGTATGATATAGGCAGGGATGGATACTGATTTCCATTATGTAGTAAAACAGCTTTGAGGCTTTTTGTAGAACTACGAGGGGCGGTCAATAGGTTTTGCGAATCGGTAGGGCAAAACAGAGGAAGGGTGATGGCTGTTTGTGGCGGTGTTAGGACAAGTTATGACAAGTCAGGACCTGTAGCCGCACGCTCCTGCCTCGTCTATTTAAGAAGCAGTAGCTAATCGCAGATCGTCAGTCACAAATTTTTTAACAATGGAGAAGGTTGAGCACCGCGCAGTGATCAAACTTTTGACCAAGGAAGGCAAGAATGCAAAAGAGATCCATGAACGCATGGTTGCCGTGTACACCGACACCGCCCCTTCCTATGCAACCATTGCTCGCTGGAATAAGGAGTTCCGCCATGGTCGTGAGTCCCTTGAAGATGACCCTCGTCCAGGACGCCCGTCAGACGTGACCAACGAGGACAATGTGGCCCGTGTAGAGAGGATAATCCTCGAAAATCGACGGGTGAAGGTCGAAGAAATCAAGCGAGAACTTGGAATATCACATGGAAGTGTTATGAACATCATCCACGACAATTTGACCATGACCAAGGTCTGTGTGTGCCCGTTGGGTCCCTAGAAACCTCACGCCCCATGATCGAATTCAACGTCGTTAAAGTCCACAAGGCCAGAGTTGCACAAGCTGCCCTGCGCGAGTGCGGATTCGACGAGCTCAACCATCCCCCCTGCAGTCCAGATCTGGCCCCTAGCAACTACTTTTTATTCCGCCAGTTCAAGACTGCACTGCGTGGACGCCGGTTTGGGGACGATGAAGCTGTCCAGCTCGCTGTCTAGGAGTGGATTGAACAGCAGTCGGGAGATTTCTGGTTGTCGGGAATTCGAAGCGTCAGGGACAAGTGGCACAAGTGCTTTGAAGTCGAAGGTAGTTATATTGAAAAATAATAGAACACTTTTCCTCATATCTCGTTTCCTTATATCCGAATTGCAAAACTTATTGACCGCCCCTCGTATCTATGAAAAGTCTCCATTCTTCAGGGTTGTGATCAATTCCAATAGGTGTAAACAAACCATTAATATCTTTTCAGAAGCAGAAATCCTCACTTATATCAAAGTATACTTCGAATTCCTCATGGCGCTTCCTGTATACTGTTGATCTGCAGTTCTCCCCAACAGATTCCATTCATTAAGTCTGGACGCCAAAAGCTCAGCTCCTGACTTAGTGAGACCCAAGTCCCTGATGAGATCATCCAGTTCACGTTGATTTGGAAAGTGTGGGCGGGTACTCATTCTTGGCTCAAACGTTTCATCCATTTCTTCATTGTCACAACCTTTTCGACTCTCATACCCTCTACCTGAAAAAAAATATAAAAAGAGATGCATTTAATAGCTGGAGCATAAATATGGATTGCATGAGTAATCACATAACAAGAAACCTTAGCTAGATGTTTTGAATATTTCAGTATTGATTCTGTTACAAAGAATATAGCTTACAATTTGATAGGATTTACTTACATTTTCTGGCGGCCGTGGAACCAATAAGGTATCATCATGTGGTACAGGTGCAATAGAGGATGAAATGTTGAGATATCGAAGGGATTTTATTCCCTTAACCTTTCTGTACTTTGATATTTCAATCATGCAAAAATACCAATCATACTGATGATTTTTTGGCTCTCGCCAAACTCTCGTCAGAGCAAATGGCATTGATTTTCTTGCACGTCTCAGCCATGCATCTAAATTTGATCGACAACTTCCACATATAACATGAGGGGCCCATGTTTTTTCTTGGCTACACATACTCATTCCAAAGTACAATCTATAAGCAATCCAGTACTTCGCACCATTCACAATTTTATGTGATACATGCTTAGGTCCGACATAGAAACCACACACAAAACAACGAATCTGATGAATTTCTGCATCCTCTTATAGCCATAATCAAGAAAGTCAATATTTATCAAATAAACCTGAAAAAGAAAATAAATAAATTAGCGACAAATGTAAGTGTGATTTACCCGTACCCCATACATTTCTTTATATTAACATAATTTGTTATATCTTTCAAACGGTCGATGGTAGAGAAAGAGTAAGCACATATTTGGAATCAGCGCAAAATATAGTATTGAAAACACTAAAAATTAAGAGAAACAAAAATTTGACCAACTAAAGATAAATATTCCCTAAATTTGAGCAAGTAAAGAGAAATTTTACATTAATTTGGCTAAGAAAAGATAAGCACTCCTTAAACTTGATTAAACAAAGATAAACACTCCCTAAATTTGACCAAGTAAAGATAAGACGCCATAACAAGTAATAATAGTAAATCACTAAATTTGCACATGAAAAGATAAATACCCTAAATTTGATAGGGTAAAAATAAGCATTCCCTAAATATGAGTAGAGTTGACTAGTTGGTTAGTTTTCGGTGTTTTTAAACAGATATTTTGGTAAATGCGTTTTGGCAAGTTAAGTTACTTAGATTGGTTTTATTTATTTTTAACTAACCTAACCTAACTTACCAATACACTTTCAGTGACAAGTAGTACAAGGGCCGTCAGAAAGGTCACCCGATTTCAAAGGTTAATAAAAAACAAACACATGAAGAGACAAGAAAAAACTTTTAATTTTTATGAAGGAAATTAAATGCCATTTATTTTGTGTTTCGGTTAGCAACCCATTTGGTTCCATTTTTTTGCTAACCTTTTGAATACCTCTCATATAGTAAATGGCTAGTAAATATCTAGTTCGGTGATAAACGTCCATTTGGGTTTTCACTCCAGATGACCTTCGGTAGATCCTAGTGTATGTGCTGGTTTTAATTCTGCTTACGTTTGTGGAGGTCTTCTTTACTTTCTGTTTAACATATTTTCATTCTTTGTCCAACAATTTGACAAATTTAAAACTATCGCTCTGTTGTTTTTAACTTTCACCTCTTCTTATTCGCGAACTAAACAATCCACAAGTACACAATACATCAAACTCTCCAATATCTCTGTCGAAACTATCTCATGAACACAATTCCAACAGACATCCACACCCACACGCTGGCAAAGCTCCGAATCACTTCACCTTCCAAAATTAAAATACCATCACCGTACCGATGTGACCGAAACCTTGCCGCACTACCACTACGAACCAAATACAACTCAGCAAATATTCATAACATGCATGACACTCGCACACCTCCAACAAAATATACAGTTACACAGAGAGGAGGATGTTCGACAGAGCCCCGTCAGGTCGGTGTAATTTGTCAAAGCTGATGGCTTAGGAGACGGTCCCTAGCTAGAGGCAGCATAAGTATGCGAGCAATGTAGTATTGAGATAGGCTCGTTTTTAACATTTCAGGTTTTCTCAATCTATCACTGAAGTTTTAAATCAGAGGGGCGATTCTAGGCACAAAAAAGACTAAGATATCGCGGTTAATGATCGAGAATTAGGCCGTGGATAGTTGATGTAGAAAGGAGTAGTGAGGCAAGTTTGACAGAAAACATAGTCTGCGGGATTCATGGTATGTTGAGAATTGTAAAAGACCTTTGTCGTAGTACAACCACTCTATACCATACACAACTCCTATATTATGTGGGGAGGGGGGTGACTTAATCACCTACTGCAACGCGAACCGTTGAAGGATTGTTCGCGGGGATTAACGACCGACTAGAAGGTCACACTTGAGGCGTTGGGTTTCGAATCCTTAATAATCCGACAGAGTGCAAAAATGGTTGACGAGATTTACTTGAATAGGCCGAGAGTATCATTCAAGGTTAGTTAAAGATGAAACAACAAAAATATAATTTTATTTACACATATCAAAATAAGAATAATAATAATAGGCAAAAGGAAATTATTTAAATTAAAAAAGTGTCTCGATAATTATTATGAGGAGGGATTCTCAATTGGAATTAAATGATTAATGTAACTAGGCTCAGATCAAAAGGGGGAACTTGACAATACTAATAGTGGAGGGAGTTTCAGTCTTACGGGTCGATGACTTCGAGGAAGGTCCTCCTTGCGATGAGACGAGTGGAGAACGATCCGATGAGGCAACTGAGGCACAATCCGAATGAGACAGGTTGGGCACAATCCGAATTAGGCATGTGGGGCACGATCCGCACTAACCTTTCGATGAAGATAGCCAAACTTCAAAGATGATGTTCGACGGAGAATGTGGAAATTCTCGGAATTCTACTGAAAGAGGATTCTTTTTTTTCCTCAAAGGTAATCGATGGAGATTTTCGTCGGTACGAATCAGGTAATCCACTGGTCCTTTTACCTCTAAAACGGAAAAGGCGCCATTCCACTGGCTCAGGAGTTTGTTACTCTCTGTGGGAAGTAGCAACAGCACCTCATCGCCAGGCTTAAATCTTATTTCCTTCGCCTTTAAATCGAAATAAGTTCGATTCTTCTCCAAATTTACCTCAGCATTTTGGTACGCGATGTCCGCTGGTAAACAGAGGTTTTATTATGAGGAGTTTTCCTATATATTCCATAAGCTCGGAGGTAAATTGTCTTCCTCGATCCGACAATACCTCTTTAGGAATTCCTACCCGAGAAAAAAATTGCAAATGAGGGATTCGGCGCACGAAACGCTATCAATGCGCTTAAGGGAAACTGCCTCAAAAAAACGGGTAGCGAAGTCGACCAAAGTGAGGGCATAACCGTCTCCTTCACTCGACGGGAGATAAATGGGGCCAATAAGCTCAATGGCCACACGAGAAAAAGGTTCCAAAAATGATTAGGCTTTTCTAAAGAGGGGGCTGGCTTGACGCGCCCTTTTGCAGATATCCTTTGGCAGGCATCGCATGATTTGCAGTACTCTGCAATTTCTCTGGCCGCACCTGGTCAATGAAAATACTTAAAAATCCTCTGAGAGGTTTTATTTTGACTAAAATAACCGGAGAATAAACTATCATGAGAAATCTGGAGTACTTGGGGTACGTGAGAGTGGGGAACACAATAGGAGTCTGATTCAGGTTCGGTTCCATGGGAACATTTTCGATGTAACAGCTCATCCGTGGCAAGGTATGAGCTGCCTTTTGCACCACGGAAAGAGTCTTGCTCCTGAGTCCTGGCTTTCTCCCAAAGAGGGAGAAGAGTTGCGCACCCCTTTTGGGCGTGGGCAAAATCCTCGTTCTGGAGGGTCTCCATCACCGGATAGACGGGGTTTTCTAAAGGAACGGGTTCCAGGGAAGCCGCCTTGGCGGCCTGGGAAAGGGGTACTACGGGTTGTGCTACCGGGTAACTTGTAGCCTGGGGGCTCTGTCCAATTAGTACAGAGCAAAACTTGATTGGTTCTGCTACCACTTCGACGCTACAGCCCCAGGATTCAGCGGCCTCGGACTACCCTCTGCCAGACTACATCACCAGGTTGCATCTCTCACCCGTCTCGTCACCAATCAACGCGGAAGACGACATCGGCGCCACAAGTGAGAGAGCGCCTTCAGCTCTTCAGGGTCCGACCCCTACGGCCTTCCATCTCCCTGTGGCCTTCCCCGCCGGTACGGGCAGGCCATCTTCTCGGGAGCAGAAAACACCTCAGGCCTCGAGGCACCGCAATCTCCCGCCAGCGGGGGCTGCGGCACAGCCTCCACCTACGGGTGACCTACCGCTGACCCCGACCACTCCTGGTCGGGCTGCAGGCCTTCCAGTTCCTCCGGCCGCCTGCCGGGATCCATCACCGCCAGACGACGTGAACTGGAGAGTGATAACAGAGGATCTTGCCGCCCAAATTAACGCCTCAGCGTTTAAGCGAAGGGATAGAGAAGAGATAGCTCAACTTCTCACCCTGTACCGGGTCCGATCTTACCTCTACTCAATAGAGAGGCAGTCTCTGCGGCAGAGACTAAGATTGTACTACCTCGTGATCCACTACGGGTGGGGACCAGCCCTCCGAGATGCCAGAGAGCGAGCCACGTTACGATCAGGAATACAACCGCACGCACTGGATGGGCCCCTCGCCCAGCACGCAGCGAGGCATTCGCCCCACAGGCTCCAATGGGTCCGAGACGCGGACAGGGAAATGCCCGGAGGCCTCCTCCTCGCGGGAGGAATCCTGCAAGAGCTCGGAAGTAGCGGCCCTAGTATCGAGGATGAGGATACGGGAGATACAGCAAGTACCACCAGCACTCTTGACGACCTGGAACTCGCCTTCAGTGACCTCTCCATACGTGACCCTTCCTATTGTGATCCCCCGGTGTTACACCTACCAGGCACCAATTTTGATGCCCCAGTGTCTCCCCCGGTGGTTAATATTAGTGAATTGATCGATATAGGAGTGGACGACTATCGCGAAATCAGTGACTCCTCTCCTGGGTATAACCTAAGGACGTACTTCGAGGATATGGCCCAAGAATTGGGTGGACTCCACTTATCGCCATGTGTACCAGTTGTAAATTCACAAATTGCCCTTGTAAGAGAAGAACGTCCCGATTCCCCAGTGCAGTCAGTAATCTCCGAAAGTCCCTCAGACTATTCAACATCGGACTCCTTGGATTGGGACCCGCGAAACTTTGTTGCTAGTGGTCCCCCGGACATAAAAGATCCCAGCAACCAAGGAAAAACTGGCACCAAGGGCACCAAGGATAAGAACAAGGACAAGGGCACCACCGAGGACGACAACGATCAACCCTCGCCGATTTTGGATCCTCTTCAACCCAAAATCACAAATTTTTTCGGAAAATTAGAGCAAGGCCCTCCAGGCGATCTTAGCTACGTCCCGGCCGTTAATAACATTACAAAGGCGGCCCAGGGTAAAGGTGTTAAAATATTCCTTCCCACGACATATCACAGCTATGCGCCCAGCTCGGAAAAAATGCTTCCGGCAATTCATACCTTGGAACAGGCCGGCATCATCGAGAAATCAGAAAACATCCCCCGGACGCACCGGGTGTTCGGAGTTGCGAAACCTAATGGAACTATGAGGCTCATATACGACATGTCACTTCTGACACCAGCCTTCAAAGCTCCTTCTTTCCAACTTCCCAACATTAAAAAGTCCTCAAGACAGCAGCACCAACGGACTACGCCATCAAGTTAGACTTAGCCAGTGGTTTCTACCACATTCCTTTGCATGAACATGCTCGCCACCAATTTGCAATTAGAATTGGAAAGGAATACTGGAGGTTCAAGAGACTGCCTATGGGTTTCACAGGGGCCCCTTACATTATGCAACAAATAATGGAAGCAGTCGCGAACAACTTCGCCAAAGCGGAAGGATGCCAGGCATTCACCTATCTGGACGATTTCCTGATTATAGGACCTCTGGATCAGGTTCTGAATGTCCTTAGCCGCTTCTTGGACTCCAGCCTGGCTATTGACTACCCCAAATCTGTACTTACTCCGTGTAGGCAATTGGAATACCTCGGCATATTAATTGACCTGAAAAATTCCAGAGTTCGCCTCACTGCCAAAATGGCCTCCAAAACCACCAGGGCTCTTGGATACACAGACTACCCAGACCTCAACCACAAGTTCTGGCAAAGGCTCGGTGGACTCTTAAACTTAGTCGTCCCAGTACTAAACCTTCCCTTCATCTGGGTACAGCTGTGTAGCAAGGCCAGGCAGCACGGACACCAAGACGCCAGGCTAACGGCGTTAATTGACCTCATCGACACCATTTGGTGCCCTTGGCGCAGCCCCAAGCATCAGCCTTGTCGGTGGCCTGCGATGCGTGCCTTTCAGGCATCGCCATAACAGCCCAGGGCGAGTCTTGGGTTTTCCCCGCTCAGCTTTTACAAGTACCCAAGTTCGCCTTCCATTTAGAAAGCGTGGCTCTCATCATGACCCTCCTCCTCTTCCCTCGAGCACGCATTCTCTCGGACTGTCAACCAGCCATTCCCAACATCAAAAGGGGCAAAATTGCCCCAGACATCCTTCGCCTCCTTTCAGCTGATGCCCTGGCCGACTTCTCTACCACCTGGAGGATTTCGGCCAAAAACGTTCGCTACGTTCGATCCTTGCGGAATCCGGCGGACGGCCCGTCCCGAACCTGGGAGGAACCTTCGTTTCACTCCGGGTATGCCCAGTCCTATATGCCTTAGGCTCTGCCTATATAAGACAGTGAGGACCTGGGACGGGCAAATTCGCTCGCCGACTCCTACCGTACGCCCACCTCTCCGTTTTTTGGCCGAAAAAAAACTTCGTCTCCCCGACCGCCCACCCCTGCTCAACTCTACACTACATCTCTTTTGTTTCTCTCGCGAAATTAGTTTTATATAGCTTTTCCCCCTTTTTACTACCTTCCTTCCATGTAAGGAAAAATTTGTATTTTTCAATAAATGGTTGTCATGTCTCCAAAAAGGAGAATGGCTAAATAAAAAAAAAACAATAAGGAAACGATTCGCTCGGCCGAGGTAATCATGGATCACAGCGAACCTTTGGTGGTCAGGACCGACTGGGGGAAGTAAATTCTCGTATACCACGATGTGTGTGCACCCACCTACAAGAGTGGACACACGGCATCCGTTCACGGCTCCATTTTCTTATTAAAGAGAAAATTTACTTGGTGACCGGAGTTGTTGGTCAACGCGAGAGACGTAGGGGTATCTTGAAGAGACGAAGGAGGAGCAGGATTGACACTAACTTGGCGTACCTGATGGGAGGACACGCTTCTAAATTGAGAATTTTGGGGGCAGTTCGTGCATACATGACCTTCTATTCCGCACGTGAAACAGATTATCTGCCTTCTGGGGAATGACGACGCGGGGGGAGTGTTAATTATGGGTTTATTGTCTTCTGCTTCCTAGGGTTCGAGGGGCCTTGTGCTTTCACGAGTCTAAGAGTATTTCTTGGAGGGAGTCTGTAGTTATTAATCTTAAACTTGGGAGGAGACGGGGGAGCTTCTTATTGACTTTGGAGGACAAGTTATAGCTATTTGCATAAACATCAGCCTCTTCTAGGCATTCCTTGAACGTAGAGCAGCGCTTGTTCTTAATGAAGGCACAGACTTCAGAGGTCAGGGAAGTTAAGAATTGATTAATTAGGACGAAGTCTAGAAGGGACTCGTACTCTTGGGCAACTTTACACGCATCTAACCTAGATTGGAGGTGTTTCTGGAGGGTATACCCAAAATGGCGAAAGGTCTGACCGGGTCGGATCTTTTCGTGACGGAAACGGGCACGATAGGAGTCTAGGGTCATATTTACGTCAGCTAAGAGTTCAGACTTGAGGGTAGAATAGTCCACAGTGGACTTTGATGGAAGCGAAATGAATATGTCTCTCAATTGAGAGTTTAGGAGGGGGTGCAATTTAGCGACACCATCTGCCTCAATGTCCCAATTGTTGATTTAAAAGATATTCTCGAAATACGTAAGATAAAATCCAAAATCTTCTCCTTTTTTAAAGACGGATAATCTTACTGACCGGAACTGTGGAGTTCCTTGAACGTAGAGCAGCGCTTGTTCTTAATGAAGGCACAGACTTCAGAGGTCAGGGAAGTTAAGAATTGATTAATTAGGACGAAGTCTAGAAGGGACTCGTACTCTTGGGCAACTTTACACGCATCTAACCTAAATTGGAGGTGTAGCTGGAGGGTATACCCAAAATGGTGAAAGTTCTGACCGCGTCGGATCTTTTCGTGACAGAAACGGGCACGATAGGAGTCTAGGGTCATATTTACGTCAGCTAAGAGTTCAGACTTGAGGGTAGAATAGTCCACAGTGGACTTTGATGGAAGCGAAATGAATATGTCTCTCAATTGAGACTTTAGGAGGGGGTGCAATTTGACGACACCATCTACTTCAATGTCCCAATTGTTGATTTAAAAGATATTCTCGAAATACGTAAGATAAAATCCAAAATCTTCTCCTTTTTTAAAGACGGATAATCTTACTGACCGGAACTGTGGAGTTCCTTGAACGTAGAGCAGCGCTTGTTCTTAATGAATGCACAGACTTCAGAGGTCAGGGAAGTTAAGAATTGATTAATTAGGACGAAGTCTAGAAGGGACTCGTACTCTTGGGCAACTTTACACGCATCTAACCTAAATTGGAGGTGTTTCTGGAGGGTATACCCAAAATGGCGAAAGGTCTGACCGGGTCGGATCTTTTCGTGACGGAAACGGGCACGATAGGAGTCTAGGGTCATATTTACGTCAGCTAAGAGTTCAGACTTGAGGGTAGAATAGTCCACAGTGGACTTTGATGGAAGCGAAATGAATATGTCTCTCAATTGAGAGTTTAGGAGGGGGTGCAATTTAGCGACACCATCTACCTCAATGTCCCAATTGTTGATTTAAAAGATATTCTCGAAATACGTAAGATAAAATCCAAAATCTTCTCCTTTTT
Source organism: Ceratothoa steindachneri (assembly GCA_963969495.1). NCBI lineage: Eukaryota > Metazoa > Arthropoda > Malacostraca > Isopoda > Cymothoidae > Ceratothoa > Ceratothoa steindachneri. The sequence continues at coordinate 147,854,648 of OZ018331.1, read as the reverse complement.
TAAAGACGGATAATCTTACTGACCGGAACTGTGGAGTTCCTTGAACGTAGAGCAGCGCTTGTTCTTAATGAAGGCACAGACTTCAGAGGTCAGGGAAGTTAAGAATTGATTAATTAGGACGAAGTCTAGAAGGGACTCGTACTCTTGGGCAACTTTACACGCATCTAACCTAAATTGGAGGTGTAGCTGGAGGGTATACCCAAAATGGTGAAAGTTCTGACCGCGTCGGATCTTTTCGTGACAGAAACGGGCACGATAGGAGTCTAGGGTCATATTTACGTCAGCTAAGAGTTCAGACTTGAGGGTAGAATAGTCCACAGTGGACTTTGATGGAAGCGAAATGAATATGTCTCTCAATTGAGACTTTAGGAGGGGGTGCAATTTGACGACACCATCTACTTCAATGTCCCAATTGTTGATTTAAAAGATATTCTCGAAATACGTAAGATAAAATCCAAAATCTTTTCCTTTTTTAAAGACGGATAATCTTACTGACCGGAACTGTGGAGTTCCTTGAACGTAGAGCAGCGCTTGTTCTTAATGAAGGCACAGACTTCAGAGGTCAGGGAAGTTAAGAATTGATTAATTAGGACGAAGTCTAGAAGGGACTCGTACTCTTGGGCAACTTTACACGCATCTAACCTAGATTGGAGGTGTTTTTGGAGGGTATACCCAAAATGGCGAAAGGTCTGACCGGGTCGGATCTTTTCGTGACGGAAACGGGCACGATAGGAGTCTAGGGTCATATTTACGTCAGCTAAGAGTTCAGACTTGAGGGTAGAATAGTCCACAGTGGACTTTGATGGAAGCGAAATGAATATGTCTCTCAATTGAGAGTTTAGGAGGGGGTGCAATTTAGCGACACCATCTACCTCAATGTCCCAATTGTTGATTTAAAAGATATTCTCGAAATACGTAAGATAAAATCCAAAATCTTCTCCTTTTTTAAAGATGGATAATCTTACTGACCGGAACTGTGGAGTTCGGCCCTGGAACTAATTGACATTTACTCCAATTGATTACGGCCTAATTCCAATTCAGGCCCAACGACTCTCCTTGACTCTTGAAACGGTCAAACGAAGAAGACATCTTGTTATCTTACTAGGGAGAACGTAACACGCGAACGGGGCTATTGACGTAACGAAATTTACTCGGCAATATACGTGAAGCCAAACTTTTCCCAAAATAAGTTTCTAAAAATTATTGCACTAAAGCAGTGGTCGGGGAACAGAGGTAATTTACCCAAATGGGGTAATTTAGAAAAATTGGGGGGTAATGGATGTGCTATGGATGTGGATGTGCTAAGTGAGGGAAACGAATATGGAAGTTGGAGAAAAAGAATGCATCGAAGAGCCTTTTTTCTATTTCTCGGTAAAAATCTGGCAACATTTCTCCTAATTAAGTGGCATTTTGCCATGTTTTGAACATGCCTCTTTCAGAGTAGTTGATGAATTAGTAGAGCTGATCAAGTGATATAATAATTATTTCCATAAGGTAAGTTAAGATATAATCTATAATATTTACGTTTCTGTATAAACTTTTGTGATTAAAATTCAACAAAAGTTAAATAAATAAATATAAAATTAGTTTAGACTTTAGGATATTTTAGTTTATTTGTAAGGGGCCTAATTGTCCCATCAGCTGTCTAGTGGCCATTTCTCACTTTTTTAAGGTTAACTATTATATTTTTCATTTATTTATCGAATTTTTATTTTAATGAATTATTTTATATTAAAAGAAAGTTTTTTAACGAGTTTAACTCTATTTAAGAAAATTTCCTGCAACCTCTACAGATGTAATGCTCACTCTTTTTAAGTCTTATTGTTTGAATTTTTATGGTTGTGAGTTGTGGTTTGATTTTATGTTATGTAATTTTAAAGTTTTAATCTAAACTCTTAAATTCGTCACTAAATAATTTTTTATTTTTCGAAAAATAGAAGTCAAAAGACCTAAAGAATGTGATGGATTTGTCTTTCATTTTCAGATGGCATCAGCAAGGAAAAGGACATATCAGGCAGAGTTCCTTAATTATGGCTTCACAGAAATAGAGGAAAAAGGAAAAAAGAAACCTCACTGTGTCGTCTGTATGAAAGTACTGACTGCCGAGTCTTTAAAAAGAATCAATGAAGAAAAATTTGCACAACTTTCATTCACATATGTCTTACAAACCAGGGGAATACTTTGAGAATCTGGAAAAAAACAGTCAAAAGACGGAGATTGGAAAATAACAAGAGTGCAACGTTTGACCAACGTTCAACAGCAATAACTAGTTTTGAAATGGCATGGTTGGTTGCTCAAAACATGAAACCACATACTATTGGTGAAGAATTAATCAAACCGGATGCTGTGAAAATGTCAGAAATAGTGTGTGGGCAGAAAGTAGCTAACCAACTGAATACAGTGCCTTTGTCTGCAAGAGTTAATAAAGAAAGAATTTCCATCTTAGTATAAAATGGGAGAGAACAAGTGATTTCTTCCGTAAAAAAGAGTAAAGTGTTTGCCATTCAACTTCATGAGACTACAGATGTGAGTAGCAATTCGCAGCTGATGGTATACGTTCGATACAGGGGTTCTGATGAAATTGAAGAAGAAATGTTGCTATGTTCTCCTCTTGAGTTGAGAACTAGTGGTATTGATAGGTTCAATAAGGTTGATGCATACTTTAAAGAAACAAAGTGTTGATTTGAAGTGGGAAGATTGTATTTCAGTATCAGTTAATGGAGCTCCTGCCATGCTTGGTCACGTCACTGGTTTTGTGGCTTTGGCCAAACAACAGAATCCAAATATTCAGGTCATCCATTGTATGATACATCGCCAGGCATTAGTTGTGAAGGATTTGGAACCAGAAGTGGAAGCTGTGTTGAATGATGTAATTAAGATTGTCATTGTTGTAAAAGGGCATGCAATAAACACGAGGATGTTTCGTGATTTATGTGAGGATGAGAAGGCTGAATATTCAACCCTTCTCTTCCATACGGAAGTGGGGTGGCTTTCAAGTGGAAATGTCCTGAATAGAGTGTGGGCTCTTAAAATATTTCTGGCTGATCAAAAACACACACTTGCATAGAAGTTCAGAAAATCAACCTGGCTAGCTCTTGTTGCATACTTAGCTGAAATTTTTGGACATGTAAATGGTCTGAACAAGGAATTGCAAAGAAATAAAATCAATCTTATCTTAGCAAGGGAAAAAATTCAGCATTTGTATCAAAGCTTCAGTATTGGAACCAAAAAGTAAATGCCAATAGGATTGCTGTCTTTCCAAACCTGGCAGAGTTTTTGGAAGAATGTGAAGACTGCAATCTTAGTGACATGAAGGAATCAGTCACAAGGCACCTGACCAAACTTAAGAATAGGTTCTGTGACTACTTTCTAGAGCTTCATTCAACCATTCAAATTTGAAGGGTTGTAAATCCCTTCAAATGTGAACTGGCTGATTTGCCTGAAGTGCATGAAAGATTGGCAGAAGAGCTTATTAAATTGCGTTCCAACAGTGAAACAAACATCAAATTTGAGGCCAAAGATGACCTCTCATGTTTTTGGATATCAAAAGCTGCAAAGACTTATAAAACTGCACATTTGGAAGCAACTAAAATGCTGCTACCTTTTGCAACAACCTACCTTTGCGAACAAGGTTCATCTACCCTTGTAAATCTAAAAACAAAATACAGAAATCGGTTGGATCCTGAAGACAGCATCAAAGTATCAGTGACATAAAAAATCCCTGATATTGAAATTGTTGTATCAAACATGAAACAGTATGAAATAGAATTAATTGATTAATGTAACTAGGCTCAGATCAAAAGGGAGAACTTTACAATACTAATAATGAAGGCGGTTTCAGTCTTACTGGTCGATGACTTCGTTGAATGTTCTTCTTGCGATGAGACGAGTGGAGAACGATCCCATGAGGCAAGTGGGGCACGATCCGAATGAGGCAGTTGGAGCCCGATCCGCACTAACCTTCCGATGAAGATAGCCAAACTTCAAAGATGATGTTCGACAGGGAATGTGGGAATTCTCGTAATTCCACTGAAAGAGGAATCTTCTTTTCCTCAAAGGTAATCGATGGAGATTTTCTTCGGTTCGATTAAACGAAGGGAGACTGTTGAGCAAATTCAAATGCTTGCCGTTCACAGAAGCTACTAATTAACTTGGGTAAAATCACGTCTGAAGAAGTCTTGCTGTCTAACGAACTCTCACGGGACGAGACGATAAGGACGGCCTTGAGGTGTGGGCTAGACTCTTCAAACTACAGAATAACCCGAGTATTTGTATGCCCGATTCTGGAGGGGAAGAAGGAGTTTGGAGAAAGGAATCACAAGCTCCAGACATCTTAATCCAAAGACGGAGGCGATTCATCATTTAGCAGCAAGGGGCGAGACATAGCGTCTCTTTCGCACGTCGTTACTGGGAGGGGGGGACGAGTTCGCAGGATTGGGAAATATTTTCCCAGCGTGCTCAGGACTCAAAAATTCGAGAATATTTTCGAAAAGGAAGTGATGTCGTCCATGGCGCGATACCATAGCATGTGGTCTCCGATGAAAAGGGGGGGAGGAGTCAGGGGTCATAGATTGCTCTGTTACAACCTTAAAATTAATAGCCTTAACCTAAGAGTAGCACTATTAATTAGGGGCCTACATCTCCTCCTGGAAGTCTGTTTCTACTTAAACTATTATTTTTTAGGTATTAAAAGTATAATGTAAAGTTGAATGGTGTGAGTGAGAATCTTGATGAATTCCTATATATAATTAAGGGGTTGAATCGTGAAAATGATGATTTTGAGACTCAGAAACACGTCAGTTAAGAAGTAGATTTTTTAATTAATTTGCTCATTAAAGCAATCAGTGGAAACTCGTTTGCCATGCTCAGCGAAGTGCTGACAGCAAATTCTTTGAAAAAATACGTCTTTCTTTTATTTGCTACTTATTTTTCACAGGTGTGATTGAGAACTGAAATGAGTGTGTTTAGATGCATCTTAACAACGATGAAAGGTATAAAAACCGGATGATATGAAAGCTGTTTTCATAGTTCCTTCGTCATCTTGAAGAAATGGTTGTCACATTGCTGTATCTGATTGCTGTGGGATGGTGTGGCTCTGGTCTCTCCGAGAGTGGTAAGTGTAGTTGTAATAAGTTAACTCCTTTTAACAACCTATTTTAGCCAAAGACAGTAAGTTAAAATAATATTATGTAGTGTTTGTGTTGTATGTACGAATTGAGGGCACTCTGGATGCAATAGCACTTATTTGTCAACAGTTTTGATAATACATTTGTAATTTCGACTCTTTTTCATTGTTATTTTTGTTTCCCATTCCACTTTCCCATGTTTGGATAGGTCCTTCTGTTTAATCTACAGGGTGCGCGAAAAACTTCAATGCACTCGAAATATACAGTCTCACCAGTATCACAGTGGTTAAAGACTCACTTTCGCCCGAGTACCCAAGCACGGGCGGACATAGCAAGTCGCAGGTGTTAAAAGTGCCCAGATACATTTTCGTAGCTTTTATCGGACACCCTGTATATAGGAGCCCTCTCGTTCCTATCTCGCGAAAATCATTAGATTATTCGATTTCCTCTTTTAGTATCTTTTAAAAAAAATATCAATTAATTTATCTCATTTAATAAGGATAAAATAAACTGAATGACACAAGCAGGATACAACCAGCCGTCCCTATTGAGAGGGTATTTAAGATGTTGAAATGGTATTTTAGAGGGTTCTTTACTTATAGAGATTAAATTGAGATGTCGGTGCGTTCATCAGGTTTATACCCTTCGATTAAATATAGATGGAACTATTTCTCTGCCAAATATTCAAAGATGCCCTACTAAACAGCATTTTTTCTTCCGGAGTTACCCCATTAACGCTTGTCTGAATGGTAACTTTTACTCCCCCATACCCCATAAACGAAGCAGTAGATTTAATTTCTAATCCCTCTTTCCTTACTGCTTGAAAGGACTGGTTTCATCTACATCTACAATCGTATTTTGTGATAAAAGATGAGAGTCTAACAAGGCCAACAGCATCCCGCACGTCCATTGAGGCCATTCCTCTATCATGTCACCTTATGCATTGCAGTGAGACGGCCTCAAAGGGCATTTGGATCCTTAGCCCCAAGAAACATCAGTCAATTCACTATTGTTGAAGTAGAACCCGAGGAGATCGTTGCCATAGAATCCAGGCAAGCCGTCTGCAAATGTGGCGTTAAAGGAGAGAACAGGATTGTAGGAAACTCGGAAGATGCAGGTCGCCATGAGTATCCATGGATGGCAGCGTTGTGTACTGGAGGAAATTGTGAGGATGATGGGAACTACTTTTGCGGAGCCTCTCTTATCAACACCCGATACTTTCTTACAGCTGCCTCTTGTTTACAGGTAAACAAATAGGAAATTTCTCTAATAATCCCAATGTTAACGTTGTCATCTCAGGTGAAAGAGTATTTTTATATTTATCCCTTCGTATAAATTTCCATACTCTTGAAAGATGCGAGCCATCTATCCATTGAGGTTGGGACTTGGTGCAACCTGTACTGCTGTTGATCAAGTCCTTAAAAACTAAGTTGTGAGAGGTATGGTAGCCTAGAATACTATTTCTTCTTCTTCTTCTTATTCTTTTATTATTAATATTATTATTATTAATATGTGGTGACATTAACCGATATTTATACCCATGGTGGAGTCCTTTCAGTGAGTACATCGATACCTTAGATGAGTACAAAGTTTCCATTAATAGGTTTCTGTACGGGCCTCTTAACAAATTTAACCACTACTGTAGGCTCTTCAAAAGAACATTAGTTACCAAACTTAGGGTAGGTTCATCAAAAGCATTCACGGTACGTCATCAATATAATAGGTTTGCTATACTATTAAACAATCTCTAGGTTGCTGGTGTAGATGTACTACATGTGGACCTGTATTCTCTCCTATATAACTCATCGCTCCTCCATCTCTTTTAGAGCTTTTATTCATCACACCTTAGTGGGCACTTTCTATCTATCACACTTTTTTTTTCATTCAATCGCTTATTTCCAAATCTGACTGAAAGCCATACAACACTGAAGGAATATTTAGATATCGATGTATTTTAGTTATTTTACGGCTATTGACTCAAATTTTAATATTCTCTCTCTAGTAGTAGTAGTACTCGGCGCACTTCTTAACTATCCCTCAATGGTTACGTTCCCTCACCCTTCCTTTCTTCGGTTGGCTTCAGCCATACGTACCAGGACTCTATTACTTTCGATTAGCTCTCATCCGAGTTCAAGGCGTTGAACTCGTAAGTCGTTTACGACAGATATCATCCCTTTGTTCTTTTAAATAAGCATCTCGAAATGGGGGTGATCAGAAGCTATTATAAAGTATGTAGTTTAACAATCATCTTCAGGTTGATCCAGCTAGCTTAGTTTGATTGTATCCAAAATTGAATTTTATTTGACTTCCCGCCTTATTATTGTTTTTTTTTTCATCAGGGTATGGACGCTGCAGATATTACTGTGGCCATTGGAAACAACCTACTAGCTGATGGCAATGGTCTTCAAACGTTCGAGGGAGAGCAAATCATCACACATCCAAATTTTGTTGCTGATCAACCGAGTAACAACATTGCTCTTATTAAAGTGACTGCTGAAGTTCCTGTGAGTTTCTCAGGGTCCAATGGGTGTTAATTTTTTAGTGGAATAGGAATAGAAAACATCGTTTTATTTTTATGCCAAAAATCCCTAATCAAATGAAGCTATTCATTTGATAACACCTCCGTGATTCATGCTGGGACGTAGAAATCAAAACAAGGGTATAAACTCCGAGAACGATCTCCAAGATTGGTAGATCGTCTCTATTGCCACGTGTGCGATGATGGCAGTGAAAGTTTACCCCTCTACGAACACCAGATCCTACTTGCCAGTCAATAAAGCCACTGAATTCCTTTTATTTACAGCTGGATGACACCATAAGTCCCGTGTGTCTTGCTCGCTCAATGAAGACGTACGGAGGAAAGACTGTCTCCCTCAGCAGCTGGGGTGGAGCTCCAGATGAAGCTCTCCAAGAAGTCGATTTGACAGTGAGCCGAAATTCTTCTGGCTTTATTCTTTTAGTCGTAGTTCATTTAAAAATATCTTGGCTGCTTCTGAAGGGCTTCATGGCTGAATCCTATTTGGATTGAGGGATTATAAATTATAACGTTTCTCTTTGGGCAAACCTTTACTTAGACTTTTCCTCTCGATGAAAACAGAAAGATGGCAATTGCATGTTATCCATCAATGGCTATTATGAGAACCGGCCTGATTGATAACCTAACCTAACCTGATTGATGTGTTAGTTTAAAGATCCCATTTAGGTGAATGAATTCAAATTAAAATCTTCTACCTGTACCTTACCTCCACTATATATTCTAATGAATTAATTAAATAAAACACGAAATGACGAATTTTATTAATCATTTCCGTTTTTCGGTATGCCAAGGTGCTTCGAAATAATGATTGTAAGAGCACCTACAACCTCGAATCGTTGACCAACGGTGTATTCTGCGCAACGAAGGAAGGGTCACACGTTTGCCAACCAGACTTTGGAAGCCCCTTAGTTTATAAGCATCGAAATGGCCATTACGAACAGGTGAGTTATTGCACAGTTGGTCCATTTGGGTCGTCCGGAAAATTCAACAACTTACTTCATACTTATAATATTCTTAGCTCTTCTACTTTGGAGCAATAGGATCAACCTCCACTTATACACTTTTGAGTCGCGTGTCTACCACTCTATAAGTTACTACGTCGTTTCGTAGGTCGGTCAGTCACATGAGAACCATTTTACTTTTCAATGAGTTTTTTGACAATAACATCGTAACTATTCGGCGGATTGTAACGAAATTTTAAACCCTTATGTTCTTTTATCTTCTCTTTCGAATGATAGAATTGCCAAAGTCATCTCAAGGTTAGTCCGGGAGTTATTTGGCAATAACTTTGTAACATTCAGCCGATTCTTATGAAATTTGAAACCTATATGTTGTTCTACATTCTCTTTTCGAATGATATAATTGCTAAGGTTCCCCCAAAGTTAGTCCGGGAATTATTAAAATAAAATTAGATATGGGTTGAATTGCCCCACTTGTTGAAAATCTTGAAGCTCATAAGGTCATATGGTCATAAGATTATAAGTAAGAATAATTGAGAGCTCGCGACTTAGGTCTGTTAATCTGGTTCTAGTTAAAATAGTATAAATCTACAAATAATAAAGAACCAAAGTCACAAGATGGAGTCGTTTCTTTTTCTAGGAAATATTCCCTTAATTAATTGATTTCGAATATATTGCACCTATCTATCCAAGTTTATCTAGAACTAAGAATTTGTGAAGAACTCAATTTTATTTGCTCCTGTTAATTCTGTTTTCGTCATAATAAAGTAGATAACAGATAAATATATTTGAAAGGGAATGACTTCATTTCTAAGAAGGAAGGTTCAATTGATCAAAAACCTAACTTAAATTTGCCTCTGTTTTTATTAATTTAACGTCTATTAAAACCTTTGAAATTATCTTTTTTGACAGGTTGGTATACCATTTGCCCCTGCTGATTGCGCCGATATGAATGCTCCGCCGAGGTTCACAGCCGTTAGCAGGTTCTCGAGGTTTATTGGAGGCAACACAGGTGATGTTCCTGCTTGCAGGCCTTGAACACCTTGATGTTCTTGCTTGCAGGCCTTGAACACCTTGATGTTCCTGCTTGCAGGCCTTGAACACCTTGATGTTCCTGCTTGCAGGCCTTGAACACCTTGATGTTCCTGCTTACAGGGCTTGAACACCTTGATGTTCCTGCCTGCAGGCGTTGAACACCTTGATGTTCTTAATTGCAGGCCTTGAACACCTTGATGTTCCTGCTTGCAGGCCTTGAACACCTCGATGTTCCTGATTGCAGGCCTTGAACACCTCCCAGATAAAGTCGATCCTCTCATAACGCCATGTTTAATCCTACAGAAAAATTAGCTTTGCTTCACAAACCTTTGCTCAAAATTAATAATTTATCGAACTTTGTTCGCATTTGTTCGAAATTAAAGGCAAAGGAAGTTGATGTAATTAATTATCAAGTTCAGCATTAAGTATCGTCAAAATAATAGGAATCATACTTATAATCAGGTCTTCTAAAATGCCTACGGACTTATCTGGATCAACCTTGCGTTACCTATCCTAGGTTTGGTCAAGTCATCTTATCAATGTAGAAGTAGGACCCTAATCGTCTTAGATATAATCAAATAAATACATACAAAACAAATTGTTCTCAATTCATGTCTATCCTTCCCCTTTAATACATCTATTTTGGTGGGTATATTAATATAAAGTTAAAAGTGAAGGTGTGAAAGAGTAAAAAACTAGAGCATCCGAGCACCATCCTTGCTGATTCGGCGGGACTCCTGCGCTTCCCCATTTGCCTTCTACCCTATGCCCAGAAGCACAAGGTAAGGTGGGAGTGCTTATGGTAGAGGAGAAAGAGGAGGAGGAGGAAGAGGAGGAGGAGGAAGAGGAGGGAGATAAAGAAAAGTAAGAAACTAGTAGGAGATTAGACAGTTGCTCTAGACGGTCATGGCCCTAAATTTAAACGCGATGCTAATACGACGGTTTGTATCCCAAGTTCGTATGTAGAGTCCGTTGGAAGTGATGGGAGTAAAGTATAGAAGAAAAAGTTGGAGAGTTGGAAGTGACGGGAGTAAAGTATAATGAAGAAAGTTGGAGAGTTGGAAGTTACGGGAGTAAAGTATAATGAAGAGAATTAAAGAGTTGTAAGGGGAGTAAAGTATAATGAAGAAAGGTGCAGATTTGGAAGTGACGGGAGTATAGTATAATGAAGAGAGTTGGAGAGTTAGAAGTGACGGGAGTTAGGTATAAAGAAGAGAGTTAGGGAGTTTGAAGTGACGCGAGTAAAGTGTAATACTGAAAGATGGAGAAACAAGGGGTAAAAAGGAAAGAAAGTACCCTAGAAGACCTTACAGTCCATTCAAAGAGGGTACCTTTAGACTAGCAGTCGAGCGGGCAAATCTCTGCTCAAATGCTTTACCTCCTTAAACGGCCAATTTTCAAGACCCTGTCTAGTCTTGACTTAAACTGGTCAACACATTTACTGTTGCCAAATTCCACTGGAAGTGCGTTCCACTTACCACAGATACTGGAAGTGAAAAGAATTACACACTAATTGCGGTTGTAACGCTTCAGTTCAAGTTTGAAGCCATGATTGCCCGTTCTGCTTTCAACAAGTGTGAAAATATCCCTGTAGTCAACATTGTCGAACTCTCGAAGTATTTTGAAAACTTCGATGATCTGACCACGCAGTCTACGGGTTTCCAACGAGAATAGATATAGTTACCTTAATCTATCTTCATAACTTTTATGTCTGATAGAGGAAATCAGTTTGGTTGCCCTAGCTTGCACTCGTTCCAATCTCGCGATGTTCTTTCTAAATGAAGGACTCACAAACTGTACGGCATATACAAGGTGCTGTCGGACAAGTAAGTTGTATAAACACAGTACAATCTCCTTTTTCCGATATCCAAACTGGCGCTTTATAATACCTTGCATCCTTTGGGCCTTTTTCTCCGCCTCAATTCACTGTTTCGAGAACTTGAGGTCACTAGTGATTGTTACACCCAAGTCCTTCTCATTGTCAATGGATTCAATAGCAGTGCTCTTAAGGATATACTGAGATTGGGGGTTTCGGTGGCCGATATGCATCACTTTGCATTTGTTCACGTTAATAAGGCATTTGACACGTTCCGACCACTCCCCAATCTTCCCAAGATCTTCCTGCAGGCGGGCAGTATTTCCATCCTTTGCAACGTTCCTACCAAGCTTGGTAACGTCAGCAAATTAGGAAATCTTGGCAACCATATCAGCGTCCATGTCGTTAACGTAGATGATGAATAGTGGTGGTCCCAGGACAGAACCTTGAGGCATCCCGCTAGTAGGGGCACCCACTCAGAAGACTGTCCATTTACCGCCATCCGTTGCCGTCTGCCATTTAGCTAGTTTTCTATCCAGCTGGCTACTCTTTCTTCTATGCCCAGCGCTCGCACGTTCCGAAGAAGGTCGCGGTGTGGTCCCTAATCAAAGGCTTTCTTAAAGTCTAAGTAGATGATATCCCCTGCCTTGACCCGATTGTGTTCACTGAAGACGAAGTGGATGAATTCCACAAGTTTCGTCAGGCGTGACCGTTGCCTTCGGAAGCCGTGCTGGGAACTCCTCAGTAGCAGGTTTGACTTTAAATACGACGTCATTTTGTCCACCATGATGCTTTCCATGAGTTTACCAACTATCGAAGTCAGACTGATAGGTCGGTAGTTCAACGGTTGGCTTCGGTCTCCTTTCTTAAAGATATGAGTCACCTCCGCCTTACGCCAGTCTCTAGGAACGCATTCGGTCCGGATTGACATGTTAAAGAATGCGCTCAGGTGTCGTGACACTTGATCGCGCACTTCTTTCAACACTTTAGGTAGAAACCCATCCAGGCCAGGTGACTTATTCATCATTAGGTCACTGATCTTCTTTTTTATTTCCCCTTCGGTGAAGTCCATATCCTCCAGCTTTTGCCCCGAGTAGGAATCCATTGGCTGATGGATGGGACCACACTCTTCAGTAAACACTAATGAGAAGTAGTCGTTGAGGAGGTTAGCATTTTCTGCATCTAAGTGCTTTAATGCCCCCTCCTCATTTATCAAAGGGCCAATCGTTCGATGGATTGGTTTACGGCTGTTCACATATCCCCCAAACTCCTTGGGATTCTCTTTACAGAGTCTCGCCACTCGGAGTTCCTCAGACCGCTTAGCCGCCCTTATGCTGGACTTCGCTCTCCTGGCTAGCCTCCGGTATTCGTCAAAGTCACCCGAGATCTTCGATTGTCGGTACACAGTTCTTTTCTTCCTAAGCAGTTGGCCGATTTCTCGATTAAACCACTTTGGTTGAACAAAAGACCGACGGGGACATTTCAGAGGGATGAAACGCGTTCAAAGACTCATGAATGTGGTTTTGAAACTGTTCCACAAGTCTTCAACAACATTGCACACTTCTAGCTTCGCGTCTGTCAGTCCAACACGAAGACCTGCAAAGTCTGTTTTTCTTAAATCAAGTTTCCTCGTTTACTAGTTGCAAGCCCTGCCTTCGGGACTTTGACTACAAATCTAATTGGTCGGTGGTCACTGCCACCGACCTCTTCGCCGACAGAGAGGTTCTCAACGATGTCATCCTCAGAGGTGAAACCTAAGTCGAGGATATTTTCTCCTCTCGTTGGCTCTCAGATCCATTGAGTCAGGAACTCATTGTTCGCGAACTCCAGGAGTAGTGCGTTCTCGTCACAGGGTTCTCTCGTTTCCCAGTCAACATGTGTGTAGAATTCACCCATGGTGATACATACTCTGTCTTTTACAAGTTCGCCCAACAGCTGGAACATACTCTTGTCCTTTTCTAAGAGTTGGGCAGGGGATCTGTAAAGCACTAGAGTCCTGTATCTGGCAGGACCTATCTCTAGGTCAACACCTAGTAGTTCATGGACGGATACAATGTTGCAATCCGTCGAGTTGAGAGTATACTTGACATACAACATCACACCGCCACCCACTCTGTCTGGTCTATCTTTCAGGAAGGGCTGGTAACCGGGAATCGTGATTTCACCTTCAAAATTGTCGACTTGAAGATTTTATCCACGCCTCCGTCACGGCCACTATCTCAGGTTCTTCCGTTGCTACGAGGCCAGGGAGCTCAAGAAACTTGTTCCTGATTGACCTCGCATTGAACAAGAGAACTTTCAGGTAGTCCCCTAGTGTAGGACTCCCTACGCTCTTCCGTTTCCCAGCTTCTCTGTTTTCGTGGTCGCACCCTTTTTGACGACCTCCGAGAAGGTCGTTTTAGAAGTGATACGGGCGCGCTGGCGCCCGTCCGCTTTCGCTCTGTTTCGAACGCTCCTTTGAGTGCGTTTTACGACATCTTAAATTAGGTTGTCTCTACTCTAATGTTGTGGTTACCCCGTCCTGGCAGTCAGCTTATCTTCATGCTAGCGCGAAGGTGGGCCGCTAGCAGTGGCTGCAGATCCCGTGTTTGCGAGTCACCAATGAGGGTTACCTTCCTACACTTGGTCTCTGAAGACGGGGTCTTCCCTTGTGGAAAAGGCCTTCCCTTTTCCTCTGCACTTTCCACATTTTTATCCTTCTTTTTCTTATCCCCATTTTTCTTTTTGTTTATCTGTTTTTCTTCTATTTTTGGTTATTCTTCTATTGTTTCAACTTTATTCTTTTTCTTTTTTTCTTCGTTTTTCCTCTCTTCTTTTTCTCTTTTTCCCTCGCCTCAGCTAGCTTAGCCTCAGATGATGCCAGAATCTCCACTTGGGTAAGAACTACGGCACTAGAGGATTCCGACACATCAGTGGGCGGCGCCTCTTCTAGGCATCGAATCTGAGGTGCGTGAGGGGCTTCCAGTTTCCGTAACTTTCTTTCAAGAATATTAACTGGTATGTATGTGAGAGTATGCAGGTGAGGGCAGAGAAAGAGTGTGTGGATAGACAGCGGAAAGTAGACCAGTGGTGAAAAGAGAAAGAAGTGTGGTAGGGTACAATGTGATGCTAGAGCCTGGTGATAAGGCTTATCGCTTTCAAATTTTTATGTTTTGTAGTTCCGTTGTTGTTTATCATTTTGCCTATACATATATATATATATATATATATATATATATATATATATATATATATATATATATATATATATATATATATATCATGTATATATAATATATATAATTTGGCGTTCAAGCCATTTGTCTTCATATTGCTAATGTATTTGGTTATGCTGTGCGCGTTTGCTGTTGTTTTGGTAAGTCGTTAATTATAACTTACTATGTTTGTTTTAGTGTCTTTGTTTCTTCGTAAATTTGTAGTGTGTCTTTTTTTGTATTATGTTTCTTCTTTGTAGTCTTGTTCGGTGATTTTCATCTTGTGTAGGTTTTCTTCTTCGGTAGTTTTGTCTTAGTTGATGTGTTTTGTCAATATCAGGGAATTTTTGTCAAAATCGGTTGGTTTCATGGTTGGTATTTTTGTTTTGATTTGGGGTAAAATCAACTCATCTTGCGTAGAACGGCACTTCTGCTCCGCCAGCTAAAATAACAGCAGAGCTTGAAAATCTGGCGCGACATACTGCTCTTCTATTCTGGTCAATCATTTGTACGATTTCCTCGTCCAACACTCAAAGGACCTTTTCCAGCATATTCCTTGTCCGTTCTTCGATAACAACGTTAATGAGAGTTAACCCCACCTCCCGGTGCAGTTCTTCTCGAGTTCTTCTTTCCATTCTGCGTGTACCTGTAATTAGTTACGCGCATTTGTTCTGCACCACTTATAGTCTTCTCTTATGTGTCTTTAAGACACAAGAGAGGGCGGAAGCGGGGTATAGCAACGTCGATCTTACTAGTGCAGTATAGATCTTCCATTTGTTGCTTTGAAGAAGATTTCTGATCCTATACAGAGTCTTGACTGCAACAGTGGCCTTGGTGATACGTTTTTGGACGTGCTTTGTGTACCAGGTTGAGGTGATCTTCATGCCGAGTACATTGCATTCATTAGTGTAAGGATATCGTCTTTCCTCCACCCTGACGTCATCAAGTAGTTTCCTGCCTATGGGGACTACTTTGAACTTATCCTGGTTGGTTCAGATTTTCCACTAGGCCTCGTAGGTGTTAAGGTTTTCAATTTCTGCTGCTGTCATTCGAGCTTGCAAAGGCGCATTCCTCCATGGACAAGTGATTATCTGGGTGAAATCATCGGTGAATTGTTAGTTGAGGCAAGTGAAGATTACAGGGACTGGGACATCCGCGGTGTAAATCAAGTATAGAGTGGGAGACAGGCACCCCCTGCGGGAGGCCCGCATTGAGCGGAAACTTTGGCCCGTCCGTGCACCCTAAACTGATGTACGCCGCTCTCTCCATGACATAGTCACAGAGAGTTCTCTCTAAG
Organism: Ceratothoa steindachneri; assembly: GCA_963969495.1. NCBI lineage: Eukaryota > Metazoa > Arthropoda > Malacostraca > Isopoda > Cymothoidae > Ceratothoa > Ceratothoa steindachneri. Next base: position 147,838,685 of record OZ018331.1, on the reverse strand, counting down.
TTTTCACTTAGTCACAGTCGTAAGATCTTGTACTGCTTTCCCCGTTGCCACACCTTATGGAACGCCTTTGATACATCCCGACAAACAATGTTCACGTAACTCTTTTCCCGTTTTGCATGGGCTAGCTTTTCCGTGATGACATTAATCGCCATTTCCGTACTTCGCTTACTCCTAAACACAGGTTGGTGTGGGTTGTAGAGCGAGTTTTCCTCCGGGTGAGACACCAGTCTTTTGTTGAGGATCTTCTCGAAGAGCTTTCCACCAAATTCCAGAAGTAAAATTGGCCGGTAGCTCTCCTTCAACTTGGTGTTCTTTCCATGCTTAGGCAAGAAAATCATTTTGGCCGTTTTATAAGCATCTGGAAAGTACCCCGTATTGAGACAGGCGTTAAATATTCTTCTCATTCTTTCAAAGACACAGGCTGGTGCCTTTTCAAAGCTGAGCTTTGTTAGCCCCGATTGTCCTGTGGCTTTTTGTTGGAATGAGCGAAACGCGCCGAGTAGTTCTTCTTCTGTAATCTCGGCGTCTCCGTCGTGCTGTCTATCCACCTGGTAATGAGGGTGCGTCTTGACTATTTCTTCGTTAAGTTCGCCGATGATGTTACTTTCGAACTCTAGGTCATAGTCTTCGTTTTCTTCTTCAGTAATACTGAAAATCTTTTCCCAATAACTTCGGAATATCTCTTCAACTTTTTCTACTTCTTCTTCGATGTCTCCGTTTTCTTTCCGTAGCTCGATCTTATGCTCCTTTCCATTTGATCCTTTAAGAATTCGGATCTTCTTTCAAAATTATTTGGGAGTTACTTCGTGATTCAGGCTCTCGATCGCGTTCTCCCATCTTCTGTTCTGTTGTTCGAGGATCAACTGGTTCAATTCTTCTTTGATTTCTTTACTTCTTTGCATCGAGTGAACTGATGCATTCACGATGTTGTATTCATACATTATCTTCAGTTCACAGGATAGTTCCTTCATATATTCGGTCCACTCATAGATCGAGATGGTCCTATATGCGGAACGAGGGATACAAGCCCTATCTGCGTCGATGATTTGGTTAATGAGGTCATCGAGTGCTTCGTCAATCTCCTCGAGAATTGTCTCCTCCAGTTTGGGCGGATCGTAGGCCTCGAGAAGGTGTGCGTACCGTGCCCAATCTGCTCGTCTGTAGTTCTTCCTGACTATTGCTGGGACTTGCATAGGGTTCCTATTGATAGTGAGTAGGAACCCTATTTGATCACTACATGGCACCTGGACTGGTTCCATGTAGTAATTGAACGGTAGCTGACGATTCACCAGACAGATGTCTGGCTTTGTGGCACATCGTTCTCTGACATAGGTGGGAAAGTCGGGGCCTATCCGCTGGGCAAAATTACTGTCCAGCAACAGGTCCAGGCTTCTCCCTATACCGTTGAAGGTCCTGTAACCAGATTCTCGGCATCTGGCTTTTAGATCCCCCATTAGTATGGTGGGGGCTCTTCTGCTAAATAGGCCAGTGAGAGTGTGAATAGGCAACACATCTCTCCTTGGCGGTTGATATCCGGTTGCAATGACCAACTTTCCTAAGTCGAGCTCGACCTCAATCGCGAGGTAGAATTCTTCTAAGTTCCTTATCTGCTAGTATTTGATCCCTTTATTTATTGCAATAGCGGTGCCATCGTACCGCTCTTGCGAAAAGTTGGTGATCAACACATCGTAGTTCCAGATTTTTATTTCTGTATTACGCGTGTCGATCCCGTGTTCTGAAATCAGTATGATGTCTGCATCAATTTCTCTGTATACATTTCCGTAAAGAATTCCTTTCGTCGTCCAGCCGTTTGTGTTGATTTCCATTATTTTCAGTGCGTTACGTAACAGGGTGAGTTGCTTTACCTATGTTTTTTCTTCCCCTTTTTTATTCTGGGGCTGGTTGGGCGATTTTACTCGGCCCAGGGTTTTCCTTTTTCGGAGGGGGGCGCGGGGTCTTTGACCTGCTCTTGGTGGCTCGTGTGCGAGTGCAGGGGCCCTCTTCGCTGTCAGATGAGGAGGATCCATCCTCACTTCCAGCCTTTTCCTCTTCTTCTTCTTCTTCTCCTTCTGTTTCTTCCGATGATGGTGCTTCAATCATCTCCTCCAAACCGGATTTAATGTGTTATTTTTGATGACAGAGTCTTTGAAAGCCTTGGAGCACTCAGGGTCTTCAGGCATGACTACTGTCGGGAGGTTATTCGCCTTCAGGAGCGCGTTGAGCACTTGGTTATAACAACCAGGCTTCACTGCATTCGCCACATTTGCATGGGTTATGCAGATCAGTATTTTTTGCACTCAGATCTCCAGGTACGTTGAAATGTGCAGGTGCCGGTACAGTCTTCACCTCTGCACTCTTCTTGGCGGCGCTCACGTAAGTTGTCTCCTTTGCTTTTCTTTCCTCTTCCTCCTTCCTCCTAATGATTTCGCGGCGCTTGGGGCAATTAGGGGCCATCGTCCGATACTTCCCTTTGCAATTAAGGCATTTCTTCGAGGTGCTTTCGCATTTGTCGAATCTGTGCCCTTCTGTTGCGCACTCACTGCACCACAGCTTGTTTTTTTCCGGGCAGGTGGTAGATGTATATTCTTTTAGTTTGTAGCATACAAAGCACATTTGTATGCAACTGAATTTCTCTTGCTGGATATTTTCTCCTGGTATTCTCATGTTGAAGACATGAATACCATTTTGGGTAGCCTTCCTTGCCATGTCCGTGGTCGAGAACGTTATCTTAAACACGTGGGTGTGTTCGAGGAATTTAATTATCTCATGAACTTGTGCCCACGGGTTGCTTCTGGTAATTTCCTCTTTCAGTTCATCCGTCTTATGTTCACCTACCCAGCTCTCCACTTTGCGGCAGATGACGCTTCTATTCGCTCCTACTTGTGGGGCGGTTTTGGCTTATAGTCCGGTGTTCTTCAGGACTCTCGCTCCCTCTTCTGATATGAGCTGGTCTACATCCTTCGTCTCGGCACACATGGCGATGAATCCGGATGAAACTTCGATGAGTTTCACCAGTGCTACCTTTAGCTCGATGTACAGGATTTCACATAAGTTCTTCTTGGTTGGGGTCTTCATTCCGGCGATGGTCCTTAAGGGGACCCTCTTAATGAGGGCCTCCATGGTCTTCGTGTTCCTCTTCTGATTTCTTCTTTTCCTGTAACTAAAGTGTAATTAATATGTTTTTTATATGTGAAAAGAAAGTTAGGGTGTGGTAAAGGAGGTATAGGATGGTGTGATTAGGGCTGGTAATGGGTTCAAATAAAATTGAGAAAAACGCCCCCGTCCATTTCTCCTGTTGCTCTCCCGCTCGTATGCTGCCGGTATGATGGATGATAGAGTGATGGGGTGGGTCTCGGGTGGGGACCTCAGAGGGTTGAGCTTGGTGGACTTAATGCATAGCGGCCGAATCAACGACCGCTAAGTTTTTGCCACCCCCTCACGGGTATATACGCCATAACTGCATCCAACTACATAAAGACGGGTGTACTTCCCTCTATGATTCTGGCCGGGTCCCCGGGGCGATTAGGATTTCTCCTCTGTCCGGGACTCGCAGTTATGCCCCAGTATCGAGACAATTTCTGACTTATGCATCTGCTGTGGGCTAGGCTTCAAACCAGTATTCACATAAGCCCTTAATTATGCCAAACCAAGTGGGCGGAATAGTTAAGACGAAATCAATGAATGGCAGACATCCAGGCGAGTTCACACGCAGAGTGATGGACGGGAGCAGTGAGGTGCTTAAGCCCTCATTGATTTACGAGTCTTCGACGTAAAAATGGCTCTCTCTTTTGAAGGATAACACTGGGTTCACCTTAAGACTGCCAGAATAGGCTCGTTTCTGTAGTCAGTGCTCAAAAGTCGATCAGACACTAAAACAAGTAAAAAGTGCTGTATCCGTAGGTGCTTCAGTAGAACGCAGTAAAACGGATTTTCGGCCGTCTATATCTTCAAGAATATTAGCTATCTCCTCTAAAGCTCTATAAAGTTCTTTCAGGTTCTTCACCTCTCGCGTCAGCATAGAGATAGTGCAGATACTTTCCTGGCTGAATTTTGAGTAGCAGCCCTCCGGAAAGTCAACGCACCACTTTTCTAACTGGCATGTTGCACAGTTGTGTTTTAGACGAACGGGTCCTTTTTTGCTTGTCATTTTAAGCGCTTTCTCTCACTCTAAAAACTCGTGACCAATCAATGATAAAATAGGGGGTTAGTGAGTTCTCCGCGCCGTGCGTCGTTCCCGCCTATCCATAGGAGACGTTTCGGATCTTTCAGAAGGCTCGCTCCATGAGCTGCTGTTCGTCCGACCGAGTCGTCAAACCTCGACATGCCGTGGCTCCCAACCAAGCAGCAGTGACGGTCCCCGACTGGGCCATCGATTTCTCACCAGGTTAACAAAGGAGCACACCCCGCACTAAACTCCTGCTAGTTCCCTTCACGACGGCCAGGATCTCAGAGTAGCTTTCAATGCATATCCCGCCACACCAAGAGACTCGACCCAAGGCTCTCGCAACCAGTGGCCGTCGATTGGCATTATTTATATAAGTTCCAAAGCCTCTCCTCTGACGCATCAGGTAGCTGCCAGGTCCTTATATGTAGAAAGATGGAAAAAAGGGTAACAGTGACATGAGAGTAGGAGGTATTGTTTTTTTTTGTTTTTTTGTATAGTAAGTGGAAGAGAGAGGATAAAAGTAAAAAAGGAGAAGGATAGAGTAGAAAAAAGAAGGATGCACTTAGTCTGAAACCTCGTTTCCGACCAAATCGACAAGGAAAGCCCTACCAGGGGTACCCAGAAGAGAGGTAGCTTAGTGGACAGAGCTCTAAAAGCCAAAGGTAGGCACAAGCCCTCTTCCCGAGACAAGGGGGCGTCACCCCTCTCCCTCTATTTTGTCAGAGAAAGAGAAAGTATAATGAAGAAAGTCGTATAGTTGAAAGTGACGGGAGTAAAGTATAATTAAGGAATTTGGAGAGTTGGAAGTGGCGGGAGTAGAGTATAATGAAGAAAGTTGAAGAGTTGGAAGTGACGAGAGTAAAGTATAATGAAGAAAGTTGGAGAGTTGTAAGTGACGGGAGTAAAGTATAATGAAGAAAGCCGGAGAGTTGGAAGTGACGGGATTAAAGTATAATGAAGAAAGTTGGAGAGTTGGAATTGACAGGAGTAAAGTATAATGAAGAAAGTCAAAGAGTTGGAAGTGACGGGAGTAAAGTATAATGAAGAAAGTCAAAGAGTTGGGCGTGACGGGAGTAAAGTATAATGAAGAGAGTTGGAAAGTTGAAAGTGACGGGAGTAAACTATAATTAAGGAATTTGGAGAGTTATAAGTGGCGGGAATAAAGTATAATGAAGAAAGTTGGAGAGTTGAAAGTGACGGGAGTAAAGTATAATAAGGAAAGTTGGAGAGTTGGAAGTGACAGGATTAAAGTATAATGAAGAAAGTTGGAGAGTTGGAAGTGACGGGAGAAAAGTATAATGAAGAGAGTCACCTCCGCTTCACGCCAGTCTCTAGAAACGCATTCGGTCCGGATTGACATGTTGAAGATTGCGCTGAGGTGTCGGGACACTTGATCGCACACTTCTTTCAACACTTTAGGTACAGGCCCATCCAGGCCAGGTGACTTGTTCGTCATTAGGTCACTGATCTTCTTTTTTATTTCCCCTTCGGTGAAGTCCATATTCTCCAGCTTTTACCCCGAGTAGGAATCCATTGGCTGGGGGATGGTACCATACTCTTCAGTAAACACTGAAGAGAAGTAGTCGTTGAGGAGGTTATCATTTTCTGCATCTGAATGCTTTAATGTCCCCTCATCATTTCCCAAAGGACCAATCGTTCGACGGATGGTTTACGGCTGTTCACATACCCAAAAAACTCCTTGGGATTCTCTTTACAGAGTCTCGCCACTCGGAGTTCCTCAGACCGCTTAGCCACCCTTATGCTGGAATTGACTCTCCTGGCTAGCCTCCGGTATTCGTCAAAGTCACCCGAGATCTTCGATTGCCGGTACACATTTCTCTTCTCCCTAAGCAGTTGCCCGATTTCTCGATTAAACCACTTTGGTTGAACAAAAGACCGACGGGGGCATTTCAGAGGGATGAAACGCGATTGAAGATTCATGAATGTGGTTTTTAAACTGTTCCAAGAGTCTTCAACAGCCTCGCACACTTCTAGCCTTGCGTCAGTCGGTCGAGTATAATAAGGAGAATTGGAGAATTGGAAATGACTAGAGTAAATTATAATGAGGAAGATCGGAGAGTTGGAAGTGACAGGAGTAAAGTATAATGAAGAAAGTGGGAGAGTTGGAAGTGAAGAGAGTAAAGTATAAAGAAAAGAGTTGGAAGTAAAGGGAGTAAAGTATAATGAAGAGTAACCAGGAGTAACAAGGAAAGTAAGTACCCTAGGAGACCTTACGGTCCATTCAAAGAGGGTACCTTTGGACTAGCAATCGAACAGGCACATGGCTGCTCAATTGTTTTGAGTCCCTAAACGGCCGCTTTTCAAGACTTTGTCTAGTCTTGACTTGAACTGGTCAACTTATTCACTGTTGACAACTTCCACTGGAAGCGCGTTCCACTTACCGCAGATACTGTAGGTGAAAAAGTTTCCACACAGATTGCGGTTGTAACGCTTCAGTTCAAGTTTGAAGCGGTGATTGCGCGTTCTGTTCTCACTCAGTGTGAAAATATCCCGGTAGTCAACATTGTCGAACCCTCGAAGTATTTTGAAAACTTCGATGAGCTGACCACGCAGTCTACGGGTTTCCAGCGAGAACATATCTAACTCCCTTAGTCTATCCTCATAACTTTTATGTCGGATAGAGGGAATCAGCTTGGTTGCCCTGGCTTGTACGCGTTCCAATCTCGCGATGTCCTTTCGCAATGAAGGACTCCAAAATTGTACGGCATACTCCAGGTGTGGTCGGACAAGTGAGTTGTACAGGCACAGTACAATCTCCTGGTTCCGATAACCAAACTGGCGCTTAATATAAACTAGCATCCTTTGGGCCTTTTTCTCCGCCTCAATGCACTGTTTCGAGAACGTGAGGTCACTAGTGATTGTTACACCCAAGTTCTTCTCAGTGCCACTCGATTCAAGAGCAGTGCCCTTAAGGATATACTGAGATTGGGGGTTTCGGTGGCCGATATGCATTAATTTGCATATGTTACCGTTAAAAAGCATTTGCCACGTGTCCGACCACTCCCCAATCTTCCCACGATCTTCCTGCAGGCGGGCAGTATTTCCATCCTTTGCAACGTTCATACCAAGCTTGGTATCGTCGGCAAATTTGTAAATCTTGGCAACCATATCAGCGTCCATGTCGTTAACGTAGATGATGAATAGTAGTGGTCCCAGGACAGAACCTTGAGGCATCCCGCTAGTAGGGGCACCCACTCAGAAGACTGTCCATTTACCGCCATCCGTTGCCGTCTGCCAGTTAGCCAGTTCTCGATCCAGCCGGCTACCTTTCCGTCTACGCCAAGCGCTTGCCCTTTGCGGAGAAGGAGGCGGTGTGGTACCTTATCAAAGGCTTTCTGAAAGTCTAGGTAGACCACATCCACCGCCTTGTCCCGATCGTGCTCACTGAAAACGAAGTGGAAGAATTTCACAAGGTTCGTCAGGCATGACCGTTACCTTCGGAAGCCGTGCCGGGAACTCCTCAGTAGCAGGTTTGACTCTAAATACGACGTCACTTTGTCCACCATGATGCTTTCTATGAGTTTACCGACTATCGAAGTCAGACTGATAGGTCGGTAGTTCAACGGTTGGTTACGGTCTCCATTCTTGAAGATAGGAGTCACCTCCGCCTCACGCCAGTCTCTAGGAACGCATTTGGTCTGGATTGACATGTTAAAGATAGCGCACAGATGTCGTGATACTTCATCGCACACTTCCTTCAACACTTTAGGTAGAAACCCGTCCGGTCCAGGAGACTTATTCGTCTTTAGGTCAGCGATCTTTTTCTTTATTTCTCCTTCGGTGAAGTCCATTGCCTCCAGCTTTTGCCCCGAGTAGGAATCCATTGGCTGATGAATGGGACCACACTCTTCAGTAAACACTAATGAGAAGTAGTCGTTGAGGAGGTTAGCATTTTCTAAATCTGAATGCTTTAATGTCGCCTCCTCATTCCTCCAAGGGCCAATCGTTCGACGGATTGGTTTACGGCTGTTCACATATCCAAAAAACTCCTTGGGATTCTCTTTACAGAGTCTTGCCACTCGAAGTTCCTCAGACCGCTTAGCCGCCCTTATGCTGGACTTCACTCTCCTGGCTAGCCTCCGGTATTAATCAAAGTCACCCGAGATCTTCGATTGCCGGTACACGTTTCTCTTCTCCCTAAGCAGTTGCCCGATTTCTCGATTAAACCACTTTGGTTGAACAAAAGACCGACGGGGGCATTTCAGGGGGATAAAACGCGATTGAAGATTCATGAATGTGGTTTTTAAACTGTTCCAAGAGTCTTCAACAGCCTCGCACTCTTCTAGCCTCGCGCGAGTCAGTCCCGCGCGTAGACCTGCAAAGTCTGCTCTTCTCAAATCGAGTTTCCTTGATTTACTAGTTGCAGGCTCTGCCTTGGGGACTTTGGGACTTGGAGAGTTGGAAGGGACGGGAGTAAAGTACAATGAAGAGAGTTGGAGAGTTGGAGAGTTGGATGTAACGGGACTAAAGTATAATGAAGAGAGTTGAAGAGTTGAAAGTGACGGGAGTAAAGTATAATGAAGAGAGTTGGAGAGTTTGAAGTGACGGAAGTAAAGTATAATTAAGAGAGGTGGAGAGTTGGAAGTTACGGGAGTAAAGTATAATGAATAAAGTTGGAAAGTTGAAAGTGATGGGAGTAAAGTATAATGAAGAAAGTTAGAGAGTTGGATATGACGGGAGTAAAGTATAATGAACAGAGTGGGAGAGTTAAAAGTGACGGGAGTGAAGTATAAGGAAAAAAGTTCAAGAGTTGGAAGTGACGGGAGTAACAAGGAGTAACAAGGGAAAGGAAGTACCCTAGGATACCTCATGGTCCATTCAAAGAGGGTAACTTTGGACTAGCAATCGAGCAGGCACATGGACGCTCAATTGTTTTGCGTTCCTAAACGGCCGCTTTTCAAGACTTTGTCTAGTCTTCACTTGAACTGATCAACAGATTCACTGTTGACGACTTCCACTGGAAGCGCGTTCCACTTACCGCAGATACTGGAGGGGAAAAATTGTTCACACAGATTGCGGTTGTAACGCTTCAGTTCAAGTTTGAAGCGGTGATTGCGCGTTCTGTTCTTACTCAGTGTGAAAATATCCCGGTAGTCAACATTGTCGAACCCTCGAAGTATTTTAAAAACTTCGATGAGCTGACCACGCAGTCTACGGGTTTCCAGCGAGAACAGATCTAACTCCCTTAGTCTATCCTCATAAATTTTATGTCGGATAGAGGGAATCAGTTTGGTTGCCCTAGCTTGTACGCGTTCCAATCTCGCGATGTCCTTTCGCAATGAAGGACTCCAAAATTGTACGGCATACTCCAGGTGTGGTCGGACAAGTGAGTTGTACAGGCACAGTACAATCTCCTGGTTTCGATAACCAAACTGGCGCTTAATATAACCTAGCATCCTTTGGGCCTTTTTCTCCGCCATAATTCACTGTTTTGAGAACTCGAGGTCACTAGTCATTGTTACACCCATGTCCTTCTCAGTGTCAGAGGATTCAATAGCAGTGCCCTTAAGGATATACTGAGATTGGGGGTTTCGGTGGCCAATATGCATCACTTTGCATTTTTTTACGTTAAAAGGCATTTTCCACGTGTCCGACCACTCCCCAATCTTCCCAGGATCTTTCTACAGGCAGGCAATATTTCCATCCTGTGCAACGTTCATACGAAGCTTGGTATCGTCGGAAAATTTGGAAATCTTGGCAACCATGTCACCATCCATGTTGGTGACATAGATGATAAAGAGTGGTGGTCCCACGACAGAACCTTAAGACACCCGGCTAGTAACGGGCACCCACTCAGAAGCCTGTCCATTCACCACCACCCGTTGCCGTCTGCCACTTAGCCAGTTCTCTATGCAGCCGGCTACTTTTCCGTCTATGCCCAGGGCTCTCACTTTCCGGAGAAGGTGGCGGTGTGGTAACTTATCAAAGGCTTTCTAAAAGTCTAAGTACACCACATCCATTGCCTTGTCCCGATTGTGCTCACTGAACACCAAGTGAAAGAATTTCACAAGGTTCGTCAGGCATGACCGTTGCCTTCGGAAGCCCTGCTGGGAACTCCTCAGTAGCAGCTTTGACTCTAAATACGACGTCATTTTGTCCACCATGATGCTTTTCATGAGTTTACTGACTATCGAAGTCAGACTGATAGGTCGGTAGTTCGACGGTTGGCTACTGTCTCCTTTCTTAAAGATATGAGTCCCCCCTGCCTCACGCCAGTCTCTAGGAACGCATTCGGTCCGGATTGACCTGTTGAAGATTGCGATGAGGTGTCGTAACACTTGATCGCGCACTTCTTTTAGAACTTTAGCTAGAAAGCTATCCGGGCCAGGTGACTTATTCGTCCTTAGGTCACTGATCTTCTTTTTTATTTCCCCTTCGGTGAAGTCCATATCCTCCAGCTTTTCCCCCGAGAGGAAATCCATTGGCTGGAGGATGGGACCACACTCTTCAGTAAACACTGAAGAGAAGTAGTCGTTGAGGATGTTATCATTTTCTGCCTCTGAATGCTTTAATGACCCCTCCTCATTTTTCAAAAGGCCAATCGTTCGACGGATTGGTTTACGGCTGTTGACATATCAACAAAACTCCTTGGGATTCTCTTTACAGAATCTCGCTACTCGGAGTTCCTTAGACCGCTTAGCCGCCCTTATGCCGGACTTCACTCTCTTGGCTAGCCACCGGTATTCGTCAATTTGCCCGAGATCATTAATTGCCGGTACACAGTTCTCTTCTCCTTAAGCAGTTGGCCGATTTCTTGATTAAACCACTTTGGTTGAACAGAAGACTAACAGGGACATTTCAGAGGGATGAAACGTAAGTGAAGACTCATGAATGTGGTTTTGAAACTGTTCCACGAGTCTTCCACAACATCGCACACTTCTAGCTTCGCGTCAGTCAGTCTCGCACGAAGACATGCAAAGTCTGCTCTTTTCAAATCAAGTTTCCTCGATTTACTAGTTGCAGGCCCTGCCTTCGGGACATTGATTACCAATCTAATTAGTCGGTGGTCACTGCCACCGACCTCTTCGCCAACAGAGAGGTCCTCAACGATGTCATCCTCAGAGGTGAAAACCAAGTCGAGGATTTTGTCTCCTCTCGTTGGTTCTCGCACCCATTGATTCAGGAACTCGTTGTTCGCGAACTCCAGGAGTAGTGCGTTCTCGCCACAGGGTTCTCTCGTTTCCCAGTCAAATTGTGTGTTGAAATCACCCATGACGATACACACTCTGTCTTCTACAAGTTCTCTTAGTAGCTGGTACAGATTTCTGTCCTTTTCAACCTATCTCTAGGTCAACACCTAGTAGTTCATGGTCGGATACGATGTTGCAATCCGTCGAGTTGAGAGTATCCTTGACATACAACATCACACCCCCACCTACTCTGTCTGGCCTATCTTTCAGGAAGAGCTGGTAACCGGGAATCATGAGTTGGAAGTGACGGGACTAAAGTATAATGAAGAGAGTTGGGAAGTTGGAAGTGACGGGAGTAAAGTATAATGAAGAGCGTTGGAGAGTTGAAAGTGACGGGAATAAAGTATAATGAAGAAAGTTAGAGAGTTGGAAGCTACGGGAGTAAAGTATAATGAAGAGAGTTGTAGAGTTGGAAGTGACGGGAGTAAAGTATAATGAAAAGAGTTGAAGAGTTGGAAGTGACTAAGTAAAGTATAATGAAGAGAGTTGGAAGTGACGGGAGTAAAGTATAGTAAAGAATGTTGGAGAGTTGGGAGTGACGGGAGTAAAGTATAATGAAGAGAGTTGGAGAGTTGGAAGTGAAGGGAGTGAAGTATAATGAAGAGAGTTGGAGAGTTCGAAGTGACAGAGTAAAGTATAATGAAGAGAGTTGAAGAGTTACAAGGAGTTACAAGGAAAAGAAGTACCTCAAAGGCCTTGCGGCCCATATCGAGGAGGCACTTTTTGCGGTTTCGATTCTTAGCATGTACTGATTACTTGCTATGAGATCATCAACTTTTCAAATATAATTTGTCAAGTCTACTCTTGAACTGTTCAACACTGCTACTCTCAACAACCCCCGCTGGTAGTTTATTCCATGTGTCGCAAATGTCATATGTGAATGACTTACCCACCGGAATCGTATTGAATCTGGGCAGCTCCACCTTCCACCCGTGATTTCGAGTCATATTCCGGTTGAGGGTAAAGAATTTGGTGGAGTCGACATTTTCAAATCCTTTCAAGATTTTAAAAGTCTCTATTAGACGACCGCGCAGTCTTCGAGTCTCTAACGAATAGAGTTCGAGCTCTTGCAGCCTTTCTTGGTATGACTTGTTCCTTGGCGATGGGATCAGTTTCGTGGCCCTGGCTTGCACCTTTTCCAGACGATCGATGTCTTTTCGATAATGAGGAGACCAGAACTGAACAGCGAACTCTAGGTGAGGCCTCACCAGCGAGTTGTACAAGGGCAAAACAACCTCTTTTGTTCGAAAGCTGAATTGCCTCTTGATGTAACCCAACAAGCGATGAGCCTTTTTCTCCACCTGTAAGCACTGTTTTGAGAATTTGAGATCGCTGCTAATCAGCACACGTAAGTCCTTCTCGACATCAGTAGACTCAAGACGCATACCTTGTAGCTCGTAGCCTGACCGGGAGTTCGCATACCCAATGTGCATCCTCTTACACTTGTCTAAGTTGAAAGGCATCTGCCACTTGTCAGCCCACTCGCCGATCATCCGTAGGTCATCCCTCAACATCTCGATGTTTTCGGGATTCGCTACATTAGCTCCAAGTTTTGTGTTGTCGGCAAATTTCGCTAGACGACTCACCAGTCCTTCATCTATATCGTTGATGTAGATGATGAATAATAGAGGGCCTAGCACGGAGCCCTGAGGGACTCCGCTCGTTACTGACGACCACCGAGAGGTGTGGCCTCCGATGGTAACCCTCTGTCGCCTGTCCGACAACCAACTTTCTAACCATTTTGCGACCTTTCCTCTTATTCCCAGGGCATGTACTTTCGCCATCAGTCGGCGGTGGGGGACTTTATCGAAAGCCTTTTGGAAATCCAAATAAAGTATGTCCACCGCTTGACTTCTGTCAAACTCGCTCATTATACCGTGGAAGAATTCAAGCAAGTTTGTGAGGTACAAGCGCTTTCTTCGGAAGCCATGCTGTGTGTCTCTCAACAGGTCGTGAGACTCTAAATAATTCCTTATCCTATCCCCTATGATGCCTTCCAGTACTTTGCCCACGATTGAAGTTAGACTTATTGGTCGGTAGTTTCCTGCGGTGCCACGGTCCCCTTTTTTGTGGATCGGGGTGACATTGGCCATACGCCAGTCTGCAGGTACTTCGCCACAGTCGAGCGATGAGTTGAAGATCTCAGAAAGATGAGGGCTCACCTGATCTTTCACCTCACGCAGTACTCTTGGCAGGGAGCCGTCAGGACCTGGGGATTTATACGCATTTAACTGACCTAGCCTTCTAGCAACTTCTTCGGAAGTTGTAGTTATTGCTTCTAGTGATTCTAACTCGCGATCTATCACTATCGGCGGTCTGGGTATCTCTCCCACCCTTTCCCTTGTGAAAACCGAGGAGAAGTAGTCGTTGAGTATGCCAGCTATTTCCTCATCTGAATCCTGGAGAACGCCGTCGGCGTCCCTCAGGGGTCCGATGCGTACAGGTTTTCGGCTGTTCACCTACGCGAAGAACTCCTTGGGGCTCTCTTTAGAGAGAGAGGATATACGAATTTCTTCGTTACGCTTAGCCGTGCGCTCTAGTGCCTTAACCGTTCTACTATGGGTCACATAGGCTTCATGGTGCATCACACTACTATTCATCTTCCATGCTCTGTGCGCTGACTTTCTAGCTTTAATAGCACTAGCGATTTCTTGAGAAAACCACCTAGGCTGAATGCTCGTTAGTCTGATAGCCTTCGTGGGAACGCACTCGGCCTGACGATCCATAAAACGATTTTTAAAGTCGTTCCATTTAGAATTCGTCCCGCCTTCGTTAGTTGGTTGCATCTGGCCAAGTGCCTCCCGAAGCCCATTGAAGTCTGCACGTCTGAGATCCAATTTACGTGCTCGTTCATTAGTACCTTGCGTACAGGGAGCACGTTCTCCAAACCTTACCATGTTATGGTCACTACCACCTAGGCACTCATCCACTGAAAGGTCAGAGACGAGGTCATCTTCAGTGGTAAATACTAGATCTAGAACGGTGCCCCTCGGGTAGGCTCGCTGACCCACGGAGTCAGAAAGTTGCTGTCAGCAAAGTCTACAAGCCGAGATGCCTCTCCGTCGCCCGTTCGGTCACTCCAGTCGACTCGGCAATTGAAGTCCCCTACCAGCAGCGAGGGAGGGCCGTCTAAGAGACTGGACAGTTTTTGGTACAGGTCTATATCAACCTCTACCGTCCGATGAGGAGGTCGATAGGCCACTATGAACCTGTACATTGTATTGTCGACCTTGAGGTTGACTCCTACTACCTCATGCTCTGGGACAGTTCTGCGTTCGATGGGAGATAGATGGGCCCGTACATACACCAGAACTCCACCACCTTCCCGGTCAGCGTGATCTTTATGGAAGGTCGCGTAACCGGGTACTCCAAACTCACCTATGAAGTCCCTGGTGTCTGCACGAATCCAAGACTCAGTGACGGCCACTATTTCAAGCATCTCTGATGACATCAGTGCTCTAAGCTCGCAGAACTTGTTCCTTATTGAGCGGGCATTTAATAGAATAACTCTTAGGGGGCGTCCGCTAGCCCTACTGCCCCCTCCACTTCTCCGTTTCCCGACGGTTCGTCGTGCGTCCTCCCCTCCGAAGCTGGATTCGGAGGCTGACCATCACCCACTTCCGCCCCCTCCTCTGTATCGACGGAAGGATTGGGTGCTGGGTGCTCGACCTCGGCTGCCGAGGGCGCTACTTCGTGGGATTCTCCCACTGGGGTCTCAGTCATCCTTTCCCCTACATCGGATTTCTTTACCCAATATAAACCGAGGCGGATGAGCTCAAGCAGCACACCTCTTCCACGGACAGACAGGTGAGTGCCATCCTCACTAAACAGCCCTGACCGACCGTAGAATTCGTCGAAGGGGTTGACGAAACATACGCCCATTTATGATAGGATTTCACCTAGCCTCCAATTTATGCTCAGAGCCTTTTGGTTGGCTAAGGCTACCCCGGAGCGTCTCGGTATGATCCCAACGACGATTGGTTTTGATGTTATTTCTTTCAAAGAGGCTGCTAAACTTCTGACATCTTCGATGATGCGCTCAGTAAAGCCTGCAGAGCCTCCCCGTAGGAACAGGTCATTTCCACTGGCTTGGGCCACTACCGGCGTATCTTGCTGTCCTAGTCTATTTTTTTAAACTTCTTTTATTATCTCTCGCGTCTTCTTACCTGGTAGGCTACGTAAGCGCCACATTTCCTTGCACATCCCATTTGGCGGATTTGTCAAGCCCCTCACTTGAGAGTCACCGATAACGATTGGAGACTCCCGGCCCGAGTCCAGGGGAGCAAATCTATTTGACGTTGGGAGTGTTGTCTGTATCAAAACCTCTCTCGGTCTATGGGCTGCCCTTCTGACAGGAGTGAAGCCATCATGACTTACTCTTTCGGCAACGGCTACGTCAGAACCATCATTATTAGGGGGGAGTGAAGGATTACAATTGTTTGTCTTTTTCTTTTTCTTCTTCTTCTTCACTTGGCCACTAGTCTCTCCGGGCACTGACGATGCAGTGTTGCCATTTTGATTGAGTGGCTCTCCGGAAATTGGAGTTGACTGGGTCGCTAATTTTGCGGCCAATTCTGCGACCCTATCCTCGAGACGGCTAAGCTTGCGCACGTGCTCTGACTCCATAGTCTTTATTTTCATTTCGAGTGCTCGAGCTCTCTCCTCCGAAGCCCTATAGAGATCTTGTATCTCCCTACAGTAGGCAACTGCTTCTTGGACTTCACCCTTCAGGATGCAAGCGGTGCAGACACTTCCCGGGTGGCATTTCGAAAAACACCCTTCTGGAAAATCCACACACCACTTATCCTTCTGACATGTTGCGCATGTATATTTTAGAGCACCTGGACTCTCTTTCCTGTCATTCTGAAAGCTTTATACTTAATCACTTTACGACCAATCAATAAGAAAATAGGGGGTTTGGTGAGTTCTCCCCCGTGAGTCGCTCCCGCCTATCGATCGGAGACGTTTCGGATCTTTCAGAAGGCACGTTCCATGTGCTGCTGTTCGTCCGACCGAGTCGTCAAGCCTCGGCGTGCCGTGGCTCCCAACCAAGCAGCACAGACGGTCCCCGAAGGGGCCATCGATTTCTCACCAGGTGAACAACAACGAAGCACGCCCCGTACAAAACTCCTACTAGTTCCCTTCGCGACGGCCAAGATCTCGAAGCAGCGTTCAATGGATATCCCGCCACACCAAGAAACTCCACCCAAGGCTTTTTGTTGGCCTGGCAACCAACATGGGAACAAAGGGCCGTCACCACGGACCAATGCTACCAGAGGCACCTGTCAACGGTCACTGGGAATGGTCAATAATTATGCGCCAGGAAAGGGGTTCACGGGGCACTACCCTCATCCCATTCATCGTGCCCCAGCGCCTAAGACCCCTCAAGTCTTAGCCTATCGCAACCAGTGAGTGTCGATTGGCGTTGTTTATAGAGGTTCCAAAGCCTCTCTTCTGACGCGTGAGGTAACTGCCAGGTCCTTATATTTAGAAAGATTGAAAAAAGAGTGAGAATGACTTGATAGTAGTAGGGTTCTGTTTTGTTTATAGTTTTTTTCTTTTCTTTTTATATAATATGTTGAAGAGATAGAATAGAAGTAAAAAAAAAGAAAAGGATAGCGTGAAAAAAAGAATGAAAGAATGACGCACTTAGTCTGGAACCTCGTTTACGACCAAAGCGACAAGGAAAGCCCGATCAGGGGTACCCAAAAGAGAGGTACGATCGTCGATATAGCTCGAAAATTCAAAGGTAGACACAAGCTCTCTTCCCGCGACAAGGGGGCGTCCCCTCTACCTCTGAAAAAAGTTCGAGAGTTGGAAGTGACGTGAGTAAAGTATAATGAAGAGAGTTGGAGAGTTGAAAGTGGCGGGATTGAAGTATAATGAAGAGAGTTGGAGAGTTGGAAGTGAAGGGAGTGAAGTATAATAAAGAGAGTTAGAGATTTGGGAGTGACAGGAGTAAAGTATAATAAAGAGAGTTGGAAAGTTGGAAGTGGCGGGATTGAAGTATAATGAAGAGAGTTGGAGAGTTGGAAGTGACGGGAGTAAAGTATAATGAAGAGAGTTGGAGAGTTGAAAGTGACGGGATTGAAGTATAATGAAGAGAGTTGGAGAGTTGGAAGTGAAGGGAGTGAAGTATAATAAAGAGAGTTAGAGATTTGGGAGTGACGGGAGTAAAGTATAATGAAGAGAGTTGGAGAGTTGGAAGTGACGGGAGTAAAGTAAAAGGGAGAACATGAAGAAAGTTCGAGAGTTGCAGAGAGCTACAATTTTAGCTTGTACGTCGAGCTAATCTCTGGTCGTGGTTACTAGTTGTAATTTTAGTAGGAGACCAAGTACCTGAGTTTCCGGTTAATGTTATTCATGTTATTGTGTTAATTTTTTGTTAGGCATTCAAACCGTTGTTAGTTTGTATGTCTGTTGCTGGTAAGTGTATTGTTCTTATCATACAGTGTATGTGTTTGTTTCGTTCTTTCTCTTTTATAGATTCTACTATGAATGTTTCCGTTGCGTTGTTCGTTGATTAGATTTTCTTGTTATCTTGTTCCTTTGCTTTGGTTGTCGTTTTCTCTCTTTTGGTAATAATTAGTAAATCAAAGTTCGGTTTATATCTATATCATTCGCGGGGGCGTGTCTTAATCGTATTTAATCTTTATTGTATCTGGAGTTTTTTCATTTTATGCTTTTCTATCTAAATATCTCTTTCTCTTCTTCTTCTTCCGTAACCATTGCCGCCATGCTACTTGTGATAGATTTGTATTTCATTTTAAGATGGCATCAACAAGGAAAAGGACATATCAGGCAGAGTTCCTTAATTATGGCTTCACAGAAATAGAGGAAAAAGGACAAATGAAACCTCACTGTGTCGTCTGTATGAAATGACTGACTGCCGAGTCTTTTAATAAGAATTAACTGAAGAAAAACTTGTACAACTTTCACTCACATATGTCTTGCAAACCAGGTGAATACTTTGAGAATCTGGAAAAAACAGTCAAAAGACGGAGATTGGAAAATAACAAGAGTGCAACGTTTGACCAACGTTCAGCAGCAATAGCTAGTTTTGAAGTGGCATGGTTGGTTGCTTGAAACAAGAAACCACATACTATTGGTGAAGAATTAATCAAAACCAGCTGCTGTGAAAATGTCAGGAATAATGTGTGGCCAGAAAGTAGCTAACCAAATGAATACAGTGCCTTTGTCTGCAAGAGTTAATAAAGAAAGAATTTCCATCTTGGCAGTGCACTCTGGATGTGAGAGAACAAGTGATTTCTTCAGTAAAAAAGAGTAAAGTGTTTGCCATTCAACTTGATGAGATTACAGATGTCAGTAGCAATTCGCAGCTGATGTTATACGTTCGATACAGGGGTTCTGATGAAATTGAAGAAGAAATGTTGCTATGCTTTCCTCTCGAGTTGAGAACTCGTGGTATTGATGTGTTCAATAAGGTTGATGCATACTTCAAAAAAACAAAGTGTTGATTTAAAGTGGGAAGATTGTATTGCAGTATCAGTTGATGGAGCTCCTGCCATGCTTAGGCACGTCACTGGTTTTGGGGCTTTGGCCAAACAACAGAATCCAAATATTCAGGTCATCCGTTGTATGATACATCAACAGGCATTAGTTGTGAAGGATTTGAAACCAGAAGTAGAAGCTGCGTTGAATGATGTAATTAAGATTGTCAATGTTGTAAAAGGGCATGCACTAAACACGAGGAGGTTTCGTGATTCATGTAAAGATGGAAAGGCTGAATATTCAACCCTTCCCTTCCATACGGAAGTGGGGTGGCTCTCACGTGTAAATGTCCTGAATAGGGGGTGGGCTCTTAAAACCGAACAGGAAATATTTATGACTTATCAAAAACACACACTTGCATAGAAGTTCAGAAAATTAACCTGGCTCATTCTTCATGCATACTTAGATGACATTTTTGCACATGTAAATGGTCTGAACAAGGAATTGTAAAGAAGGAAAATCAATCTTACCTTAGCAAGGGAAAAAATTCAGCATTTGTATCAAAGCTTCAGTATTGGAACCAAAAAGTAAATGCCAATAAGATTGCTGTTTTTTCAAACCTGGCAGAGTTTTGGGAAGAATGTGAAGACTGCAATCTTAGTGACATGAAGGAATCAGTCACAAGGCACCTGACCAAACTTAAGAATAGGTTTTGTTACTATTTTCCAGAGCTTGATTCACATACTGTCAGCTGGGTTGTAAATCCCTTCAAATGTGAACTGGCTGATTTGCCTGAAAAGCCTGAAGGATTGGCAGGAGAGCTTATTGAACTGCATTCCAACAGTGAAACAAGCATGGAATTTTAGGTGAAGAATGACCTCTCGTTTTTGGTATCAAAAGCTGCAAAGACTTATAAAACTGCACATTTGGAAGCAATTAAAATGCTGCTACCTTTTGCAACAACTCACCTTTACGAACAAGGTTCATCTACCCTTGTAAATCTAAAAACAAAATACAGAAATCGGTTGGATCCTGAAGACAGCATCAAAGTAGCAGTGACATAAAAAATCCCTGATATTGAAATTGTTGTATCAAACATGAAACAGTATAATTTTTCCAAAGCCTGAGGGAGCTGATATATTCAAGTTTTCAATAATTTTGTCATTAGTTTTATTTGTGTACCATTCTCATGCCAGAAAGGGTAAACTTTTTTCCCCATAATAGTGGATTCAATAACATTTTCCTATTTTGTTTTTGTGCGAATTTTAAATACATGATAGTGACTTAGTCAGTAATTTTGCTTGTGTGCCATGTAATGCTAAAAAGTGACTGTTTTATTTCTGTTTATAAATATATAATTTCCTAAAAAATTTTCCTGTGTTATTTCTATGCCAAAAAGATGGACTTTTATTTCCTAATGATAGATGGAATAAAAAATTGAACATTATCCCAATATAAATTTTTTTTGTGTCTTCATTATCCATGATTTTTATAAGTAAATTAGTTTGTCTCCCCAGAGTACTTCAAATTCAGGGGTAAATTCATTTTAGCACAAATTCTTTTAGGGTAACAACCAAAAGAGTAACCCGACCCCTGCACTAAAGGAACACTAAAATTCTTCCTACACGGTTAGGACGGGTTAAGCATTCTAAGCCGGATGAGGATTAACTCAAATATTCCGGTAAATGGAATACACAAACATACGGAACGGATCCCAACTAATAATCTAAATTTTAAATAGTTAATTCACTAAAGTTCTACTGATCTAAAACTAACTTGAACACACTTCGGCCAAAAGTAGAAAAATAAAGAAACTTCACTAATAAGAGGAAACTACTAAACCTCAAGGGGATGTAAATCAACTAAACTGATTTACTATGTAATAGACCTCGCACCTGACACTAGTTTTTATAATATAGAGGTGATATATATTTTTTTAGATTATATATATATATATATATATATATATATATATATATATATATATATATATATATATATATATATATATATATAATATATGTCGTGGTACAACCACTATATACCATACACTACCCCTACATTATATGGGGAGGGGGAACTTAATCACCTACTGCAACGCGAACCATTGAAGGACTGTTCGCATGGATTAACAAACCACTAGGACGTCACACTTGAGGCGTTGGGTTTCGAATCCTTAATAATCCGACAGAGTGCATAAATGGTTGGTGATATTTACTTCAATAGGCCGAGAGTATCATTCAACGTTGGTTCAGAATGAAACAACAAAATATAATTATATTTACAAAGATCAAAATAAGAATAATAATAGGCAAAAAATAATTATTTAAATTGAAATAGTCTCTTGATAATTATTATGAGGAGGGATTCTCAAATAGAATTGATTGATTAATGTAACTAGGCTCAGATCAAAAGGGAGAACTTTACAATACTAATAATGAAGGCGGTTTCAGTCTTACGGGTCGATGACTTCGTGGAATGTCCTTCTTGCGATGAGGTGAATGGAGAACGATTCGATGAGGCAAGTGGGGCACGATCCGAATGAGGCAGTTGGAGCCCTATCCGCACTAACCTTCCGATGAAGATAGCCAAACTTCAAAGATGACGTTCGACAGAGAATGTGGGAATTCTCGTAATTCCACCTAAAGAGGAATCTTCTTTTCCTCAAAGGTAATCGATGGAGATTTTCTTCGGTTCGATTAAACGAAGGGAGATTGTTGAGCAAATTCAAAGACTTGCCGTTCACAGAAGCTACCAATTAACTTGGGTAGAGTCACGCCTAAAGAAGTCTTGCTGTCTAACGAACGCTCACGGGACGAGACGATAAGGACGGCCTTGAGGTGCGGGCTAGACTCTTCAAACTACAGAATAACCCGAGTATTTGTATGCCCAATTCTGGGGGGGGAAGAAGGAGTTTGGAGAAAGGAATCACAAGCTCCAGACATCTTAATCCAAAGACGGAGTCGATTCATCAGTTAGCAGCAAGGGGCGAGACATAGCGTCTCTTTCGCACGTCGTTACTGGGAGGGGGAGACGAGTTCGCAGGATTGGGAAATATTTTCCCAGCGTGCTCAGGACTCAGAAATTCGAGAATATTCGAAAAGGAAGTGATGTCGTCCATGGCGCGATACCATAGCATGTGGTCTCCGATGAAAGGAGGGGGGGGGGGGAATCAGGTGTCATAGATTGTTTTTTTTCAACCTTAAAATTAATAACCTTAACCTAAGAGTAGCACTATTAATTAGGGGCCTACATCTCCTCCTGGAAGTCTGTCTCTACTTAAACTATTATTTTTTAGGTATTAAAAGTATAATGTAAAGTTGAATGGTGTGAGTGAGAATCTTGATGAATTCCTATATATAATTAAGGGGTTGAATCGTGAAAATGATGATTTTGAGACTCAGAAACACTTCAGTTAAGAAGTAGATTTTTTAATTAATTTGCTCATTAAAGCAATCAGTGGAAACTCGTTTGCCATGCTCAGCGAAGTGCTGACAGCAAATTCTTTGAAAAAATACGTCTTTCTTTTATTTGCTACTTATTTTTCACAGGTGTGATTGAGAACTGAAATGAGTGTGTTTAGATGCATCTTAACAACGATGAAAGGTATAAAAACCGGATGATATGAAAGCTGTTTTCATAGTTCCTTCGTCATCTTGAAGAAATGGTTGTCACATTGCTGTATCTGATTGCTGTGGGATGGTGTGGCTCTGGTCTCTCCGAGAGTGGTAAGTGTAGTTGTAATGAGTTAGCTCCTTTTAACAACCTATTTTAGCCAAAGACAGTAAGTTAAATTTTTATTATGTAGTGTTTGTGTTGTATGTACGAATTGAGGGCACTCTGGATGCAATAGCACTTATTTGTCAACAGTTTTGATAATACATTTGTAATTTCGACTCTTTTTCATTGTTATTTTTGTTTCCCATTCCACTTTCCTATGTTTGGATAGGTCCTTCTGTTTAATCTACAGGGTGCGCGAAAAACTTCAATGCACTCGAAATATACAGTCTCACTAGTATCACAGTGGTTAAAGACTCACTGTCGCCCGAGTACCCAAGCACGGGCGGACATAGCAAGTCGCAGGTGTTAAAAGTGCTCAGATACATTTTCGTAGCTTTTATCGGACACCCTGTATATAGGAGCCCTCTCGTTCCTATCTCGCGAAAATCATTAGATTATTCGATTTCCTCTTTTAGTATCTTTTAAAAAAAATATCAATTAATTTATCGCATTTAATAAGGATAAAATAAACTGAATGACACAAGCAGGATACAACCAGCCGTCCCTATTGAGAGGGTATTTAAGATGTTGAAATGGTATTTTAGAGGGTTCTTTCCTTATAGAGATTAAATTGAGATGTCGGTGCGTTCATCAGGTTTATACCCTTTTATTCAATATAGATGGAACTATTTCTCTGCCAAATATTCAAAGATGCCCTACTAAACAGCATATTTTCTTCCGGAGTTACCCCATTAACGCTTGTCGGAATGGTAACCTTTACTCCCCCATACCCCTTAAACGAAGCAGTAGATTTAATTTCTAATCCCTCTTTCCTTACTGCTTGAAAGGACTGGTTTCATCTACATCTACAATCGTATTTTGTGATAAAAGATGAGAGTCTAAGAAGGCTAACAGCATCCCGCACGTCCATTGAGGCCATTCCTCTATCATGTCACCTTATGCATTGCAGTGAGACGGCCTCAAAGGGCATTTGGATCCTTAGCCCCAAGAAACATCAGTCAATTCACTATTGTTGAAGTAGAACCCGAGGAGATCGTTGCCATAGAATCCAGGCAAGCCGTCTGCAAATGTGGCGTTAAAGGAGAGAACAGGATTGTAGGAAACTCGGAAGATGCAGGTCGCCATGAGTATCCATGGATGGCAGCGTTGTGTACTGGAGGAAATTGTGAGGATGATGGGAACTACTTTTGCGGAGCCTCTCTTATCAACACCCGATACTTTCTTACAGCTGCCTCTTGTTTACAGGTAAACAAATAGGAAATTTCTCTAATAATCCCAATATTAACGTTGTCATCTCAGGTGAAAGAGTATTTATATATTCATCCCTTCGTATAAATTTCCATACTCTTGAAAGATGCGAGCCATCTATCCATTGAGGTTGGGACTTGGTGCAACCTGTACTGCTGTTGAACAATTCTTTAAAAACTAAGTTGTGAGAAGTATGGTAGCCTAGAATACTATTTCTTCTTCTTCTTCTTTTATTATTAATATTATTATTATCAATATGTGGTGACATTAACCGATATTTCTACCCATGGTGGAGTCCTTTCAGTGAGTACATCGATACCTAAGATGAGTACAAAGTTTCCAATAATAGGTTTCTGTACGGGCCTCTTAACAAATTTAACCACTACTGTAGGCTCTTCAAAAGAACATTAGTTACCAAACTTAGGGTAGGTTCATCAAAAGCATTCACGGTACGTCATCAATATAATAGGTTTGCTATACTATTAAACAATCTCTAGGTTGCTGGTGTAGATGTACTACATGTGGACCTGTATTCTCTTCTATATAACTCATCGCTCCTGCATCTCTTTTAGAGCTTTTATTCATCACACCTTAGTGGGCACTTTCTATCTATCACACTTTTTTTTTCATTCAATCGCTTATTTCCAAATCTGACTGAAAGCCATACAACACTGAAGGAATATTTAGATATCGATGTATTTTAGTTATTTTACGGCTATTGACTCAAATTTTAATATTCTCTCTTTAGTAGTAGTAGTACTCGGCGCACTTCTTAACTATCCCTCGATGGTTACGTTCCCTCAACCTTCCTTTCTTCGGTTGGCTTCAGCCATACGTACCAGGACTCTATTACTTTCGATTAGCTCTCATCCGAGTTCAAGGCGTTGAACTCGTGAGTCGTTTACGAGAGATATCATCCCTTTGTTCTTTTAAATAAGCATCTCGAAATGGGGGCGATCAGAAGCTATTTTAAAGTAGGTAGTTTAACAATCATCTTCAGGTTGATCCAGCTAGCTTAGTTTGATTGTATCCAAAATTGAATTTTATTTGACTTCCCGCCTTATTATTATTTTTTTTCATTAGGGTATGGACGCTGCAGATATTACTGTGGCCATTGGAAACAACCTACTAGCTGATGGCAATGGTCTTCAAACGTTCGAGGGAGAGCAAATCATCACACATCCAAATTTTGTTGCTGATCAACCGAGTAACAACATTGCTCTTATTAAAGTGACTGCTGAAGTTCCTGTGAGTTTCTCAGGGTCCAATGGGTGTTAATTTTTTAGTGGAATAGGAATAGAAAACATCGTTTTATTTTTATGCCAAAAATCCCTAATCAAATGAAGCTATTCATTTGATAACACCTCCGTGATTCATGCTGGGACGTAGAAATCAAAACAAGGGTATAAACTCCGAGAACGATCTCCAAGATTGGTAGATCGTCTTTATTGCCACGTGTGCGATGATGGCAGTGAAAGTTTACCCCTCTACGAACACCAGATCCTACTTGCCAGTCAATAAAGCCACTGAATTCCTTTTATTTACAGCTGGATGACACCATAAGTCCCGTGTGTCTTGCTCGCTCAATGAAGACGTACGGAGGAAAGACTGTCTCCCTCAGCAGCTGGGGTGGAGCTCCAGATGAAGCTCTCCAAGAAGTCGATTTGACAGTGAGCCGAAATTCTTCTGGCTTTATTCTTTTAGTCGTAGTTCATTTAAAAATATCTTGGCTGCTTCTGAAGGGCTTCATGGCTGAATCCTATTTGGATTGAGGGATTATAAATTATAACGTTTCTCTTTGGGCAAACCTTTACTTAGACTTTTCCTCTCGATGAAAACAGAAAGATGGCAATTGCATGTTATCCATCAATGGCTATTATGAGAACCGGCCTGATTGATAACCTAACCTAACCTGATTGATGTGTTAGTTTAAAGATCCCATTTAGGTGAATGAATTCAAATTAAAATCTTCTACCTGTACCTTACCTCCACTATATATTCTAATGAATTAATTAAATAAAACACGAAATGACGAATTTTATTAATCATTTCCGTTTTTCGGTATGCCAAGGTGCTTCGAAATAATGATTGTAAGAGCACCTACAACCTCGAATCGTTGACCAACGGTGTATTCTGCGCAACGAAGGAAGGGTCACACGTTTGCCAACCAGACTTTGGAAGCCCCTTAGTTTATAAGCATCGAAATGGCCATTACGAACAGGTGAGTTATTGCACAGTTGGTCCATTTGGGTCGTCCGGAAAATTCAACAACTTACTTCATACTTATAATATTCTTAGCTCTTCTACTTTGGAGCAATAGGATCAACCTCCACTTATACACTTTTGAGTCGCGTGTCTACCACTCTATAAGTTACTACGTCGTTTCGTAGGTCGGTCAGTCAGATGAGAACCATTTTACTTTTCAATGAGTTTTTTGACAATAACACCGTAACTATTCGGCTGATTGTAACGAAATTTTAAACCCTTATGTTCTTTTATCTTCTCTTTCGAATGATATAATTGCCAAGGTCCCCCCAAAGTTAGTCCGGGAATTATTAAAATAAAACTAGATATGGGTTGAATTGCCCCACTTGTTGAAAATCTTGAGGCTCATAAGGTCATATGGTCATAAGATTATAGGTAAGAATAATTGAGAGCTCGGGACTTAGGTCTGTTGACCTGGTTCTAGTTAAAATAGAATAAATATACAAATAATAAAGAACCAGAGTCACAAGATGGAGACGTTTCTTTTTCTAGGAAATATTCCCTTAATTAATTGATTTCGAATAAGTTGCAACTATCTATCCAAGTTTATCTAGAACTAAGAATTTGTGAAGAACTCAATTTCATTAGCTGCTTGAATTTTCTGGAATAATATTAGTTAACGAAGAATAATAATTAATATTAAAGCCTAAATGATCGACAGTAGTTCCTGTTAATTCTGTTTTCGTCATAATAAAGTAGATAACACATAAATATATTTGAAAGGGAATAACTTCATTTCTAAGAAGGAAGGTTCAATTGATTGAAAAACTAATTTAAATTGGCCTCCGTTTTTATTAATTTAAAAGGTTCAATTGATCAAAAACCTAACTTAAATTTGCCTCCATTTTTATTTATTTAAAAGGTTCATTTGATCAAAAACCTAACTTAAATTGGCCTCCGTTTTTATTAATTTAAAAGGTTCAATTGATCAAAAAACTAACTTAAATTTGCCTCTGTTTTTATTAATTTAAAAGGTTCAATTGATCAAAAAACTAACTTAAATTTGCCTCCCTTTTTATTAATTTAACGTCTATTAAAATCTTTGAAATTATCTTTTTTGACAGGTTGGTATACCATTTGCCCCTGCTGATTGCGCCGATATGAATGCTCCGCCGAGGTTCACAGCCGTTAGCAGGTTCTCGAGGTTTATTGGAGGCAACACAGGTGATGTTCCTGCTTGCAGGCCTTGAACACCTTGATGTTCCTGCTTGCAGGCCTTGAACACCTTGATGTTCCTGCTTGCAGGCCTTGAACACCTTGATGTTCCTGCTTACAGGGCTTGAACACCTTGATGTTCCTGCCTGCAGGCGTTGAACACCTTGATGTTCCTAATTGCAGGCGTTGAACACCTTGATGTTCCTAATTGCAGGCCTTGAACACCTTGATGTTCCTGCTTGCAGGCATTGAACACCTCGATGTTCCTAATTGCAGGCCTTGAACACCTCCCAGATAAAGTCGATCCTCTCATAACGCCATGTTTAATCCTACAAAAAAATTAGCTTTGCTTCACAAACCTTTGCTCAAAATTAATAATTTATCGAACTTTGTTCGCATTTGTTCGAAATTAAAGGCAAAGGAAGTTGATGTAATTAATTATCAAGTTCAGCATTAAGTATCGTCAAAATAATAGGAATCATACTTATAATTAGGTCTTCTAAAATGCCTACGGACTTATCTGGATCAACCTTGCGTAACATATCCTAGGTTTGGTCAAGTCATCTTATCAATGTAGAAGTAGGACCCTAATCGTCTTAGATATAATCAAATAAATACATACAAAACAAATTGTTCTCAATTCATGTCTATCCTTCCCCTTTAATACATCTTTTTTTGGTGGGTATGTTAATATAAAGTTAAAAGTAAAGGTGTGAAAGAGTAAAAAACTAGAGCATCCGAGCACCATCCTTGCTGATTCGGCGGGACTCCTGCGCTTCCCCATTTGCCGTCCAACCTATGCCCAGAAGCACAAGGTAAGGTGGGGGGGGGGGGGAATATGGAAGAAGAGGAAGAGGAGGAGGAGGAAGAGGAGGAAGATATAGTATAGTGAGAAACTAGTAGGAGATTAGACAGTTGCTCTAGACGGTCATGGCCCTAAATTTAAACGCGATGCTAATACGACGGTGTGTATCCCAAGTTCGTATGTAGAGTCCGTTGAAAGTAATGGGAGTAAAGTATAGGAAAGAAAGTTGGAGAGTTGGAAGTGACGGGAGTAAAGTATAATGAAGAAAGTTGGAGAGTTGGAAGTGACGGGAGTAAAGTATAATGACGAAAGTTGGAGAGTGTTAAGTTACGGGAGTAAAGTATAATGAAGAGAGTTGGAGAGTTGTAAGGGGAGTAAAGTATAATGAAGAAAGGTGCAAATTTGGAAGTAACGGTAGTATAGTATAATAAAGAGAGTTAAAGAGTTGGAAATAGCGGGAGTAAAGTATAATGAAGAAAGTTGGAGAGTTAGAAGTGACGGGAGTTAGGTATAAAGAAGAGAGTTGGAGAGTTGGAAGTGACGGAAATAAGGTGTAATGCAGAAAGATGGAGAAACAAGGAGTAAAAAGGAAAGAAAGTACCCTAGAAGACCTTACGGTCCATTCAAAGAGGGTACCTTTAGACTAGCAGTCGAGCGGGCAAATCTCTGCTCAAATGCTTTACCTCCTTAAACGGCCAATTTTCAAGACCCTGTCTAGTCTTGACTTGAACTGGTCAACACATTCACTGTGGTCAAATTTCACTGGAAGTGCGTTCCACTTACCGCAGATACTGGGAGTAAAAAAAATACACACTGATTGCGGTTGTAACGCTTCAGTTCAAGTTTGAAGCCATGATTGCCCGTTCTGCTTTCAACAAGTGTGAAAATATCCCGGTAGTCAACATTGTCGAACTCTCGAAGTATTTTGAAAACTTCG
Organism: Ceratothoa steindachneri; assembly: GCA_963969495.1. NCBI lineage: Eukaryota > Metazoa > Arthropoda > Malacostraca > Isopoda > Cymothoidae > Ceratothoa > Ceratothoa steindachneri. The sequence continues at coordinate 147,809,706 of OZ018331.1, read as the reverse complement.
ATGATCTGACCACGCAGTCTACGGGTTTCCAACGAGAACAGATATAGTTACCTTAATCTATCTTCATAACTTTTATGTCAGATAGAGGGAATCAGTTTGGTTGCCCTAGCTTGTAAGCGTTCCAATCTCGCGATGTCCTTTCGCAATGAAGGACTCCAAAATTGTACGGCATACTCCAGGTGCGGTCGGACAAGTGAGTTGTACAGGCACAGTACAATCTCCTGGTTCCGATAACCAAACTGGCGCTTAATATAGCCTAGCATCCTTTGGGCCTTTTTTCCGCCTTAATGCACTGTTTCGAGAACTTGAGGTCACTAGTGATTGTTACACCCAAGTCCTTCTCAGTGTCTGTGGATTCCATAGCAGTGCCCTCAAGGGTATACTCAGATTGGGGGTTTCGGTGGCCGATATGCATCACTTTGCATTTCCCCACGTTAAAAGGCATTTGCCACGTGTCCGACCACTCCCCAATCTTCCCAAGATCTTCCTGCAGGCGGGCAGTATTTCCTTCTTTTGCAACGTTCATACCAGGCTTGGTATCGTCGGCAAATTTGGAAATCTTGGCAACCATGTCACCGTCCATGTCGTTGACGTAGATGATGAATAGTAGTGGTCCCAGAACAGAAGCTTGAGGCACTCCGCTAGTGACAGGCACCCACTCACAAGACTGTCCATTCACCACCACCCGTTGCCGTCTGCTACTTAGCCAGTTCTCGATCCAGCCGGCTACCTTTCCGTATATGCCAAGCGCTCGCACTTTCCGGAGAAGGCGGTGGTGTGGTACCTTATCAAAGGCTTTCTGAAAGTCTAGGTAGACCACATCCACCGTCTTGTCCCGATCGTGCTCACTGAAAACGAAGTGGAAGAATTCCACAAGGTTCGTCCGGCATGACCGTTGCCTTCGGAAGCCGTGCTGGGAACTCCTCAGTAGCAATTTTGACTCTAAATACGACGTCACTTTGTCCACCATGATGCTTTCCATGAGTTTACCGACTATCGAAGTCAGACTGATAGGTCGGTAGTTCGACGGTTGGTTACGGTCTCCTTTCTTGAAGATAGGAGTCACCTCCGCCTCACGCCAGTCTCTAGGAACGCATTTGGTCTGGATTGACATGTTAAAGATAGCGCACAGATGTCGTGATACTTCATCGCACACTTCATTTAACACTTTAGGTAGAAACCCGTCCGGTCCAGGGGACTTATTCGTCTTTAGGTCAGCGATCTTTTTCTTTATTTCTCCTTCGGTGAAGTCCATTGCCTCCAGCTTTTCCCCCGAGTAGGAATCCGTCAGCTAAGGAATGGGACCACACTCTTCATTAAACACTGAAGAGAAGTAGTCGTTGAGGAGGTTAGCATTTTCTGCATCTGAATGCTTTAATGTCCCTCCCTAATTCCTCAAAGAGCCAATCGTTCGACGGATTGGTTTACGGCTGTTCACATATCCAAAAAACTCCTTGGGATTCTCTTTACAGAGTCTCGCCACTCGGAGTTCCTCAGACCGCTTAGCCGCCCTAAAGCTGGACTTCACTCTCCTGGCTAGGCTTCGGTATTCGTCAAAGTCCTCTGAGATCTTCGATTGCCGGTACACATTTCTCTTCTTCCTAAGCAGTTGCCCGATTTCTCGATTAAACCACTTTGGTTGAACAGAGGACCGACGGGAGCATTTCAAAGAGATAAAACGCGATTGAAGACTTATAAATGTGGTTTTGAAACTGTTCCAAGAGTCTTCAACAGCATTTCACTCTTCTAGCCTCACGTCAGTCAGTCCCGGGCGTAGACCTGCAAAGTCTGCTCTTCTCAAATCCAGTTTCATTGATTTACTAGTTGCAGGCTCTGCCTTGGGAACTTTGACTACAGATCTAATTAGTCGGTGGTCACTGCCACCGAGCTCTTCGCCAACAGAAAGGTCCTCAACGATGTCATCCTCAGAGGTGAAAACCAAGTCGAGGATATTGTCTCCTCTCGTTGGCTCTCTCACCCACTGAGTGAGGAACTCGTTGTTCGTGAACTCCAGGAGTAGTGCGTTCTTGCCACAGGGTTCTCTGGTTTCCCAGGCAAACTTGTGTGTTGAAATCACCCATGACGATACGCACTCTGTCTTCGACAAGTTCTCCTAGCAGCTGGTACAGATCTCTGTCCTTTTCAACGAGTTGGGAAGGAGGTCTATAAACCACCAGGGTCCTGTATTTGGCAGGATCTATCTCTAGGTCAACACCTAGTAGTTCATGGTCAGATATGATGTTGCAATCCGTCGAGTTGAGAGTATCCTTGAAATACAACATCACACCGCCACCCTCTCTGTCTGGCCTATCTTTCAGGAAGAGCTGGTAACCGGGAATCGTGAATTCACCTTCAAAATCTCGGCTTGAGGTTTTTATCCACGACTCCGTTATGGCCACCATCTCAGGCTCCTTTGTTACTACGAGGCCACGGAGCTCAAGAAACTTATTCCTGATTGACCTTGCATTGAACAGAAGAACTTTGAGGTAGTCCCCTAGTGTAGGACTCCCTACGCTCTTCCGTTTCCCGGCTTCTCTGTTTTCGTGGTTACACCCTTTTTGACGACCTCTGAGAAGGTCGTTCCAGGAGTGACACGGGCATGCTGGCGCACGTCCGCTTTCGCTCTGTTTTGAACACTCCTTTGGGTGCGTCCCACGACATCTTGAATTAGATTGGCGAGAAAGGCCTTCCCTTTAAAGGAGAGATGTACCCCGTCCCTTTGGTAGAGGTCGTCTCTACCGATAAAGGTACAATAGGGGTCCACGAAGAAGACTCCTTCTGCCGTGCAGAGATCCGCCAACCTTCTGTTCATTGCAACGTTTCTCTCGGGAGCGGTTCGAGATAGACCTCTTCTTGGAAGCATCCAAACCACGACAGGGTTGCGGGTTTTAAGCCCCATGTCATCCAAGGCTACCATCACTGTTTGGATGGTCTTGCCACTGAGGCCAACCTTACCCCCTCTGAGGTAGAGGTCGTCGACGCTCACCATCAGAGCAACAACTGAATTCTCAGAAATCTGAGCTTTCTCTGCCTCTACTCTGACGTGAGTAAAATATAATGGAAAAAGTGGGAGAGTTGGAAGTGAAGAGAGTAAAGTATAATGAAGAGAGTTGGAAGTTACGGTACTAAAGTATAATGAAGAAAGTTGAAGAGTTTGAAGTGACGGGAGTAAAGTATAATGAAGGAAGTTGGAGAGTTGGAAGTGACGGGAGTAAAGTATAATAAAGAGAGTTGGAGAGTTAGAAGTGACAGGAGTAAAGTATATTAAAGAGATTTGGAGAATTGGAAGGGACGGGAGTAAAGTATAATGAAGAGAGTTGGAGAGTTCAAAGTGACGAGAGTAAAGTATAATGAAGAAAGTTGGAGAGTTGGGAGTGACGGGAGTAAAGTATAATGAAGGAAGTTGGAGATTTGGAAGTGACGGGAGTAAATTGTAATGCAGAGAGATGGAGTAACAAGGAGTAAAAAGAAAAGAAATTACCTTAGAAGACCTTAAGGTCCATTCAAAGAGGGTACCTTTGGACTAGCAGTCGAGCAGGTACATCTCTGCTCAAATGCTTTACGTTCTTAAACAGCCACTTTTCAAGACACTGTCTAGTCTTGACTTGAACTGGTCAACAAATTCACTGTTGAAAAATTCCACTGAAAGTGCGTTCCACTTACCGCAGATACTGGAAGTGAAAAAATTTATACCCAGATTGCGGTTATAACGCTTCAGTTCAAGTTTGAAGCCGTAATTGCGCGTTCTGTTCTCACTCAGTGTGAAAATATCCCGGTAGTCAACATTGTCGAACCCTCAAGGTATTTTGAAATTTTCGATGAGCTGCCCCCGCAGTCTACGGGTTTCCATCGAAAACAGATCTAATTACCTTAATCTATCTTCATAACTTTTATGTCTGATAGAGGGAATCAGTTTGGTTGCCCTGGCTTGCACGCGTTCCAATCTCGAGATCTCCTTTCTAAATGAAGGAGTCCAAAACTGTACGGCATACTCCAGGTGCGGTCGGACAAGTGAGTTGTACAAACACAGTACAATCTCCTAGTTCTGATATCCAAACTATCGCTTTATGTAGCCTAGCAAACTTTGAGCCTTTTTCTCCGCCTCAATGCACTGTTTCGAGAACTTGAGGTTACTAGTGATTGTTACACCAAAGTCTTTCTCAGTGTCGGTGGATTCAATAGCAGTTCTCTTCAGGATATACTGAGATTGGTGGTTTCGGTGGCCGATATGCATCAACTTGCATTTCCCCACGTTAAATGGCATTTGACACGTTCCTACCACTCCCCAATCTTCCCAAGATCTTCCTGCAGGCGGGCAGTATTTCCATCCTTTGCAACGTTCCTACCAAGCTTGGTAACGTCGGCAAATTTGGAAATCTTGGCAACCATGTTAGCGTCCATGTCTTGGACGGAGATGATGAATAGTAGTGATCCCAGGACAGAACCTTGAGGCACTCAGCTAGTTACGGGAACCCACTCAGAAGCCTGTCCATTCACCACCACCCGTTTGCTGTCTGCCATACAGCCAGTTCTCGATCCAGCCGGCTACTTTTCCTTCTATGCCCAGCGCTCGCACTTTCCGGAGAAGGCGGCGGTGTGGTACCTTATCAAAGGCTTTCTGAAAGTCTTAGTACACCACATTCACCGTCTTGTCCCGATTGTGCTCACTGAAGACGAAGAAGAAGAATTCCATAAAGTTCGGCAGGCGTGACCGTTGCCTTCGGAAGCCGTGCTGGGAACTCCTCAGTAGCAGGTTTGACTTTAAATACGACGTCATTTTGTCCACCATGATGCTTTCCATGAGTTTACCGACTATCGGAGTCAGACTGATAGGTCGGTAGTTCGACGGTTAGCTACGGTCTCCTTTCTTGAAGATAGGAGTAACCTCCGCATGTTAAATATTGCGCTAAGGTACCGTGAAACTTGATCCCACACTTCTTTTAACACTTTAGATAAAAACCCATCCGGGCCAGGTTACTTATTCGTCATTAGGTCACTAATCTTCTTTTCTATTTCTCCTTCGATAAAGTCCACATTCTCCAGCTTTTCCCCGGAGTAGAAGCTAGTTGGCTCGGGGATGGGACCATACTCTTCAGTAAACACTAAAGAGAAGGAGTCGTTGAGAAGGTTAGCATTTTCTGCATCCGAATGCTTTAATGCCCCTCCTCATTTCTCAAGGGGCCAATCGTTCGACGGATTGGTTTACGGCTGTTTACATATCCAAAAAACTCCTTGGGATTCTCTTTACAGAGTCTCACCACTAGGATTATCTCAGACCGCTTAGCCGCCCTTATGCTGGACTTCACTTTCCTGGCTAGCCTCCGGTATTCGTCAAAGTCACCTGAGATCTTCGATTGCCGGTACACAGTTCTCTTTTCCCTAAGCAGTTGGCTTATTTCTCTATTAAACCACTTTGGTTGAATAGAATCCGACGGGGGTATTTCAGAGGGATGAAACGCGATTGAAGACTAATGAATGTGGTTTTGAAACTGTTCCACGATTCTTCAACAGCATCGCACTCTTCTAGCCTCGCGTCAGTCAGTCCAGCACGTAAACCTGCAAAGTCTGCTCTTCTTAAATCAAGTTTTCTTGATTTACTAGTGCAGGCCCTGCCTTCGGGACTTTGACTACAAATCGAATAAGTCGGTTGTCACTGCCACCGAGATTTTCGCCAACAGAGACGTCCTCAACGATGTCATCCTCAGAGGTGAAAACCAAGTCGAGGATATTGTCTCATCTCGTTGGCTCTCACACCCATTGAGTCAGGAATTCGTTATTCGCGAACTCCAGGAGTAGCGCGTTCTCGTCACAGGGTTTTATCGTTTCCCAGTTAACATGGGTATTGAAATCACCCATGCTGATACAAGCTCTGTCTTTTACAAGTTCGCTTAACAGCTGGTACAGACTCTTGTCCTGTTCTGAGAGTTGGGCAGGGGGTCTGTAAAGCACTAGGGTCCTGTATCTGGCAGGACCTATCTCTACGTCAACATCAAGTAGTTCATGGACGGATACGATGTTGCAATCCGTCGAGTTGAGAGTATCTTTGACATACAACATCACACCACCACCCTCCCTGTGTGGCCTATCTTTCAGGAAGGGCTGGTAACCGGGAATCGTGAATTCACCTTCAAAATCTCGGCTTGAGGTTTTTATCCACGACTCCGTTTTGGCCACCATCTCAGGTTCTTCTGCTGCTACGAGGCCACAAAGCTCAAGAAACCTGTTCCTGATTGACCTCGCATTGAACAGAAGAATTTTCAGGTAGTCCCCTAGTGTAGGACTCCCTACGCTCCCCCGTTTCCCGGCTTCTGTGTTTTCGTGGTCGCACCCTTTCTGACGACCTCCGAGAAGGTCGTTTCAGAAGTGACACGGGCGTGCTGGCGCACGTCCGCTTTCGCTCTGTTTTGAACGCTCCTTTGGGTGCGTTCCACGACATCTTGAATTAGGTTGGCGAGAAAGACCTTCCCTTTAAAGGAGAGATGTACCCCGTCCCTTTGGTAGAGGTCGTCTCTACCAATAAAGGTACGATAGGGGTCCACGAAGAAGACTCCTTCTGCCGTGCAGAGATCCGCCAACCTTCTGTTTACTGCAACGTTTCTCTCGGGAGCGGTTCGAGATAGACCTCTTCTTGGAAGCATCCAAACCACGACACGTTTGCGGGTTTTAAGCCCCATGTCATCCAAGGCTACCATCACTGTTTAGATGGTCTTACCACTGAGGCAAACCTTATCCCCTCTGAGGTAGAGGTCGTTACCACTCACCATCAGAGCAACAACTGAATTCTCAAAAATCTGAGCTTTCTCTGCCTCTACTCTGATGTTGTGGTTACCCCGTCCTGTCAGGCAGCTTTCCTTCATGCTAGTGCGAAGGTGGGCTGCTAGCAGCGGCTTCAGATCTCGTGTTTGCGAGTCACCAATGAGGGTAACCTTTGGACACTTGGTCTCTGAAGACGGAGTTTCCTTTTTGGAAGAGGCCTCTCCTTTTCCTCTTTACTCTCCACATTTTTATCCAATTTTTTCTTATCCCCCTTTTTCTTCTTGTTTATCTGTTTTCTTCTATTTTTCGGTTCTTCTTATTTTGTTTCAACTTCTTCTTTTTCTTTTTTTCTTCTTTTTTCCTTTTTTCTTATTCTCTTTTTTCCTCGCCTCAGCTAGCTTAGCCTCTTATGAGGCCGGAATCTCCGCTTGGGCAAGACCTACGGCACTAGAGGATTCCGACACATTAGTGGGGTGCGCCTCTTCTAGGCATTGAACCTGAGCTGCGTGAAGGGCTTCCAGTTTCTGCAACTTTCTTTCAAGAATATTAGCTCTCTCCTATAGAGATCTTTCAGGTTCTTCACCTCTCGCGTCAGTATACAGGTAGTGCAGATACTTTCGAAGTGACTCTAAATAAGACGTCATTTTGTCCACTATCATGCTTTCCATGAGTTTACCGACTATCGAAGTCAGACTGATAGGTCGGTAGTTTGACGGTTGGTTTTGGTCTCCTTTCCTAAAGATAGGAGTCACCTCCGCTTCACGCCAGTCTCTAGGAACGCATTCGGTCCGGATTGACATGTTGAAGATTGCGCTCAGGTGTCGTGACACTTGATCGCGCACTTCTTTTAACACTTTAGGTAGAACCCATCCGGGCCAGGTGACTTATTCGTCATTAGGTCACTGATCTTCTTTTTTATTTTCCCTTCGGTGAAGTCCATATCCTCCAGCTTTTCCTCCGAGTAGGAATCCATTGGCTGGGGGATGCGACCACACTCTTCAGTAAACACTGAAGAGAAGTAGTCGTTGAGGAGGTTAGCATTTTCTGCATCTAAGTGCTTTAATGCCCCCTCCTCATTTCTCAAAGGGGCCAATCGTTATACGGATTTGTTTACGGGATGGACCTCTTCTCGGAAGCATCCCAACCATGACACGGTTGCAGGGTTTAAGCCCCATGTCATCCACGGCTCCCATCACCGTTTGGATGGTCTTACCACTGAGGCCAACCTTACCCCCTCTGAGGTAGAGGTCGTTGCCGCTCACCATCAGAGCAACAACTGAATTCTCAGATGTTGTGTTTACCCCGTCCTAACAGGCAGCTTACCTTCACGCTAGTGCGAAGGCGGGCCGCTAGCAGCGGCTGCAGATCCCGTGTTTGCGAGTCACCAATGAGGGTGACCTTCGGACACTTGGTCTCTGAAGACGGGGTCTTCCCTTGTGGAGTAAAGTATAATGAAGAAAGTTGGAGATTTGGAAGTGAAGGAAGCAAAGTATAATGAAGAGATTTGGAGAGATGGAAGTGACGGGAGTAAAGTGTAATTAAGAGAGTTTGGAGAGTTGAAAGTGACGGGAGTAAAGTATAATGAAGTGAGTCGGAGAGTTGGAAGTGACGGGAGTAAAGTATAATGAAGAGAGAGGGAGAGTTGGAAGTGACGGGAGTAAAGTATAAGGAAGAAAAGCAAGAAAGCTGGAGAGTTGTGGAGAGTTACAATTTTAGCTTGTGCGTCAAGCTAATCTCTTGTCATGGTTACTAGTTGTAATTTTAGTAGGAGACCAAGTACCTGAGTTTCCGGTTAATGTTATTCATGTTATTGTGTTAATTTTTTGTTAGGCATTCAAACCGTTGTTAGTTTGTATGTCTGTTGCTGGTAAGTGTATTGTTCTTATCATACAGTGTATGTGTTTGTTTCGTTCTTTCTCTTTTATAGATTCTACTATGAATGTTTTCGTTGCGTTGTTCGTTGATTAGATTTTCTTGTTATCTTGTTCCTATGCTTTAGTAGTCATTTTCTTCGTTTTGGTAATAATCAGTAAATCAAAGTTTGATTTATATCTATCTCATTCGTGGGGTTGTCTTAATCAAGATTTAATCTTAGTTCTATCTGGAGTTTTTTCATTTTATGGTTTTCTATCTAAATATCTTTCTCTTCTTCTTCTTCCGTAACCATTGCCGCCATGCTACTTGGGAACAGCCAATGGAGTCCCTTCCAACTCTATTTGATTGGCGAATTCTTCGCCAATCTCATCGCGTGTTTTTTCAACGATGATTTCACTCGTTTCTTTATTATCTTATTTAAGGGTCTAATTCCTGCTTCTCTATGTAGGTCTTCCACTCTTCTCTTTCTTTCTATCCTTCTCGTGTTTGTTATGAGATACATTTCCTTACATTGTATCTTCTGTAAATTTTAAAGGTTGCCTCTTGATAGTGTGCAAATCGCAATTGTCAGATAGATTAGTATAGGCTGGATTATGGATAGATACCTTTTTTTTATTCTGTCGACTGAGCAATCTTAGCTTATACTGGGCGTCGAAAAAAAAGGAAACCGATTTTTAAATCAATATATCTCTGAAACTATTAAAGCTAGATAGTTTCTGAAAACTAAATTTTGTTTGTCTATTTTTTGTGCATCTATGTTGAAAGTTTTATAAACTGTTTAAAGTGAGAACCTCCAACGTTGATACAAAGCTGTAACCTCCTCCTTAAATTTTGCTGAACCCTATCAAATACTTCTGGTGTTTCTGAAGTTTGACCAGCAGCGCAACTACTCTCCCAATTAAATCTTCTTCTGAATCCACAGGAGTTTCATAAACGAGGTTTTTCATGTGTCCGCAAAGAAAGAAGTCAAGAGGGTTCAGTTCAGGACTTCTTGCAGACCAATTAACTGGACCATTTCTTCCTATCCACCGATTGAGAAATTGATTATTTAAATAGGCTATTACATTTTGATGGTAATGAGCTGGCGCTCGATCATGCTGAAACCACATTTCTCTTCTTTCTACCAGTGGCTTATCTTGCAGAACTTTAGGTAGAACTTCTGATAAAAAAAATATCATAGGCATTTCTTGTGAGTGGAGACGGTAAATGCCTCGTCTGAAAATAAGACTTTTTTTGCTAAAATCTTTATCTTTGCCTAAGAACCAATTAAAAAAATTAATATCTCCTTAACGATGCATTTGCGGACACATGTTTATAAAAGAAAGATTGCTTATTTCAACCAGTTCTACCCATAAAAATTGGACGCGAATGAGCAAATGAGACAAGAAACCGGAGTTTTTTTTAAAGGCAAGAAAGAGGGACATTAGAAGAATCCAGAATCAAAGGGGGCAGAGGGCGGCACAGTTAAGGCGATCCTTTACCGAGAAGACAGAAATAACGCTGGGGGAAAAAAGTTTTGAATTCCTGGTCGGGACTCGAACCCGGGTCTGCTGATTGCCGGTGAGATGCTTTACCGCTAAGCTACCAGGCACAGTAACTATATTTCGCCCAAAGCGAAATATAGTTATTTCTGTCTTCTCGGTAAAGGATCGCCTTCACTGTGCCGCCCTCTGCTCGCACTGATTCTGAATTCTTCTAATGTCCCTCTCTCTTGCCTTTAAAAACTCCGGTTTCTTGTCTCATTTGATCATTCGCGTCCAATTCTTATTTTCTCTTGTACTATCTGTATTTATAGTCAGCTACACCAGGTTTCTGCATCTTTCTTTCTGTCTTCAAATTTTATTTGAAAGACAGAAAATAAAAATGGCATAGCCCTGTGGTGGTTGTATTATCACCCGCAGATCCTGTAGTTGCTGTCTTTGTATATATATATATATATATATATATATATATATATATATATATATATATATATATATATATCATCGTCTGATTATATACCTGCTAGACTGGTATAATCTTGAATTTCTCTCGATTCGTACTAATCTTCCATTTCTGTTCATACGAGGGGCAGTCAATAAGTTTTGCAATTCGGATATAAGGAAACGAGATATAAGGAAAAGTATTTTATTATTTTTCAATATAACTACCCTCGACTTGAAGGCACTTGCGCCACTTGTCCCTGAGGCTTCGAATTCCCGACAACCACAAATCTCCCAACTGCTGTTCAATCCCCTCCTGGACGGCGAGCTGGACATCTTCATCGTTCCCAAACCGGCGTCCACGCAGTGAAGCCTTGGGCTGGCGGAATTTTAAAGTCGCTAGGGGCCAGATCTGGACTGATGGGGGGATGGTTGAGCTCTTCGAATCTGCACTCGCGCATGGCAGCTTGTGCAACTCTGGCCTTGTTGACTTTGACGACGTTGAAGTCGATCATGGGGCATGAGGTTTCTAGGGACCCAACGGGCAGAGACATTTGGTCATGGCCAAATTGTCGTGGATGATGTTGTTAACACTTCCAAGTGATATTCCAAGTTCTCGCTTGATTTCTTCGACCTTCACCCGTCGATTTTCGAGGATTATCCTCTCCACACGGGCCACATTGTCCTCGTTGGTCACGTCTGACGGGCGTCCTGGACGGGGGTCATCTTCAAGGGAATCACGACCATGGCGGAACTCCCTATTTCAGCGAACAATGGTTGCATAGGAAGGGGCAGTGTCGGTGTACACGGCAACCATGCGTTCATGGATCTCTTTTGCATTCTTGCCTTCCTTAGTCAAAATTTGATCAGTGCGCGGTGCTCAACCTTCTCCATTGTTGAAAAATTTGTGACTGACGATCTGCTTTCGGCTACTGCTTCTCAAATAGACGAGGTAGGAACGTGCAGCTTCAGGTCCTGACTTGTCATAACTTGTCCTAACACCCCCAGAAACAGCCATCCCCCTTCCTCTGTTTTGCCCTACCGATTCGCAAGACTTATTGAACGCCCCTCGTATTAATTGATTCATCTTATTTTTTATCCCCTTGTTCTCATTTGGTATTTTTAGTGCCTCCACGGTCACACAATCACTTCTGTTATGTCATTCACGAATCGTATGCTTATACATCCTTCGGTGGCTGGTGGTGGGATTTTTGCGGTGTATATGGAATACTAGGCTGGAATCAAACACCCGCCTCTGCGGATTGCCTACTTCAAGCTCAAAATGTTATCCCCTGTGACTGTCTGTGTTTATACACACATATCTATCCATGACATATTCGCACAGTATTCTTTTAATTTCATTGTTGATTCATAGTTGTAGTATTTTATACTGGATGCCCTTCTGCCAAATTTTGTCAAAAAGGTTTAGATAAGTCTCTGCAGACGATGTCTGCGCTCATCTGCTCGTTCTTTGCCTTGGTTATCTTTTCCATTATTCAGCAGAATACTATGTCCGTGTTCTTTTTAAAGGTGTTTATTTGAGGAAATAGGTCGGTAATTCATTACCCGACAAGGGGATTTTCTAGCTTTTGGTATGAAAATTATTTTCGCCACTTTAAGGTCGTCGTGAAAGTAGCCTGTATTCAAGTACGCATTAAAAACTTTATTCAATCCTTCCAAGATGTCATAAGGCGCTTCTACATAATTCTTCCTCGTGAGGCATGATGCCCTTGGTGCTTTCTGTTTAAAAATGCCTATTATTCTTATAAGCTCTTCGGTCGTGAGGATAGCATCAATTCCTTCGCTGGTGTTTCTATTTATCAAAAAAAGGGGCGGGATTGAGTTCTTTCTTTTTTTTGATTAAGTTCTTCTAAAATCTCATTTTCAAAGTCAATGTCAAAGTTTTCGTTTTCTTCTTTACTGATCTAAAAAAATGTTCTTTCAGCGTCAACTTAGTATTCCATTTGTTTCCTGCTTGGTGTAAGGATAACCTAATACGTTGTTTTTGACGCAATTTTTAAATTCCATCCTAGTTGCTGGGAAGCGCAGGTCGGCTACTCACATGTAGTGTAAGAATAACCTACAACGTGGTTTACGACGCAAATTGTAAATTACGTCGTAGCAGCTAGGAAGCGCGGGGCGGCTAGTTGAAAGCCGGCGTGAATTTAGTCACGTAGACACTCACAGTGGCGGGTATAAATAGGAACTCCCTGACTCGAAGAAGCAGAGACGATCAGGAGTTCGTACAGTGAGGACCTACTGTTACCTGTAGGTCCTTAACAAACCCTGACCAGCACTTGTCGCTATAACCTCTGCCACTGCACCGATTGCAAGCTCCCGATTTACTCGTTTCTATCGCTCTCACCGGGAAGTCGGATACATCTGGGCTCGTTACGACTCTTCCCTGGTTCCAGGGCAACCATCATATGTGTATTGCCTCATTACTTCCGTGACAGGTATTTGGAGGATTTCTTTTCATCTTACGCCCAATTCTTAGGTTTTCGTTATCGAGACCTACAGCTATTTATAAAGGACGTAAGATGATAGGTATATTCCTGTACCAAATGTCCGGAGTAGCAGTGCTTATTTTATAACGACGTGTTGTCGTTGGTGTTTTAACCCTGTGATATATGTAACCTGTTTTTGCAATGTATTTATTTAATGTGACCTGTTTGTGCACTTTCTTTATTTAACACATTTGAATCATTCCTTGTATTATTATACCCTCGAAGATATATGAGCAAATTCCCGTTGGAATTCGCTTTATGTATGTTTTAGGCCGAGAGAAGTTAGTTCCTCGTTTTTCCTTTACACTTGGTTGGCTTGTCTGTCATCCTATTCACCCATTTCCAAAAGCATTTTGACAATTCTTCTTCGTCTATCTTGTGGATTAGTTAGTTCCACTGCTCAACTTGTTTTCAATAGTCAATATCGTTAGCTCTCTCTCTCTCTCTCTTTTTCCTTCTTAGATCGTTGTATAGTTCTTTGTTAGTCTATATCTACGTATCTGTTCTGAAAACATTCTTATTTCCACGTTCGCATTAATCATTTTATTTGACCATCTGAAGTTCTGGATGGTTCTGTGAGCTATTTTCCTGATTGTTTTATTGTATGCGCTTATCAAAGCTTCTCTAATTTTGGGGGGTCTATTAGTCAATCTTTTCTAATGTTGCTTCGTTGAAAATCTTCAATTCATAATATCTTACGATATCTTTATATTTAGTCTGTTCTGCCTGATGATAGGCCTTCCATTCTTTTGAGGGCTTCTGTATGAGGAGATGGTTAACTGTAAGTAGGGATGCTATGTAGTTGCTAGCTGTGATGTCCACAGATTCTAAATTTTAATAAAGAGGGAGATTGAAGTTTGCAAAAGAACAATCTCTTCACGTTATTTGGAGACTACGTGCGATTGTATCCCGCCATGGAAAACGTCACTTCCTGTTCACAATCATTCGAGAAGTTTTGACTCCTGGGCTTATTGGGGAATTATCCCCAAATCCTGCGTATTTTTCCAGAGCCCTCGCCCCTGCAAAGAGGAGAGAATGAGTCCCTTGTTTTTGTTTTTTGCGCCTTGCTCCGGTTTTGACTTGAGATTGTGGAGTCCCACACGCACCTCAAATTCGTCCTCATCGTCTCGAGTCAAAGTCCCGTGAGCATTCATCATAGAGTAAGACTTTCTCTGCCGTGATTCTACCCCAGTCAATTGGTAGCTTCTGTGAACGGCAATCCTTTGAAGTTGTGGGACAGTCTTCCCTTGTTTAATCGATCCGAAGAAAATCTCTATCGATTACCTTTAATGAAAGAAGTTTCCTCTTCCTCTGGAATTAGGAGTAATCCCACATTTCCCTGTTCAACGTCATCCTTGAAGATTGGCTATCTTCAACACTATTCCTCAGAAGGTTAATTCGGATCGTGCCCCATTTGCCTCATACGAATCGTGCCCCACTTGCCTCATCAGGATCGTGCCCGCAGTTGCCTCATCCGGAGCGTGCCCCACTTGCTCACATCCGGATCGTGCCGGACAAGCGCTTCTCTACGTTTAAGGAATGCCGAAAAGAGGCTGATGTTTACGCGAGTAGCTATAATTTTACCCCAAAGTTAAAAAGAAGCCTCTCCCGTCTCCTCCTAAGTTTAAGGTTAATAACTCTAGGCCCCCTCCAAGAAATACCCCTAAATTTGTGAAAGTTCAAGGCCCTTCGAAACACAGGAACCTCCCTCCTTCGGGACCAAGAGATATCAAGCCCATAATTACCACTCCCCCACGTTGTTATTCCCCAGAAGGCAGATAATCTGTGTTACGTACAGAAGATAAGGTCACGTACGCAAGCAATGTCTTCAAAATTCCCAATTCAGAAGCGTGTCCTTCCTTTAAGTACACCAAGTTAGTGCTACTACTGCTCCTCCCCAGTCTTTCTAGGATACCACTACGTCTCTCTCGTCGACCAACAACTCTGGTTACCAAGTAAATTTTCTCTTCAATAAGAGCTGCCCCGGTGGTCTGAAATTTGAGAATGGAACCATGAACGGATGCCGTGTGTCCATCCTTGTAGGTGACACTGGGTGCACATGCATCGTGGTGTCCAAGAATTTATTTCCCTCGGTCGGTCCTGACCACCAAAATTTTGCTGTGGTCCATGACTACCTCGGCCGAGCAAATCGTTTCCCTATTGTAAAATGCCACATCTAATGTGAGTATTTGCCTGGTTGGGTCGAAGTGGTATGAGCACCAATCAGATTTTAGTCTATACTGATTGGCCAGAGGCCACAGGTTAAAAGTAACCCGGTAGCACAACCCGTAGTAAACCGTGTCCAGGCTGCCAAGGCTTCCCAGGAACCCGTTCATTTTGGAAATCCCGTCGAGCCTGAAGTATGGACCCTCCTGAATGAGGATTCTGCCCGCGCCCAGAAGGGGTGCACAACTCTCCTCCTCCTTTGGAAGAAAGCCAGGGCTTATGAGCAAGAGTCTTACCGTGGTGGAAAAAGTATCTCTTACCTTGTCAGGGATGAGCTGTTATATCGTAAATGTTCCGACGGAACCGAACCTGAACAACACTCCTTGTGTGTTCCCTGCTCTTACGTCCTCCAAGTCCTCTAGATCTCTCACGATAGTTTATTCTGCGATCATTTTAGTCATAATAAAACCGCTCAGAGGGTTTTTAATTATTTTTATTGGCCAGGTGTGGCCAGAGAAATTGCAGATTAGTGTAAATCATGCAATGCCTGCCAAAGGACATCAGCAAAAGGGCACGTCAAGCCAGCCCCCCCCCCCTTCAGATAAGCCCGATCATCTCGGAACTCTTTTCTTGTGTGGCCATTGACCTTATTGGCACTATTCACCCTCCCGCCCCCGTCTATTGAAGGACACAGTTACGTCCTCACTTTGGTAGATTTCGTTCCCCGTTTCCCTGAGGCAGTTCAACTTAAGCGCATTGGTAGAGGTTCTTGCGCCGAAGCCATCATTTAAATTTTTGCTCTGGTAGGAATTCCGAAAGAGGTATTGTCAGATTGAGAAAGCCAACTTACTTCCGAGCTTATGGAGTATGTCGGCAAGCTCCTCATGGTAAAACCTCTGTTTTCCACTCCATATCAACCAGCCGTTAACGGGGTTTGCGAAAAGCTAAATAGTACCTTGAAATCACTTCTCAGAAAACTGCTTCCCCATAGTCATGGTTCGCAACCCCGACCAAATCTTCCGCATGTGCGTAGATTTCCGAAAATTAAATTCAGTAACTGTGCTTAGTCTATCCCCCTTATAGACAAAAATTTCCACCGTTTTGAGTAAGCTAAATTTATTTCTGAGTTGGACCTCTGCAAAGCATAATACCAAATTTTCCTCCATAAAAACTGCTTTTCTCTCCTACAAGGGTCTTATGCGGTTTAAACGACTCCTCTTGGGTTAGTCACTGCATGTAACAACTATACCAGGATGATGTGAAGGATTGTGGATGACTTGCAGCACGTCTCCTTCTATTTCGACAACCTTTATGTTGATACCTCTACGTGGGACCAGCACTGCCAAGTTCCAGAAGCTAAAAGACAAGCTAGCATCCACCCCCATTTTGAGGCTCCCTAATCCCTCTAAACCCTTCGGCATCAGGACGGATGCGAGTGACGAAGGAATTGGGTGCGTGCTGCTCCAATACTCGGACGAAGGTGAAAGCCACCCGGTGGCTTACGTGAACCCCGTGAACGTAATTACTCAGTAATAGAACGGGAAGCTTTAGCTATAGTATGGAGTATTACCAAATTTAGCATGTATTTGATAGGAAAAGAAATTATTGTTGAAACTAATAATCGCCCTTTGTCGTACCTCCGAAATACTAAGAACCAGAACGGACGTATAATGCGATGGTCTTTGATACTCCAGCAGTATCAGTTTAAAGTTTGGTATATAGGCGGCATCGAGAATTGTATTACTGACAATCTTAGCCGGAATCCCTTGGCCGACTATGCCGCCTAATCCACTAATTTATAGATCGTTTGTAAACCCGTAATTTAATTATGTATATATGATTTTTTCTCTTAATTTTATGCTTTGTGTACATATATCTATGGTCTCTGTAGTTACTTATTTAATATAATGGTATTTCTGGTCCACTACCCTTTAAGACGAAATTCTAGTTTGTTCCCTAATTTGAATGTGATTATATTTTGTCAACCCATTTACCTTAAAAAAAGTTTTTAAGCTCAGATCAATATCTTAGCCTTTTGTAAACCTGTCGAACACAGGTCACCATTTTTTTGTGATCAGACTGACGCCTTAATAATTTCCCCTATCCAAATTTGCGATTTCCCTTTTTCTTCCCTCTCTCTCAGAAAAATTCTATCGTATGGAAGGAAAAGGTGTAAAAGAACAACCTCTGACCTCCTCACGTTATTTGGAGACCACGTGCGATTGTATCCCGCTATGGAAAACGTCACTTCCGGTTCGAGATCATTAGAGAAGTTTCAACTTCTAGGCTTATTGGGGAATTATCCCCCAATCCTGCGAATTTGTCCAGAGCTCTCGCCCCGGCGAAGAGGAGAGAATGAGTCGTTTATTATTTTTCGCGCATTGCCGCTCAAAGCTGAATATTCGTCCGGCCCACGGATTAAGATATCTGGAGCTTCCTAACCCACTGCTCCGTATCCCCCTTTCCTCCTTCTGGATCACTTGTAGAAATACCCGATTTGACTTGATATCGAAGAGTCCCATACGCACCTCAAAGTCGTCCCCATCGTCTCGAGTCGAAGTCCCGTGAGCGTTCATCAGAGACTAAGACTTTCTCTGCCGTGACTCTACCCCAGTCAATTGGTAGCTCCTGTGAACGGCAATCCTTTGAAGTTGCGCGACAGTCTCCCTTTCTTTAATCGATCCAGGAAAATCTCTATCGATTACCTTTAAGGAAAAGAAGTTTCATCTCCCAGTAGAATTACGAGTAATCGCACATTTCACCATCGAACGTCATCCTTAAAGATTGCCTATCTTCATCGCTATTCCTCAGAAGGTTGGTTCGGGTCGTGCCCCACTTGCCTCAATCGGATCGTGACCTACTTGCTTCATCCGGAACGTGCCCTACTTGCTTCATTCGGATCGTGCCCCACTTCCCTCATCGGATCCTGTCCCACTCGCCCTATCCCAAGCAGGACCTTCCTCGAAGATACTGACCGATAAGATTGAAACTCCCTCAATTATTAGTATTGTCAATTTCCCCCTTTGATCTGAGGATAATAACGCTAATTAATTAATTTTATTTGAGAATCCATCCTTATCATAATTATCAAGAGAATATTTCATTTTTAAATAATTCCCCTTTGCCTATTTTTATTCATATTTTAATATTTGTAAATAAAATTATATTTTGGTTGTTTCATCTTTAACTAACCTTGAACGATACTCTCGGCCTATTCAAGTAAATCTCGCCAACCATTTTTGCACTTTGCCTGATTTGTTAAGAATTTGAAACCCAACACCTCGAGTTTGACCTCCTGTTCGATCTTTAATCCCTACGAACAGTCCTTAAACGATTATCGTTGCAGTAGGTGATTAAGTCTCTCTCTCTCTCTCTCTCTCTCTCTCTCTCTCTCTCTCTCTCTCTCTCTCTCTCTCTCGAGAAAGTAGAGGCAGAGGTGACGCCCCATTGTCGCGGGAAGAGAGCTGGTGTATACCTTTAACTTTTCGAGCTATGTGGGCGGGAGTACCTCTCTTCTGGGTACCCATAGTAGGGCGTCCCTTGTCAATTTTGTCGGAAACGAGGTTCCAGACTAAGTGCGTCCTTCCTTTTTCTACTCTACCCTTCTCCTTTTTCAACCTTATCCTATTTCTACCACTTATTATACAAAAAGAAATAAAAACAAAAAAACCCTACTCCCATCATGTCACTCTTACCCTTTTTCCCTCTATCTACATATAAGGACCTGGCAGCTACCTCATGCGTCAGGAGAGAGGCTTTGGAACCTTTATAAACAGCACCAATCAACGCTCACTGGTTGCGAGAGACTAGGACTAGAGGTATCTTAGGCGTTGGGGAAAGATGAATGTGATGAGGGTAGTGCCCCGCTAACACCGTCCCCCGCGCGTAATTATTAACAATTTCCAGTGACCGTTGACGGGTGTCTCTGGTAGCATCGGTCCGAGGTTACGGCCCTTTGTTCCCAGGTTGGTTGCCAGTCCAATAAAAAGTCTGGGGTCGAGTCTCTTGGTATAGCGGGATATCCATTGAACGCTACACTGAGATCCTGTCCATCGTGAAGGGAATTAGTAGGAGTTTAGTATGGGGTGTGCTCCGTTGTTCAGCTGGTGAGAAATCGATGGCCCCTTCGGGGACAGTCAGTGCGGCTTGGTTGGGAGCCACGGCACGCCGAGGTTTAACGACTCGGTCGGACGAACAGCAACACATGGAGCGTGCCTTCTGAAAGACTTCGAAACGTCTCCAATCGATAGGCGGGAGCGACTGACGTGGGGAGAATACACCAACCCCCTTTTTTACTATTGATTGGTCGCAAAGTTTTGAGAGAGAGAAAGTGTTCAAAATGACAGTGAAAAAAGGACCAGCTGCACTCAAATACACATGTGCGATATGCCAGAAGGAGAAGGGGTGCGTGGACTTCCCGGAGGGCTGTTTTTCGAAATGCCATCCGGGAAGTATATGCACCTATTGCATCCTTAAAGTAGAGGTCCGAAAGGCAGTGGCATACTGCAATGAACTTAAAGATCTCTTCACAACCTGTGAGGAAAATTCTAGGGCACTGGAAACTAAACTACAGACCCTAGAAGCGGAGTACTTGCTTCAGATTTGCGTCTTGAGGAGAGAATCCAAGAACTAGCTTCTAAACTAGAGGCCTAGTCAGCTCAAGCTCGAGACGAACCTCCCACTGACTCGGGTGGTTCCGTTAATGAGACTCCAACTTAAGGAGCTGAAACTGCATTGGCAGTGCCACTTTAGCCAAGCGGAGAAATTAAAATAAAAAAGAAAAATAAAAACAACGAACTTAATGCAGCTCACCCCAGTGTAGAGAATTTCAGCGTTACTGGAGGGCAAGAGAAAGTGGAAAGAGAAAAAGAGAAAAGAGAAACAGAAGAAAAGACAAATGAAGATCAAAAAAAGGAAGAAAAAGAAGAAAAATAAGGGAACTGCGGAGACGAAGGAGAAAAGAGATCAGTCTCTCGCGAAAGAATAGAGTGTAGACAAATGTGTGAGGGTCAACCTTATTGGGGACTCTCATGCAAGGGCCCTGCAACCCCTACTAGCAGCACGCCTTCGCACGAGTGTGAAGGTAAGTTGCCTACCAGGAAGGGAAAACCAGCAGATTAGAGTAAAGGTAGAGAAATCACAGATTTCTGAGAATTCAGTAGTTGTCTTAATGGTAATTGGCAACGACCTCTACCTCAGAGGAGGAAGGATACGCCCCACAGTAAAGACTCTAAACACAGTCATGGGTGCTGTGGACGACTGTGGGCTGAAAACACACAGACGTGTTGTGGTCGGGATGCTCCCGAGAAGAGGACTGACCCGGACCGCTCACTCGAGGAACGTCTCGCTTAATCGACGCCTGGGAGATTTGTGTACAACAAAAGGGGTCTTTTTTGTTGACTCTTACCGCATCTTCTATGGTAGAAACGATCTCTACCAATGGGATGGAGTACATCTTTCCTTTAAATAAAAGGTAGTAAGCTGTAACATGATACAGGATGTCGTGGAACGGACCCTAAGGAGTGTCAGGCCCAGAGTGAAGACGGACGTACACCAGTACGCCCGTGTCACTCCTGGAACGACTTTCTCGGAGGTCGGAAAGAGGGGAGACACCAAACCATTAAATAAGCCGTGAAACAGGAGAGAGTAGGAAGTTCTACATTCGGAGACTCCCTGAAAGTTCTTCTGTTTAATGCTAGGGCGATCAAGAACAAGTTTCTTGAACTTCGTGGCCTCGTAGCGACGCAAGAACCTGAAATGGTAGCCACAACGGAGTCGTGGGTAAAAACCTCAAACCGAGATTTTGAAGGTGAATTCACGATTCCCGGTTACCAACTCTTCCAAAAAGATAGGACAGAGAGAGAGGGTGGCGGTGTGATGTTGTATGTCAAGGATAGGCTCAAATCGACGAACTGCAACATTGTATCCGACCACGAGCTACTAGGTGTTGCCCTAAACATAGGTCTTGCCAAATACAGGAGCTTGGTGATTTACAGACCCCTACCCAACTCGTTGAAAAGAACAGGGATTTGTACCGGCTGCTGGGTGAACTTTTACAAGACAAAGTGTGTATCGCTATGGGCGACTTCAACACCCAAGTTGACTGGAAAACGAGAGAACCCTGTGGCGAAAATGCACTACACCTGGAGTTCGCGAAAAACGAGTTCCTGACTCAATGGATGAGAGAGCCGACGAGAGGCAATAATACCCTCGACTTGGTTTTCACCTTTCATGATGACATCGTTGAGGATCTCTAGGTGGACGAAGAGCTTGGTGGCAGTGATCACCGACTAGTCAGATTTATAGTCAAGGTCCCCAAGGTAGAGTCTGCGACTAGTAAATCAAGGAAACTTGATTTGAGAAGAGCTGACTTTGCATATCTTCGTGCTTGATTGACCTATGCGAGGCTAGAAGTGTGCGAGGATGTTGAAGATTCGTGGAATAGATTCAAAATTACTTTCATGACTCTTCAATCACGTTTCATCCCTTTGAAAAACCTTCGTCGGTCTTCCGTTCAACCAAATTGGTTTAATCGAGAAATCGTTCAACTGCTGAAGGAGAGGAGTGGTTTACCGGCACTCAAAGATTTATAGAGACTTTGACGAGTACCGTAGGCTAGCTAGGGGGGTGAAGTCTAGCATAAGGGCGGCAAAGCGTGCCGAGAAGCTGCGAGTGTCGAGACTCTGCAAGGAGAATCCCAAGGAGTTCTTTGGTTATATAAACAGCCGTAAACCAATCCATCGCACGATTGACCCTTTAGTGAATGAGGAGGAGGTATTAAATCACTCAGATGCAGAAAATGCTAACCACCTGAACGACTACTTCTCTTCAGTGTTTACTGAAGAATGTGGTCCCATCCCCCAGATCATGGATTCTTACTGGGGGAGCAAAACTGGAGGAAATAGATCTCACCCAAGGAAAAATAGAAAAAAAATCACTGATCTAAAGACGAATAAGTCCCCTGGCCCGGACAGGTTTCTACCTAAATTGTTGAAAGAAGTGCGCGATGTAGTGTCACAACATCTAAGCATAATCTTCAACATGTCAATCTGGACCGGATGAGTTCCAAGAGACTGGGTGAAGCGGAGGTAACTCCTCTCTTCAAAAAGGGAGACCCTAGGCAGCCGTGGAACTACCGACCTATTAGCTTAACCTCAATACTCGGTAAACTCATGGAAAGCATCTTGGTGGACAAAGTGACGTCATATTTAGAGTCCAACTTGCGATTGAGGAGTTCCCAGCATCGGTTACGAAGGCACCGGTCATGCCTAACGAATCTTGTGGAATTCTTCTACTTGGTTTTTAGTGAGCACGACCGGGATAAGACGGTGGATGTTATCTACTTAGACTTTCAAAAAGCCTTCGATAAGGTACCACACCGCCGCCTCCTTCGGAAAGTGCGTGCGCTGGGCGTAGACGGAAATGTAGCAAGTTGGATAGGGAACGGGCTATGCAGCAGACGGCAACGGGTAGTGTTGAATGAACAGGCTTCTGAGTAGGTGCCCGTTACTAGCGGTGTTTCTCAAGGTTCTGTCCTGGGACACTACTATTCATCATCTACGTAAACGACATGGACGGTGAAATGGTGGCCAAGATTTCTAAATTTGACGATGATACCAAGCTTGGTATGAACGTCGCAAAGGAAGGAAATACTGCCCGCCTTCAAGATGATCTTGGGAAGATTGGGGAGTGGTTGGACACGTGGTCAATGCCATTTAATGTGAACAAATGCAAAGTGATGCATATCTGCCCCCGAAACCCCCAATCTCAGTATATCCTTAAGGGCACTGCTATTGAATCTACCGACACTGAGGAGGACTTGGGTTTAACAATCACTAGAGACCTCAAGTTCCCGAAACAGTGCATTGAGGTAGAGAAAAATGCCCAAAAGATGCTAGGATACATAAAGCGCCAGTTTGGATATCGGAACAAGGAGATTGTACAGTGTTTAAACAACTCACTTCTCCGACCGCACCTGGAGTATGCCGTACAATTTTAGAGTCCTTAGTTTCGAAAGGATATTGCGAGATTGGAACGTGTGCAAGCCAGGACAACCAAACTGATTCCCTCTATCAGGCACAAAAGTTACGATGATAGATTAAGGGAATTAGATCTGTTCTCGTTGGAAACCCGGAGACTGCGTGGTCAGCTTATTGAAGTGTTTAAAATACTTCGAGGCTTCGATAATATAGACTACACGGATATTTTACAACTTAGTGAGGGAAGAACGAGAAATCACGGCTACAAACTTGAACTGAAGCGTTGCACCCGTGATCTGTGTGGTAAATCTTTCACATACAGCATCAGCGGTAGCTGAAATGCACTTCCAGTGGAAATTGTAAACAGCAATTCTGTTGATCAGTCCAAGTCAAGACTAGACAGGGTCTTGAAAAGTGGCTGTTTGGGCACTTAAGTCGTTGTACAGAACTGTGGCTGCTCAGCTGTTAGCCCAAAGGTACCCTCTATGAATGGACTGTAAGGTCTCCTATTGTACTTTTTATCCTTGTAGCTTTCACATAATATAGGAGAATGTGTATGGTATAGAATGGTGTACCACGACAAAGCTCGAGAGCCAGATATCTGGTTTGATGCTACAATGTTGTTGGTGTAGGTTGGGAATTCCATCCCCAGGCTTTGTACCATGCCCCTATTTAGCATCGTCATCAGCTGCCTACCCTAACTGTTTTGTTTTTATCTCCATTTTAAATACTATGCGCGTTTATGTCTCCGATCAAAATGACTAGTTCTCTATTATTGAATAATCTTATAAAATTAGTAATTGGGAGGCCGTCTCTCCTTGGAAGATAACATCCCGTTGCATTACAAGACTGGTGAGTTTGATTTTTCTTTCTATTATGCGTATGATTACATTTAGTCCTTCTTGTGTCCTGTAGTCCAGTTCCTTTTTGACTGCAGTGACACACGGTCCTTGAGAGCACGCCCTTTTAAGTGTAGGACAAGCGAGAAATGTTGCAGGAAGTTGGCCACTAAGATGGG
The DNA here is from genome assembly GCA_963969495.1 of Ceratothoa steindachneri. Taxonomy (NCBI): domain Eukaryota; kingdom Metazoa; phylum Arthropoda; class Malacostraca; order Isopoda; family Cymothoidae; genus Ceratothoa; species Ceratothoa steindachneri. The sequence continues at coordinate 147,785,483 of OZ018331.1, read as the reverse complement.
ATGCCCGACGTTAGCAACTAATAACAGACAAGGGAGAGACCATCCGAGAAAGATAGAGATCAAAAAAGGTTTCTTTAAATAGACTGAGAGAGGCAGATCTGAGATAGTTTGTAGTGCGAAGACCATTGGAGTGCGACGTCCGTCCTGAGACGAAGCCGGAAAATGGAGACAATAGAACATCTGTCAATGAGGAAGTTGAGTCCCGTATCTGGATCCCGGATAAAGAGGCGGGGGTTTGAGCCCTGTATCGCCCCCACGGTGACTGCAGAGGCAGGCTGGTTGAGTCTCCTGGAAGAAGGTGTCTATGAGTTAGTAGAGTTGGTGGGGTGGTCGGGCGGTGCGAAAAATCTGGTGTGGAGAGGGTAATGACATCTCAGACGAGGTGAAGTTAAGTTTTGTATTTCATCGTAAAATACTATTGTCATTTACCGTGGACCTTTCGACTACTGAATACTGAACTTGGAATATGCAAATTTTCGTGGTATCCGAATGAGGCACAGTGAAGAGACTGGTAGCTGCTGACGAGTTTGAGACTCCAGCAGGACGCTCTTAGATAGCTTCTGGTAGTAGAGGGGGGAATGATGGACATAAGGTTTCCCTTGGAGGAAGTAGAGAAAATAGTCATTGGCTTTCTTCCACATGTGAGGCACATGGTGATAATCAGCGGTGGGCATCACCTTTGAACTTCTTGTGGTACTAGCGCGCCAGCTAGCTGACTTACTGCCTGGACCATTGTATTCTAGCAATGGGCGGTCCTGGGTGGCGAGAGAGCTGCGCGAACCTATGTAGATCATATCATTGTAGGCGGCAGCGGCAACTAGCTCCTGGACACTTAATGCACCCCTAGCTAAAATGCGATCGGCAGTCTCATAAAAGCTGTTGAGGGGTTGAAATTTCCCCAAAGCCTCCACATTTTGTTTTATTAACTTGGATACGGCTGATGAAAGCTTTTCTCAGCTGCCCAACCGAGACGTCGGCAGCCGCGGCGTCTCGAAGCTGCCGAAGGAGAGTTGTGGGTTTCTGCCCCACCAGGGTGATGTTTCTGTTGAAGTTCGGCCATCTTTTCTGGTTAGAGGGCGCGTGGTGCCGAATAATAATGGCCTTGGAAACCTCGAATGTCCTCTGCTCTGACAGTATCTCGCATAATGAGTCCGCTGCTTCAATGAGGTCTGTTGGTAAATGTATAAAGGATAGCCAGAATTTGGTCTTTGTAGACGAGACCTTTTGTGCCTGAAATACCAGCTCGCTGAGATGAATTCAGTATTTTGGCCTACCTGTCAAATATTTTGATCACTTAAATCGCCGAAACAAATGCTGTGTTCGTGGAAGAGGACTCTTAGTTGTTTTATTTTTGAATATATATGACGAGTGCGTTGAGAATTTTTTTACAGCGATGCTATTTTTGTTGCTTGAAGCAGGATGGGAGAGTAGCTTGTCGACATGGTGACTAATGGGGCAATTCTGGGGTCACTAGTGGAACGGTTAGTTACACAAACAAGCTCACGATTATTTTTTTATTTCTTTTAACATGTTCGGATTATAATTCTTCTTGTTTTGCCTCAAGACAAGTGTCTTGCAGCTTGCGTGGATGGAGAGCTTTTTGGAGGTTGATGAAAGTTGGAACTTGGCGTGGAGCGAGGATGGCAGGGATGGCAGGGATGGCATCGTGTGTATGACAATTGATAATTGATAATTTATGCTGCCTTTCCAGGGACTGCCAGCTATGTAGGCCTAGAATGGTGTGAGGTTGCCAGGTATAAACATTATGGGGTTGCCAACGGTCACTGGCTGCAACAGTTTTATTTTTTAAAAATGTAAAAAATATTGAAGAATAAGACATTGAGGTCTATGAATGTTAAAAAAATAAAGAATCCAATGAGAGTAGTTATAATACTGTAGTCTTAGGATTACTCGGTTTTCTTAGAGAATGTGATTTCTATGCGATTTTCGCAGAAACTCAAATTTTAAAAAACTCACAAACTAGTTATGAGCGAAGTTAAATCGGCCAATAAGAGGATGATAGCACTCGTTAGGCAACACTTTTGAGGCTTAGCGCGAAATAGACTACCTAATCAAACTTCCTCTTTCAAATTTCTAGGTGAAAAGCATCGATACCATTGATGCATAGGCAGGACAGTTTTATAAATAATTATATCATTTACGAGTATGTTATACTGTTTAATCGAAAACTCGAGAATATAGAGAAGGAAATGAGGCTTTTTTAATCAAATCCATTAATAATTGAGGTCAAAGTCACTCGCAGAGCATGAAAAGCGGAGAGGCTAAAAAGGACGCATCCTCTCACCAATTCTTTGAGAAGCCGTTCTTTTAAATCAAGGATTAGTGAAATGTTCTGGCAGATATTTCACCTCCGAAGATTGGGTGAAAATTCAAGCTATTCAAGAAATCGTTTTTTTTCTATGAAATTATCCTAATTTTTACTATTCAATAAACATTATTTTTTTAGAATGTTTTTCCAGCGTTTAACTCAGTAGCAAATTTATATTGATGAAATACAGGGTCTCAAAAGTCACCTAGGGATTTAAAAATATAATTGCTACATTTTTTTATTATTTAAAAATAGTTTTATAGAAAATAAAAAGTCAAAATTCGTAAAAACTTTCCCATTTAATTATGAAAATTTATTCTACCTAAAAATCCTCCATTTTCGACTTCACCCAGATGCCCTCTTTGGATAGCATTCTCCATAAGAGTGGTTAATAACTTTGACTACAGTCCTCGAATTTCTGTACAGATATTATCCTCGAGTGCTGAATTGTCTGGGGTTTATGGATGTGTACGCGCCCCTTAAGGTATCCCCACAGAGATTAATCAGGAGCGTCAGATCAGGAGAAAGCGGTGGCCAAGAAATTTTGGATGTTTTCGAAATTATTCAGTGACAAAAAGTTTGTTAGAAGTTCCATCGTTGCTCTCGCCTTTTGAGCAGTGGCTCCATCTTTTTGAAACCACATCTCAGGTATCTTCTGCAATGCTGGGCGCAAAAAAGGTCTTGATCATTGCCCGATACTGTTCATTAAGTTTGTTATTGCATTGCCATTTTCAAAAATAAAATGATATATCGATCCTCTCTCTGACATTACACAACACCAGCCTGTGTAATTGAAAGAGTGCAAGTCACGTTGAGGAATATCCTAGGATTCTCTCATCTACAGGTATGACAGTTTTGCTTATTAACAAAACTGTTCAAATGGAAATGAACTTCGTTACTCATAATCCCCTTATGAACGCAGTCGTTATCTTCAGTAGCCAGCCCCTGGACCTGCACCGAGTAATTTAAGCGTTGTGGATGATCTGTGGGTTGCAAATTCTTGACCATCTTCATTTTGCATTGGTACAGATGTAAATCGTCTCTTAACATGCGATGCAAGGACGTCCGAGACATCCTCAACTGGTCGGAGCATCTGCGAATTAATATTCCTGGTTCTTGGTAAACACTGCCTCGCAGACGTTCACGCTTCATCTGCAGGCGGACTTTACGTAGTCTTACACATCCGAGAAAGTCACTTACTGAACCACAGTACCTAAAAACTTTAATCGACCGAGGAATCATGAAATCCAAGTGGGGTTTCCTTCCAACAGTATTCTCTTTGAGTGTGAATGATGGATTGGGTAGATACAAAATAAAATTACACGATTTTACTTCTTTGTTCAGTTTGTCAATTTTCCCATGGGTAATTGTCCTATGTTAATCTAAGTTCTGATTAAAAAGTGAAAAGTATAAAAATCTGACATATTTAAATATCTAGGGGAATTTTGGGATACCCTGTCTATGATTTGATGTTATTTTCCTTCTTGTTTAAATCAGAGTAAACTTTTCCATTTATGCGATGTTGTAACGACTTAATGAAGGATAATCACATGTTGAAAGCTCTGGTAAAAAATGGAGGATGAGGATGACTTTCCTACCCTAAGGCAATTATTTTTTCTTTTGTCAAACGTGGTTCGTGTAGGCGTCCATCGTCATGAAGAAGGCTGACATTCTTTTGGCTAACCTGTGAAGGAAGTGGTTGCTAAATTCTTCATTTAAATGGTGTGATTGTTAAACATATAGTATACTATAGCTCTGCAATAACTATCTGCTTATTATTAATGAGTGCATAATGAATAAATCATTTCACATCTCACCAACTTTAGGACTTAGCCTTCTGCCATTGGAAACCTTGTTTAGGAATAACGTTTTCATCGTCTTTAATATTTATATCCAGAAATGGCTCGCGAACATTTTAAGCTAATAGAGATGAAGCAATATTTACTCATTGTAAACTCCTTTAGATCGTTCATGTAGCACTCAAACACCATGTTTGTGACTTAAAAAAGGTATAGATGTTATAGGCTTAAAAAGACCTAAGTATTGCTAGCTTAAATTAGGCTTAGACACAGTGCCGGTTTAATCTAATAATACTTGTAGCACGTGCTATGGGCCCCGCACTTTAACGGGGCCCGCGGGGATGTAAAAATTAGTAATAATTAAGTTTTTGCCCTTAAGCACAGAAGGCCGAGACAAAATAATTTATCCTGATTTTTTTATATTATTATTATATATGATATTACTATATATAAGAAAAAATATAGAAAACTACACTAAAACATACTGCATAGTATAATAAGTTACAGTAATACACCGTATAGTCCAGGGATACTCAACAGGCTGCCCGCGGGCCAAATCCGGACCTTCTGGGTGCAGCAGAAATAAACATAAATTGAATAGCATAAAGGTCCTGGCAATGGATTCTTAAATGTGTATTTCCTTCACTGACTGTAGGGTAAGTTAGGGGTGTATTATACATTTTGTACTTAACCTATTAATGCAGATAAAACTTTAGTATAGTTTATATTAAATATCAATAACAGAAAATGGGACAAATCAGCTGGGTGGTGATAGTGATGAGAAATGTTGAGATCGTGGCTCAATGAAGCGTCCTGTGTTGCCAAATCTACCGAAATATCATCAGAATTACTGAAATTTTCATCAAATAGTTATAAAAAATATTGATATAATGCTTTTTAACTTAATTTTATCTACATACATATATCACAAGAAGATGAAAGGATCTCTTCGTTGGTCACCAGATATATTTATAGTCGTATTCCATGTCATTTTGTGATCCTCTTTGCTATTGCGCTCCCTATAAGATTGTTGCGAAATGTTGATCGTTAAACCGGATTTGCGTGATACGATAACGTTCCCAGAAATTATTGCCTAACTCCAAAAGGTACTGAAGAATATATTTGGCTGGGCGATGAGCTGAATTTCTGATATGATTTTGCCTTCGAGCAACATGAGAAAACTCTATTTTTGTTCATTCATTCAATCTTGAGTGAGAATCAAGTTAAAGCGTGGGTTAACACCTATCGTATGCAGTAAACATAATATATACACATAAAATAACACCTCTACTTTAAAATAAAGTAAACATTGGAAATTATATACAGTGTCAGTCTAAATTAGTAATTTTGCATGTTTTTTTTTCTTAAGAAAAATTAATGGCTAATCGTGAGCGAGATTTTTAGCGCAGTTACCCGTCTAGTAGTGCTAAAAGGAAAGCTAATGTGTACACATTGAAGAAGGAGAGAGTGCTGTGTCCAAAATTCCAAAGTTGACTACTTTCTTCAAGATACAACCTAGTGAAAATGACACATCTGAATCTCGAGGCAGACCTTCCCATCCTTCAACATCAGATGATGAAGGTTTAGTTGAACTCAAAGCTAAGTTCAACAAACCAACTAAGTACGAGTATATATCAAGTTTTTAGAGATGGAAGGTCATAGTTCTGCAAAACTTGCTGATAGCTTACTCTATTTCTCTAAAGAAAGTTATGACAATGCTAGTAACATGGGTGAAAAATACAATGGCCATCAACAAAGAGAAGTGTAATTTTGCAGAGTATATTCCATGTTTTGAAGATTCCCTCAAATTGGCAGAAAAATTTGCTGCAGAATATTGTCCAGAAGCCGTCAATATTGAACACGAGTTACTGAGGGAAATTAACACGTCAAGGATAATTGAGGAGTTTAATGTTGCTAAGTCTCGTAAGTGCTTCATGTGAGCCACGTAACTAGTTGGTGTGTATTCCGTTCAGCAAATGGTTCTAGGATACTCCATGGCATCACAAATAGTCTACTGGCTAAGCTACTGGTATGGACGGTGTTGTTCTTCAAAAAGGAATAAAAAGTGTACAAAATAAAACCATCTTTTTCAGTTGGGTCCTCCCAGCCATACGAGAAGTTCTTTTAAATTCCTCAGATAAGTTTTCCCTCTCTGCAAAGGAAAATGGGAGATGGGGGCGAGATACAATATATACAGGGGTTGGACAAAATAATGGAAACATTAATTAAATTACTGATTTGAGTCCCCTCCCCCTTAGCAGTATTAATAGATTCAATACGCTGACCAATCGATTCATACAGTTTTGTGCTGTATCTATACGAATTTAACTGGTTTCGGGTGAAACCTGCTCTAGCTCCTTCGTAGACGCTTTTTAGAGGGAATATATCCCCTAGTTTTTGTTCCAATTTACCCCCCAAAAATTGATTATGGTAAGATCTGTGAATTTTGGAAACGAATATGTGTTCAACGTCATTTTCTGGTATTTTAAATAAGTTTTTAAAACTTTTTTGGTGTGAATGGGTGCATTAGTTAATGTTTCCATTATTTTGTCCAACCCCTGTATATATATACGAGTATATATATATATATATATATATATATATATATATATATATATATATATATATATATATATATATATATATATATATATATATATATATGTACATATACATATACGGGTAGGGGCCCCGCTGTTCTTTGTGCTACGGGCCCCGCAGCTCCTTAACCAGCCCTGCTTAGACATTACTACAGCTATTTGTGAATAATTTGCATAAAATTTGTAGAAATTTAAACAAGTCTAAGAAGCGACGTTTTATAGGTCTTATCGAAACGATATCAATTTCATGGCAACTTAATAGAAAGAACCAGCAGGATTTTCTGTGTGGAGAGTTGGAGAGTGGCATTAAAACCTTAAGGGTCACTGTTTAGTGAGGAAGTGAAGGCGATGCAAGCCATCTCGATTAATCAAAATAAAAATAACAAATTTTAACGACCCGAATTAAAAGAAGATTGCGGTTAGCTTTGATTCTTCCCAGGAAAGTCATCCTTCTATTTCAACCATAGCAAAAGACTGTCACTGTAATTTCTGTTATGGAGGATGAAATTACTTTCAGATTTAGGTTGGGGTAAAGTGTAGTGATAAACGATTAGCTTGTACTTTAATTATAAAAAGGTATATTAAGAATAAACAAGTATTTAATCGCGCGATTGTGAAATAGCAAAAACGTTAGCTTAGAATCACGTGAATTATAAATGGAGAGAAAGTAAAGAATCAATGTACAGCCACGGCCAAAAGTTTTCGGACAATCCGGTAATTTTAGACAATTAGATAAATAGGAAAATTTTATTTTTTAAGCAAACAACGAGGCCTTCACGATTCTCAGCTGGTCCACCATTTGGGAATCGAGTGATGCACGAGTTTTTGCTCTGATGTTAGTATGTATGCTCTACATAAATACCAGAGGAAGTGAGTTTATTTTCCACTAATTTTTCTCCATTCTTTTCTTGATGTCATTAACAGGCAGTTCCATGTGTCGAAGTATAGCTAAGTGTAAGGGAATATGCGCACACAGGCTCTAAGGTAGGTTAAGCAAGGCGACAACTGTTATTGTTCTAAGAGTGCGATTTGAATAGATAGCTGCAGCTGCGTGACCAAGGAATATACTAAACACAACGACAAAAATAGATTTTTTAATACACACTAAATAAAAGACACAACTTTAAATATGGATATATATATATATATATATATATATATATATATATATATATATATATATATATATGGGTACATAAATAAGACGGACTTAAGCTCCGAATACTAATTAGATAACCGTGGTTAGGGAATGTTTATGATGGGAAATTGAGGGTAATAAGTGACTTAGTTCCTTTGAAACTCGAGGGTAAGGTGAGGGAAACTTGGGGAAGGTCTTGGTGACCTTGATTACTCACGGCTGGTGGCCACAAAACCCACAGCGGGTGGGGCTACTTTCTCGAACTCGTGTTTTGCGAGATGCAGGCCTCTCGTTCTCAGGAGGTCACCGAACGAACTTCGAAGTAGGGGGAGAGATGACTTCTCCACACTCAGCTTGAGCGAGCTAACTGGCCTTTTGTCCTTAAGAGGTTACCAGAAGAACTTCGGAGTACGGCTTCTCCAATCCTTGATCCGAAGGCAGTTGAGAAAGGCTGACGTTGCCTCACGAGACTCTTTTTTCCTGATCCGAAGATACGGGTGTGATGTCCAGTTCTTCCGTGGCTTGCCACCGTCACTCATACTTCTTGGGAGAGAGCTTCGTTGAATTGAATTCCTTTCGGGGAAGTCTCGTCTAACCAAATCTGTCTGTAATCCTGGAGAGGGTGCATATATACCCGGAGTTCTCCAAAACAGGGAGAGAGAGAGGCCTTTTCGAACCCTCGTTATCGGGCGTGACAAACCGAGCGTCTCCTTACGGGGAAGTGTCAATTGCACGGATCAGCGGGCAAGACGGAAGACCAGCGGCTGGAGTCACAAAAGCTGTTTACGGCGAACCTACAAAGTAATCTCCCTACCCGAAGGGATGGGGGGGGGGGGGAGATCGAGACAGCGGGGAGGTAGCCTCAATTTCAGCGTCATGCCTTGGTGTGAATTTTGCGGAAACCTGGTGGCAAGTCCAAAAAAGGTGAGGTCGGAAGGGGGTGGAGGAGTAACGGCTCGCTTTCTCTCCCTAAGTAATATCTTAGGAGGTGGGGAAATAATATTATTCTAAGGGGATAACTCTACACCATTTAAATAGTGCTTTGGCCGTCCACAGGCTTAAGATTGGTCACCAGATTAACTGGTCAAAAGCAGATACCATAATGCATATAAATGATTTTATTACCAGAAATATATGTGAATCGTTCCTAATCTCCAGCACAAAGGAGAGAAATGTAAATATTAGCCTCGGTTCGTTTTCCTTAGATCCAGTCCTATCTTTCTTGCTCAAATCAAACTTATCAGTCCATAAAAAAATCTGACCATGTGATTTTATAAGGAAAACATTGCTTTGTATAAATACAGTGTCTCTCTCTTTCAAAAACCATTGTGAGTTTGAAAATGTTATTAAGATAACGAAAGTGCTAGGCTCCAATTAATCCTTCTTTTTCCCTACGTGGTACAACGAAATATTTACACTTATTCAGTGAGTGTTACCTCTCGTGATTTTTACCCATATATATATATATATATATATATATATATATATATATATATATATATATATATATATATATATATATATATATATATATATATATATTTCTGAAGAGGCTTCTGTTTTGGAAGTGACCTATTTTAGCTTGTTGGTTTTTAAAATCAACCGATCTTCCCCTTTTCCATAGAGGTCGAGAAAAATTAAATCTGTGGAACAAATCTTTGATAACAAATGGTGAATTTGAATACTTTATAAATAATTCATAAATAATTTAGGCTTAACAATTCCCACAGATTATGAATATCGAGAATTTCAATAAAGGCACAGTGATGGTGAAGCCGGAGTGAATTTTGTGTTTAGAGCTTGATGGATCTCTAATGGAATTCGGTCAATATTTTTGTAATGACTATACATGTGTATAGTTGAACATTATAATGATGAGCAGTTGGTAATAAATGTATGTATAGAAGCTCAATATCGAAAGAGCTTGGTTTTGTCTTATATACGAGAACGACATCTGTCGTCGATGAGCTTCCGATAGAATGTTTTGTGTGTCCACCTTTTTGGCATTTTAGGGAAAAGATTAAGTAACCCCTCCCTGTGTTGTCCCTTTGGGGACACCTCAAAGGAAATTGTTATGGTTTTGAAATAGGCACTGTTCGCAAGAGGGATGTGTCCCAGGTCTGTTTTCTCTGGAAGCAAAGAGTTCTGGGAATTGATTGAGCATAGCAATGCTTGAAAGCTACCTGCCAGAAGGTGCCATTCGTCCTATGGAACCAGGTCAACACTTCATAACACCATGCCTTCTGATGAAGGAAAAAGAGCTTTAAGCAGAATGTGGATAGAATTAGAATTGTATCGTTGTATGTGTAGAATATATGAATTCAGGAAACATATAATGGATATGTTATGTACAGATGATGACATATAATATACCTGATTATTTTTAATCGGGATATGAGGAATTTGTAGATTGTATTATATGGGAGTGCTATCTGTGTTAGATTGCGCGTTGTTTTCCTTGATTCTTGTCTTTATATTTGCTTCCCTGAAGTAGGACCTTGATCCGTCTTTTATTGAGTGGAGAAGGTAGGGGTTTAGGCCTGTTCAAAAATCAACTTTTCCTTATCTTCATAAGTTTCTGTAGATTTTCCTATACTTTCTGACCTGATAAAACAGGATATTGCAACTGTTTTGAGTTATCATGTTAGGCAGCATTGTCGCATGGAGGTTTAAAAGTTCGGCCTTAAAATAGGCCTAAAGCACCGGTTCTGTGGTATTTTAAATTATATTTTGAACTATAACTTTTTATCTAAACAAGATAGAGCAACAAAATAGGCACCAATTAAAGGATTTTAGTCCTCTTTCCAACTATACAATTATGATAGTCTTGGAGTCTTGGAAAAACAAATGACATTAGCACATACACAGTTTTCATAAATATAACAAAATCAGTTTTCTTACTCTCAAGGCAGACAAGGCAACTTATTCATGAGACAAGTTTGAGAGTAACATTTTGTCACAAGTCTAATATATCAAAAAATGAAAGCATGTAATTCTTTACTGTTGAGAGTTTGTTTCTTGAAGCTGTTCAAAGCTGTCAGGTTTTAGTGAGTAAAATGGTAAGAAATGATGCAGAATGATAAATTGAAAATATTCCTCTTTCAGACAATACTATTAGTCGAAGTATTGATCACCTTCCAAGACGTTGAAGAGGTTTTATCTGTTAAACTCAGAACCATCTTTTTTCTATTCAGGTTGATGAATCAACAACGCCTACCAATAAATGTGACATTGTCGCTTTTTAAAAGATTGAATGAAGCCAAAATTTAAGAAATTTTTTCTGTTGCGAAGATTCGCCAGAGACAAGCACTGGAATAGGTGTTTCATATTTTGTTCCCGTGTCTTAAAACTTTATGGCTCTCGTGCAAGAACTGCGTTGGTATCTTTATTGATTGTGCTCCATTAATAGTTCCTTAAGAGGCTTTGTTTCTCTTGAAAAAAAAAGGCTGTGATTGACATGGTAACTTCTTTCAAAATTTCCTGGAGATGAATTAAAAAGGTTTTTGATGATGCGGTTTCAATTGTCAACTTTACTATACAAAGTCCAGTTCAATCCAGAATGTTTAAAAAATCTATGTAAAAATCTGTAAAAAGATTACATAAGTCCCTTGCTACACAGCAAAATTCCAGTGGTTGAGTAGAGGAAATGTTCTAAAGAGTGTGTTTAAACAAAAGATGAACTGCAAGAATGTTTTCGAAAATACATTAAATCAAATTTTGTCTAGTGCTTTGGAAATGAATATTGGTTGTGGAGTTCAACCTACCTAGCATACAATTTTAAATCACATTAATTAGTTGGACAAGTAATTGAAGAGTGGAGAAAGTGTTTTAACTTCAAGTGACATCATTCATAGATTTAAAATAAAATTGAATCTTTGAAAAAGTCTTGTAGGAACAGGAAATTTGAAATGTTTCGTCTACTGTAGTGTTTTAAGAGTGAAGACGGGTATCAGCAAATTTCAAGTCTTATTGAAACCCATTTAGAAGAATATTATCAAATAGTATCTCCTTAATTTTTAACACAAGTGTATGATGGAGTTGAACATCTATACTCTGAATCTTCGGCTCATTTAGAGACCTTGACTTTAAGAAAATAGGAAGAACTTTGTGAAATCCAATTTATTCGTATAGTGAAAATGAAATACACTGACCTATTTCTAGACAAGTTATAGATTTCTGTGAAAGAGGAGTATCCCGCCTTTAATAGGAAAGCAGGGGATATATTATTGCAGCTTTCAACTTCTTATATATGTGAGCAAGCTTTGTCTCATTTAACTAGCACCAATTAAATGAGAATATTAAATAAGAATATTAAGTGGAGTAAGAATTCACTTAATATTTTAAGTAAATTCTTGCTTGCCAGGCCCAGAGGGTCTGTGTTGATGGCCAGTATAGTAGTGTTAGAAATGTAAACTCAGGTGTCCCTCAGGGTAGCGTCCTTAGTCCCTTGCTATCTATTATACAAGTGACATGGCTGTTCTTCCTTCTCCCCGCCTAAGGAATGTAGTAGTAGATTCCATGAATAGAGGACTAGCAAGTACCTATGAATGGTATAAGCTTTGGGGCATGAAACTTAACCCTTCTAAAACTCAGAATATGATAGTTAAGTGGGTCCAGAACACTTTTGCCTATGCATCATGATCTACATATTGATGGAACAGTATTAAATACTAGTGACTATTTTAAGGTTTTGGGCGTTACTTTCGACAAGTAATTAACTTTTAAGAAGCACATACGTAATATTGCGCCCTCTGTTTCCCAGAAAGTTCGTATCTTGAGGAGATGTATTAGAATGTTTGGAAACGAAGCTATTATAACTAAGTGTTTTAATTCCTTTCTTCTTAACTGTTTGGAGTACTGCTCTCCGGTGTGTCCTCAGGTGCAGATTCTCTTCTTAGGCTTCTGGATAGAGTTATGTCTTCGGTCAAGTTTATTATACCAAGTATTAATGTTGACCTGTGGCATAGGAGTAAAGTGAGTTATTTATGCTTGTTGCTTAAAATGTACTACAGTGATGAACATCCTGTAAATTTGTCCTTAACTGATCTAGCTGTTTTTGCTCGTAATACAAGGCATTGTATCAGGTATTGTACTAACCAGTTTGCCAGGAGTTTTACTGTGGCTGCAACCGTGACGTGGAATGATTTGCCTAATGTTTTTGTGGGAGTCTACTGATCTCCTGACATTTAAGAGGGGAGCTAACTCATTCTTATTATCTGATGACATCACCTGATTTCCGTTTTTTGTGTTATTATTATTTTTGTTTGCCCTTATTTAATCCTTACTTTTTTTTCTCTATCGTATTCTTATTTGCAAGCTGATCTTTCTCTGGAGCCCCTTAGATTTATAGTCTTTTGACTCTTTCCATTAGGGTGGTCAGCTCAAGATTTAAAGAAAGAAAGAAAGTAGCAAGGAGAGAAATCGTTTCTTTTCAGTTGAAGATGAACTTTTTCTGTGTCTGTAGTGATCGAACTATGTAATAGGTAGACCTTTGGCACCAAAATTGATGGATTCAATAGGCTCCAAAGATACCTCCACAAAATGGATGCGAATTGGTCCTATTAAATCCAAGCATGCTTTATTAAATATATAAAATGTAAAGATTCAATATTATGATCTGTTTTCGTTTATATGCGTTATATATTATGTTTATGTATGCAAATTTTGTTTTCAGAAATTGTATTTTTTTTTGTAAGTGATTATATCATAATTTCTGACGTCATCCGAAATGCGAATGTTCTAAGCATGATAATAATATTAAAATTAACCTTTTGTTCTTCCGAATACTGTGGGAGGGCGAGAAGGGTCTGCCAGATTAAATGGTCATAAGGTAATGAATTTTCTATTGTGGTACATATTTAAATTATATGTAGGATGTTCGGGCTAAATTTGACGATATTTAATGTCTCCTTTTTCAGGAACAATTTGACGGATCAGTGAACAGTCAACGGCGTTGGAGATTAAAACAAAGTGAAGTTTAGTTAAGAAAAAGTTAGCTGACATGGAGGAATGAAAGCTATCTGAATATTGAAAAAGAGTTAGCTGCATCATGATGATTCGCGCAGGGTATCAAAATGCCAACATCATAACTGGTGTTCAATAATCTGTTAACACTGTAAAGGATGTAAGACGCGACATGGGCAGCTGTAATGGAGACGACAGAGCTGTGGCCAGCAGAATGAAAGACAGCAGGCGTTCTGATTGAGTCCGCAAGCTGGAATTCATCCAACACCTGCAGGGTAAGATGATAGAAGACTCGAACAAGGGAATCTGGGCTTTGGCGAAAGAGATGGGTGTTGTAGTCACCATCATTAAGCTGGCCCCAACTGAGGACTTCCACTGCCACTCGTAGAAGAGACGCGAAGGCCAAAGAGAATCACTTGACGAAGGGAAAACTGTTCCTGAACATGCTGAAGCGTCCTATTGAGCAGAGGACGATCTGATTGTTCTCAAACGAAAAGAACTTCTGCCAGGACCAGTTGCACAACACCAAGGAAAACAAGTGGCTTGCCTATAATCAATACGACGTTCCATATACCATGAAGAACAAGTTTCTCCTAACTCTGTTGGTCTATGAGTGTGACTCCAGTGAGGCTAACGTCATGCTACCCCACATCTTTTAGAAGGGTCTTAAGCACAATTCAGACAGTTATGTGAAACTGCTGGAGACGGTGGTCAAACCCTAGCTAGAGAAGCTTGCTACCGGAAGGCCGTAACTCCGGAAAGAGCCAGAAGTGGCTTCCGGAGAATTTCTACGACTTCACTAACCACACTTGTTGGCATCCTAATTCCCACGATTGTAACTCCCATGGATGACTATGTGTGAGGCGCTGTTGAGAAAGACAATAGCCGTTCTGCCTGCAACACCAAGGCCGAGCTGGTGGTCAAGATCAAGGAGGTGTTCGAAGATCTTTCCAGTGAGGATCGCATGTGACAGGTCTCAGAGACGTCTTGAGACTGTGGTGGAAGCTGAGGGTGGCTACTTTGATTAAACTGTTATCTTCTACCAATAATATAGGTGATAGTTTTTTGTTTTTTTAAATGCACTGAGATATTACGGGGAGGGGGGCGGTATTTTAAGCAGACCTTCAAATTTATCCTGAACACCATATATATATATATATATATATATATATATATATATATATATATATATATATATATATATATATAGGTGGCACCGATATTTAAGAATACAACTTCGAAAGTCATAAATACTCCAAGCTCTATCAATTCATTTCATCCCAAACATGTCCTTGTCACCTTGACCGCTAACCACGATGATATTCCGAGATTGCTCCTTTTTGAACAGTGGATAGGTCCTCCGGGGTCGCGGTCAGAAAAAAAAGCTTCAGAACTGGACGTCGCATCCGTAACCAAGAGAAAGAATACTTCTCTGGAGTTAGAGGTCATCAGAGCGACCGTGCTCGTCTATGACATCTTCAAAACCAACATCAGTAAGTAGTTAATGGCCCTGGATTTTCCTGGGAAGAAGCTCGTGCTGCAGTAGGACTACCCCCCCCTCCTTCCCCGGCCACACACACACACACACACACCCACCACCACCACACACACCCAAATACTCACACAGCCAGCCACAGTGACCCAATATAGGCCGACAGAGAATCTTGCGATCATGCAACCCCTAAAATGTGGTCCGCGTTGCTCCTAAGAATTGATCTTCTTGGACTAATACGTTTACGGTGTCGTTAAAAGACGCCAATTAACACCACCACAATACGAATCACTCCTTCAAAACTGACATCGTGGGTGTTATGGCTAACATGAATAATAACCACTTTATCCAGGCTAGTGTACAGACAGCATGGCGACAAGCTAAAATTTATATTATAATGACGTAAACTGACTACTAAAATTTTAAAATGGTGAAGGAAAAATTCAAAACAATTCTTTTTATAAAAAAATCTAGGTTAGGTATTTTTTTTTTAATTTTTACCTCACCATTTTTTAAGTCTTAAATTCCCTTTAGGTGATATAGGCTTATTGCCCGCGTATGGATGTGGGCATCTGGCGATAGCTAATCCACCATAGAGGCTGATGTTTTTACTAAATAACTTTACATTTAAAGTATTTAAAACACATGTATATCAATGTCTATAGAGCTGCATGTTTATTTATTAAATATCCTTATATTTCCTCGAATTATAATTTATTCTCGAATATCTGGCGTACCTTGTATTTTAAGGACTACCTTTGATTCGAATGCTCCTTCTTCCGAAAGGTTTCAAATTCACATTTTATTGTACCGGGATACCTCATACCAACTTCACCTCATAGCTCCTTCACCTCCTAACCTGCTTCAACTCTGACTTTCGCCCTTCACTATCTATCTACAACAAACCTTCAGTCAATGTCTAGGATCTTTACTGGTTCGTAATCATGAAACATAAATTTACGGTAAAAATTATATGATTGGTTAAATGGGTAGAACTTGTATTTGCGAGTGATAAATGTTAATGGGGCAATTCTTTTCAACATATTCTTGTTTAATATTCTTTTCTTTGTTGTTTATGGCAATTTTATGTTCCCTTTTCTTTCTTAAATTGATCCCTAGTTCTTATCCTGTGCCTGGGTAAACACTACTCGCCACAAATAAGGGAGTTAAATACTGAAATCGCATCGAATTTGGGCAATCCTTCCTTTGTGTATAGGGATACAAACCATTCCATTTCAGCATCCAACTTGAAAACCAATTAATATTGTGGCTCCTCTGGCTTAAACAGCACGGCTGGAAGGAATATCGTCTACTGTGCTGGGAGAAACGGATATTCAAGAGCACCTCCCTCCCTATTCCTCACATACATATACAATCTCTCTCTGGCATTTATTAGGTGTTTTGTTTTACATTCTAGCTTCTGCATCTTCCATTCTGAGTCAGTTACGAAGCTGTTCTATTCTGCATAAATTAACCAAACCTATTTAACTTCATCCCTATTATTTTCCCTCACTATTGTAGAAGTGTTATGAAGCAACACAGCTAAATTAGTGACAAAATTCCCTCGCAGCTCATCTTAATATATGTGCTGGTTGTATTGCCCTCTCTGTGTTAGTGGTACGGGAAACGTTATAGTACCAACGCTATAGGATCCCAGAAACTACAGGTATAAATATAAAGAGAACAGGATAAAATTAGTTCTCCTTCTCTTTTTAACATAAATTATACAAGGAATCTAAAGTACATATGTGAAAATTTCATTTGGAGAAGCACTTTCTTCGAATCAACGGAAGCTTTGATTATGGAAAAAGATCAATTTAGGGATGATCGATTCGAATTTAGAGAAAATAATCGAAGCTGTTTCAATAAAAATCACTATTGTGAGGTTATTTTTAATGTCCAAAAAAGAAATGTAAGTCACTAAATGGTTACTCAGTGGTAGAGTATGAAAACAAATAGTATAAACAATAAAAACTAAAAAAAAAAATAATCATGAATGACTGCATCAACAAACTCTGCCTACAATAAATTCTCTACCTAAAAGAATAAGTTATAAAAATTCATAAGAACTTAAATTCACATTTAAACCAGTGATTATCAACGCCAGTGCTAGTGCCCCCTTCTTTTTGGACGTTGCTGCGTTAGAAGGGGGCACCGTAAGTTCATATTTCACTTAAGGGCAGTCAACATACTTAAATGGGCGGTGGGTATTGATCCATTTTTATTTTAAGTTCTCATAAATGATTCAATGTTAGTGTTTCTACGAACAATCCCAATTATCAACTTCAGCCATGAGCCCATACATATGACAAATCAAGTAACGGATCAAGTGGAATTATTAAAGCGATTCCACTTAAGTAATAATTCTGTGTAAAGAAGTATGGATGAAATGGCCGAGGATATTGAAAAGAGCTTATATAGCATAATTCAAAATCAACTATATTTTACAATTGGACGAAACAACTCTCTCTGGCAATGAAACACTACTTTTTGGATATGTCCGTTTTATTAAATATAAGAGAATTATACAAGAATTATTGGTTTTCAACTGAACTTGAAACAGACAATAAAGGTAAATCCATGTTTAGCAGTTTAAAAAAAATCCTTATAAACCATATAATTGGTTATGTTGTGCAACAGACGGTGCTCTAGCATTAACAAATTAACAGGGCCGTATAGCAGCAGCTCTCACGCTAGAAACTTAATGTTTTATTACAGCAATAAATAAAATAAAAATAAATTCCACTTAATTCCCCAATCTTTCGACACCTTTGCAACAGCAATGATAAAGAATTTGATTATATTTTTTATAAAAGTAAGATACACAGGAAACTGTGTGAAGCGATTTTATTCTCTTTTCAACACTTACGTAATTTTTCTAGGAGAATAAATGTGGTTATATTAGTGACGAACTCTTAGCTTACAAATGTGACATTGCCTACTTAATAGATTATTTCAATATATCCAATGATCTGAATTTGCAATTGCAAGGCTGTGATGCAATTCTTATTGAAGCAAAATCTGTTATTTGCACATTCATGGGAAAGCTTTCACTCTTTAAGCATAATAATGGTCGTCGGGAGCTACACTAACGAACAAAATAAAGGAACAATTTTTCTTTATTAAAATAGTTTCAAAAATACGATGAGTAGTTAAATGAAATTTCCATGGTACATAAAGGTATGCACTTAATATATTTTTATAAAGAATTCATTTGATACAATCGTCTATTCAAGAAATTATACTAAATTTACTAACAAAATAAAATATTGACTCTTGCAAGATAAGAAAACGCTAAATGTTAAAAAGTTACTAAACATGGAAGAGGCTGTTTTATGGTATGGGGATGTTTTCGTGTGAAGGAGTTGGTCCGTTAGTGCAAATGATAGGAAGAGTAAATGCCAATGTGTACCTAAACCTCGTACAATAACATGTTATACCTTCACTTCAACCATCTTTCAAACAGCCAGCAATATATGTGCAGAAAAACGCACCATGCCATACTTTAAACCGAGTAAAATACTACTATTTCAAACAAGAAAATATCGAAGTAATAAAGTGGTCTGCTTAGATCCAGGATTGAAACCAATTGAGAACTTATGGAAGATCATTGGAGACAAAGTTCAAGACTAGCAGCTTTTGTTTCTAGTGTATTTGTTTGCTAAGTAATTCTATTAATGATCGTTCTCTTATTTTCCACGTAACAATATTTTATTTTGTTAGTTTATTTTTAGTATAATTTCTGGAATATACGATTTTATCATGGAGATTTCACTTACCTACTCATAAAATTTTTGAAAATATTTCAATAAAGGAAAAACGTTGTGTTACGTTGCTCGGTAGTGTATCTTAATTTCCAAATCTTGATCAACTAGAAGATGATTACGATGCTGATAACTCAATATTACATTATGGCCTCTTGATCTTTTGGAAAAGCGACTCAGAATTAAAGCCCCTCTTCAAACAAACATACCGAGAATGTTGGCTACAAAAGGAAAATTTTGAAAGGTATCCATAGCTGTGGGAAGCTATCAAACCTTTTTTTTATTGTTTTTCCAACTTCATATAGGTATGGATGAAATGGTTTTAGTGTAGTTACTCAGTTTTTTACTAAACCCATCAAATCGCCTGCAAATTGCAAAACGAGGAGATATGAGATTACTTCTAGGAGGCCAGTAATGTAGAGAAAGAGCTTTAGCCAGTAAGCACCAACGTCAACCATCGCATCGATAACATATTAAGGTAATCCTCAAAATAAACAAAATCTTATTGGCATTTTCATCATTAATTCTTAAAATAAAAATAAAAACTACATTTAAAATAACTGTGCACTACTACTTAAGTGCTATCTTGATATAGAAGATAAATTTAGTATAGTATTCTAAATTTGACAGGTGGGGAGATGGCAAAAGATTTTTTGTCCAAAGTGGGCGCTCATCTGAAAAAGGTTGGGAAACATTGATTTAACCTCTAATGCAGAATCTAGCTAATCTAATTTGATTACCAAATAAGAATAGGAAAACATTTTTAGGTGTGAATCAAGTGAGTTATTTTTATTCAAGTGTGAGTTCAGTTAAGGGAATATCAACGAATCCAATGAAATTGCGGTTGGATAGATGACGTTCTTTCAGGCTTCAGGTCAGAGGAGACTTCAGTCATCGTCTGGGTAAGGGCAATAATGGGCGTCTCTTGTAAAGTGACGGATGAAGTGTAGATACTTCTTAACTTTAATGAACACAGCGGGAAATCGCAAGTCAGTGCATTCTACACCGCCCATTGCAATGCCAATCTGTTTTAAAGGATGAAAATGCTTCGAAATGATATAATGTTTCTTAAAAGATTTATACTATATAATATTTATATTTCAACATTAATAGATCATAATGGAAGGTAATCACAGTTTATGACGATTTAGTGTTAATTTAAAAGTATGGAAAAGATTCCTATGCTAACATTCTTCTAGAATATCCTACTTCACATCGGCAGTATTTTTAATGGAACGACTTTAATTATTAAAAATTCCTGCAATTAAATTTAATAATCACAAAAAGCTATAAACTTAAGGAAAAGGAAATGTTCCATGGTGCCTCAAATATTCATTTATAGATCATCATCATCATCATCATCTTCATCATTATCATCATCATCATCATCACTAACTATAATTTAAGAAGGGGATTTTTTTTTGTATTTGAATAATAATTTCATCTTAGTTTCATTATGACTTTTTTTATCAAAATTATTTCTAATAATTCTTTTATAATATCAAAAAACAAATGGTGAAGTTCAGAAATAAATATAAGTATCAAAATTTTGTGAACTTTTTAAAAACCAAAGAATTACAAATGGTGAAGTTCAGAAAATTTATTTTTATATATCTTCTTCTATAACTATATTTTAGCAACGTGATATTTTGAAAGGGGGGAAATTTAGTTTCGAGTTCCTTTTATTATAATTGGCGAAGTTCAGAAAATTTATAAAAATTTAACCATGGCTCCCTCCCCTCCCGTAAGGGGGAGTGGTGAAACCATTGCCTGGTGTTTTTATAATTTAAGTCGCCTTACTTAAGATCTAAGTGGTAATGATTAGTAAAGCGCTCATTGGCAAAGAAATGAAGAAAATGTTTTAACCTTCTTTGATCACCGGAATTTTGGCCATTCAGTAAATTAATCACCTGGTTTCTTTTCAACGAGTAACAACAACCTTTCGCAAGTAATTTATCACGTGACTAGTCCTTAATAAAACTCGTTCATTCTTTAAGTTATGCACCCTGTGGTAGCCTGGACACACTTAAACATTAAACATACACACTCACTTACACAAACACGTTCATATACACACACACGCAGAGTCTCTCTTTCTCTTTCCCTAACTCTCTCTCTCTTTCTCTCTCTCTCTCTTTTTCTCTCTCTCTCTCTCTCTCTCTCTCTCTGTTTTCTCTCTCTTTTTCTCTCTCTTTTTCTCTCTTTCTTTTTCCCTCTATTTTCCTTAGTCTCTTTTATTTATTTCTCCTTTCTTATTTCATGTCTTATGCTCTTTTTCTCTCCCTCTTTTTCATTCTCTCATTCTTCCCCCTTTTCTTCTTCTCGTTCTCCTTCTTCCCGTTTTCCTTATCCTTCTTCTCGTTATTCTTATCCTTCTTCTCTTTCCTATCCTTCTCGTTCTTATCATTCTCATTCTTATTCTTCTTCTCCTTCTCCATTTGCTTTACATTTACCTTCACCTTCTCCTTCCATTTCTACTTCTCATTTCTCCTTTTCATTTTTCATTTAGTTTCTCTCTTTCGTTTCTACTTTCCCTTACTCTTTCTCTTATTTCTTCGCCCCACAACACATCGCTCTTCCATCTGATATTCTTCTATGCAATTTTCAGTCCTTACTCCCTTGACAGTGGAAGAAGTGACTCTCCCTTGGGCCATGGAGGGCTGTAATGCTCACCGACCTATGACAAACTACACCACTACCTCTCTTCCCTCACCTTCGTCCTCGATTGTCATTCTGATCTTTAGGGAAATTTAATTTTTCCCTCGTTCGACCTTCTCCACATTTGAAATATACGACCAGTTCAATTAACTGCACAAGATCGCGCCCAGACACTCCACTCTACGAGTATACCTGCCGCGCAATCCACCCCACCTGTTCATAAAATCCGCACGAATTCTTGAACATGAGAGGACCGCCGGAATCTCCCTCACACCCGTTGGCGTCGCGACTCCAGCCGCAGATCATCGCCCTGTCAATCGCGCCCGGAAACATTGAGTAAGCGGCTTGGCAATCCTCCCTCGAGATCACCTGAAACAGGGGGGGGGGGACCTTAGCGACCACTCGACCCCCCTCACCCCTTTATCCACCCGCCCTCCATAGATTAGGAAGGATTTAGGGATATTTTAACTACATTTGTGACAATACGATAAAAAATAATTAATTTAGTCGACAGGGGATGCGACCGCCGTTGGTTACCATGGCGACTCCGCCAACGTCAAAGGCGTGAAACCGCTATTCAACAGTAGAGGGGAGGGGAAGGGGGGCAAGTTGAGTAGCAAAATTGACCCATTTGAGAGAAAGTAAGCTACAATGGGTATGATTAGTTTAAGGGTGGGGTCGTTATTCGAGTTGATCTTTATATTTTTAATGTTCTAGCCCAGAAGATGTGTCCAGAAGATGAAACGTTGGTCTATATCTAAGGGTATTCAGTAAGTATTCCTTAATCCACTAATGAAGTCCTTTGGAGTTCCTCAACCCTCTTCAGGAGCGTTACAAATACGACAAGGCAATCTGAAGAGGGTTGAGGAACTCCAAGAGACTTCACTAGCTGATTAAGGAATTCTTATTATTACCTGTAGCTAACCCCATTGACTAGAACGTTATTATTAATTTATCATATATATATATATATATATATATATATATATATATATATATATATATATATATATATATATGATATCTCTTCAAGCTGCTGGATTTTTACGACACTTTTTAAAAATTGCAGGATTCCAGTTTATATCCATCGAGTTTAAATGCAATTTGACTTTTGCTAGTGAAATGGTACTGACCTCAAATGGTACTTCATTGAGAATACCCGGGTATGTACCGCTTCCTGTCGTGTCGCCCCATCCAGATAGGTAGGCCGTGGCCCCGATGTAGCACTGGCTTACCGATGGCAAGCAGATGGGATTGATTTTATCGGTCACCTGAGAGGAAAAAGTCATTAAGAGGCCATTCCCCTTGACACCGCTTATTAGACTCACCTTTTTGCTAAGTCGAATCGGAGTGGAGTTGAGCTGAGTGGAATTGAGTTGACTTGAGTAGGGTCGAATTAGATTAAATTGTGTTGCGTTGAGCCGAATTGAGTTACGTTAGGTTCAGTTAGGTTGAGTGGAGTCGAGATGAGTCGGAACGAATCGAGTGGTATCAAAGAATGGGCGGAAGCTACATTAGAAGATGAGGAGTGAAGAGAACTACACATTTCCACCGCAAATGTCAGGGTGGAGTGTGAAGTGGGAAAGACTTGATGTGAAGTGTAAAAAAAGCCATTCAGATGCCCAAATAGGCAGCAAAAGGACTTTCCGCCCTCCACCATCGTCTAAGGCGTATTTTCGCTCCGTTGCCTAAGGGTAAAATGGTTGTTGTTGTTGTTGTTGTTGTGTGTTTTTTTTACTGATAAAATAAAACCAACGAGGGCACGAAGCTAGAAAGCATGTAAATGAACGTCTCTAAAAAAGTGTTGAAGATGGAGGAACTGAAACTGTGTGTAATACATATAACCGCCAATTAACCTGTGGGCATTAGGGCAAATGGGCACGGAATTCTCAGGATGCTTCTGACGCCTTTTAAATCTCAGAACCATAATAGATTCCCTCTCACTCCTCTTTCCTTATTCTTCTACCCTCCTTTCTTCTGTCTACCCTATTTATCTGTCTATTTTAACACTTCTCTCTTCGTTTTTATCTCAGCTTTATGACATTGTTTTTCAAACGTGGTCACGGAACTGCACTGAGGTTTATGGTTCCCTGGACCTGTAAGTGGGTCCTGGGGTCTACCCCCTTCTCTTGACCCGATCCTTACGACACCCCCTTCACCTTTGAGAGTGGGTGTGGGGCTTGGGGTCAGTTTTTACCTCAATTTGGAGGGGCTTTTTCGCTTTAAAATCCGAACGCTTCGAGGATCTGAAAACGTCAACTCATTCGTTTTCTGGGAAAACGCATCTCGGTGGCTTCGCTCGACTCTACTCTATTTACCCTCTTTTACTGTTTACTCTGTTTACTTCGTTCTGCTTTACTCACCTTTACTCTATTTACTCTCTTTTACTGTTTACTCTGTTTACTTCGTTCTGCTTTGCTCACCTTTACTCTATTTACTCTGTTTTACCATTTACTTTGCTCTGCTTTGCTCGCCTTTGCTCTGTTTCACTACTCCGAGTTGTAATTGTTTCTGGTGGTCAGAGTGAGCCGCCTTAAGACGAGGTAGGGCCCAGATCTCGGAGTGCAATTCAACGGATAAAGTGAGTATTTATATGTCGAAGGTATACATGTAAATATTCCTTCTCGAAGGTATACATGTAAATATTCCTTCTCGAAGGTATACATGTAAATATTCCTTCTCGAAGGTATACATGTAAATATTGAGGATACCACTCCTGTTCCCTCAAAATACCCCTACCGACTTCCAGCGCGTGTCTTTAAAGACGACTAAACCCGGATATGTGCCGCTTGCCTTGAAAACCGCAAACCTGGACACTTTGTTTCTACAAAGCGCAATACGTAATGAGTGGGGTTGATACGCGCCAACCCCATTTGGGTAGGAAACCCCAAATTGTGCCTAATTCGAACTTTTTTTGTATTAATGTTTATTTCTCTTCCACGCCACCATTCCTTACTCTCCCACTTTCAAGTCATCCCACACTTTGCCTTCAATTCCTTGCACACCCTCATTTTCTACACCTCCCTTGCTCTTTCAGACCTTCACTTATAGACCGACCGGGTGTGGTGATTTGGCCGGGTTCTAGGCCCCCATCGCTCTGTACTCGGCTATAGAGCGAGCGGGGTCGTAATTACGCCGAGCTCGGGGCTGGGGCATGGGCAGGGGGCGGGACCGGGACCGGGGCTTGGACCACTAATATTTGACCGCGGCTGGGGTTAGCCGGAACCGGGGCCGGGGTCTCGGTCGCTCCATACCTTCACTGCCTTACCTGAACTTTCCTTTTGAGTTTAACGAGGCCGATGTTGTTTGAGTAAACCCTGGGGTCATACTTCGGGTGTGGAATCAGCTTCTTCACCCCGTGGACCGAACCTGGTCCTAAGACGACACCAGGAAAGATCCGGTTCTCCCCCAGGACCACTTTGAAATCCCCCTGCTTCAGCCCCTGTTAACAAAAAGACCCCCGGGATTAAAACCACCCCTGTGTTACCCTGCATTTGACAAATATGCCATTGCCCATACAATTGCCCCGAGTCGGGAAAGGGGGCTTATTTTAAAAGGTACCCCTAGAAGTTGTCAGGTGTAGCACGGACCGCCATGTTACAGCTGTCATCTGAATGCGTGCGTGCCCTCCCCGCCCCATCGCCAGCAGATGCCTATCAACAAAGATCGTAGTAGGATCTGCGGTTGTAGGCCTTCCACGCATTTTCACTTCATTTTCCCTACTTTCTTAAGAGTTAGTTGCGTGCCCTCCCGGCCCCAATACTTGCGGCAGGATTTTCATCTGTCTTCCACGCATTTTCACTTCTTATTTCACCACTTTCTTTACTTCACTACTACTACTAATATAAGTATCATCATTATTAATACTATTACTACTACACCTGCCACTAATTATAGTAAGAATGATGTGAAGGATTAAAATAAATTAGCTAAGGAGAGCTGCTCACCTCACGGGCCCCGACGGCCCCGAGTAGTCACCTCTTTAAACCCCTCAGGCTAATTTCTTTCCCACACATTTTCATCTCCTCTCATGTTATCACTTTACTTACCCCCCTACTCCCCCCTCCCTCTCACCCCTTCCAAAAACAGCTTTGATTGAGCGAAGAGGAGACCAGATGATGAAATTCGCATAAAGATCAGAATGACAATCAATGCTAACTCAAAGTACCAAGGTTCGGCTTCATTGGGGAAGGAACAGGGGGGGTCGGCTCTTCGGGGAAGAAGGTGAAGGTTAAGGGTGGGGCACTTCTTCGTCACCAAACCAGGGAGCAAGGGACCTCTTCACGGCCTAAGGGAGAGCCATCCATTCCAGGTAGGAGGAGTGTGGATATGATACCCACTTAAGAGAGGATTGGAGATGGAAGAGTAATGTGTTGTGTGTGCGAATGGAGACACAAGAAACGGCGGTGTTGTAATTGGCTACGCGTGTTGCAACGCACGCGGTGGGGCGGGGGGCTATCTACGTGTATACTCAGACTCGACGCACTGCCTAATTAGTAGCACCTCCCTACACGGGCCGAAATATCTTGTATCCGATGACACTGGGACTCGAGCCCGGTATCGAGGCGTGGTCAACCCACAACCTAAATCTCAGCTTTACCTCCCTCCGTTCCTGACCACAGATAGCCCCCTTACCTGTATGCAATGGGCGGTGGTCAAGACGTATCGGTCATTGATAAGCGAGCCCCCGCAAAGCAGGGAATCAGTTTGGCACGATCCATTGAGGCAAAGTGCGGCCATCCACGGATACTTGCCCGGTTTCGAAGCGAAACCGCCGATAATCCTGGAGGTCTTGCTTGGTTCCTTATACTTATTTTCCCCACACCGACAGGTCGGCTCCTTATCTTCGAATGATCGATAGAGGTCGATAAGGCCATTTTTATTGCTCTTTCGCCGCCGTTTTGCCGCTTCTGGAAGAGATAGAATGACGTCAGCGAGGCGCGTCTTCAAATTTATTACCTGGTTCAACAGATTTGGCGGAGTTTATGTGATTATGGTTGTTGTGTACAAAATATCTCAAAAGGTTATGGACAGATTTCGATGATATTTTATGGAGGCGGAAGTTAGAGGTCAAGAAAGAATTGAGTGGGGAAGGGGGGTGCAGATCCTGATGCGGATTCTGGAATACTTATTCATTTTCTATAATAATGCGAAATATGGCCTTTTCTTACTGTGGCGGAGGTGGGCGCACTGCGAGTGCTTTCTATTTGCTATTTATTGACATCTGGGGGGATTTAGGTGTTGTTTGTTAAAAAGTGTTCTGGAAGTGTAGAATACCCTCTGCAGGCCCCCAATAGGTTGACAAGGTCTGCTTCATAGCCTGCGCCATCCTGTTGTTTATTATTCTTGTTTGCTCTAATTATATTTTTTTCCTCAGCTCTTTCCCATCTATCTTTCTTAACTAAGTGAAAATTTATCGATGGTTGTATTGGTTTCTTTTCTCTTCTTAATGATTTTTCTTTTTACGACTTTGTTATAACTAAATTTATTATAATTTATTTTAAACGTGCTTTCACTTTTATTTTGTTTCTATGGAGCTATCCGTCGCAATAAGTTAACGCCTACGTGTGTTATTTCAATTTAACTAAATATATCCTCATGTTAAATTAATATGTAATTTGTTATTTCATAATTTTCGCTCTTAAATTTCCCTCAATTTACTTTTCATAGTATTTTCGCTCAAAATGATCTTATCGCAATTTTTATTGCTTAATGTTTTCCCCCTAAAATGAATTTCGCACAAACGAACGTCCACGAAAAAGGTTGTAGTCCAGTTTTGGTCGCAACCCAATATTAGCGACCATTCGCAGTATCTAATCCATCTTAATTTCTAATTACTACCGGATTGCTGAGAGATAGATACACTTGCCTCGTCACCAACGCAAGTTTCCCCTTAAGGCAGTGGCAAAGATTACGCTGTTCATTTATCTATCCCGAGTTCACCGACCGCACAAACCCACATCGCGAGAGGATAATCATCCTTCCGGCGAGACTACATTTTGGCAGGAATCACATTCCTCTCCTACGTGATCAGCCTCTACTTCACCACACTGACTAACTAACTTCAGTCGCCAAGTTTACGAATTACACAACAACCTGTTAGCCAAAGAGTCAAGGCTGTTGCGGACATCGCTCGGGAACTAAAAAGTGAGTGATCTTCAAGTCACCAAACTTTTCCCTCCTCGTGCTCGACATAATCTAGCCTCGCTCCCCCTCTCCCAAAGTCCCCTCCCAGTAGGTAGTAAATCAAAACAAAAGCAAATAGATCCTACTGTATAAAGTTTTATTGGCATCAGCCCTAGTGCCAATATCGGAGTTAAACTAAATATAGGTGCCTTAGTATGTGTCTTCGTGCGATCTATTTCTAAGTTCAGGAATTTATTTCGTCGCTCGACACTGGCCACGTTTCCTTACTGTAATGTATTTTCGTGAATATAAAGATCAGGATTTCATCGCATACTCAAAACCACAGGGGTGCAGATGGTGTAACGGAGGTAATGGCTCCACTACAACTGAAACCTTGAGGAGTGATACGCCCTTCAAACCCGTGCGTTTTCTTGGATCGTCCTTTTCACTTTTATTTTCGTCTTTTATTTTCGTCTTTTATTTTCCACTTTTGTATAGATCTAACAAAGGGTTTAAAAGGGCGCTACAACTGCTTACAATAAATAAATAAGAGGGTTAGGTTAGGGTAAGAGTAAGAATTCCTTAATCTGCTAGACAAATCTCTTGAGTTCATCAATTCTTTTTGCAAGTTTTCATACTAACTATGACATTTTGCCCTACTACCAAACTTCGAGTCTTGGGCAAATCTTATAATTTTACATAATATATTTATAGGAAATTCGTTTATATAGTGAGTGAATTAGAAATAACATTGTACTGTTTTGTTTTAATTTTTTTACGATAATTCGATCGAATTCGGTTGATTACGCAAAAGATTCGATAACTGGCCTACTTTCAAATATTGACATAACGGAAAATGAAATTAGCTTTTATTTGGAAGAAAAATGAAAATTTCACCATAGACTGAATTCTTCAGCACACCCCAAAATAAAGATGAGGTGGTGTAAGGTCAGAAGAATCTGAATATTTATCCAAGGCACCTTATTTTACCTATTAGAAGCTCTATGTTAAACCACCTTATTTCGTTATATATAGTGAAAACGAACTCTGAAATCCATTGTACTTTTTCCGAGGGGAGGGGGGGGTCTACATCGCTTAAATTTCCCCCCAATTCAAAAATTTAAAGCGGACTGGAAAATATCATAATTAAAAGACTTAAAGTCATCTATGAGTTGAAAACTCTCATGGACATTTTTTGAATTATTTATATTAAATCAAATTATGTTGTGATCGCTGTTTCCAAGTGTTTCGCATACATGTATTCTTTCTACTAACATCGCATCATTAGTCAAAGTTAAATCTATATCATCGCATATAAACCTTAATCTTTGTTTAGTTAAGGACGAGGCTATTTCAAAAATAATAATATTGTATTTTTCCGTTTGTCTTGATTTTTATTATTATTTATTACCTACTTGATAGCTAAAATGTAAGACGTAATATTTATCTATTTAATTATTGAACTAGAGAGCTTTATATATCAAAAAATAACGCTTCTGCCTTTTCTATAGTCCTATTGCTATTAAAATTATAGCAAAATAAGTTCAATTCTCCCCCATAATGTTATTGTTAAAGCTATCGATCTATGTCTATATAATTGAGATAATATCAACATCTTCAGACGCAGCTCTGACCTTCAATTGATCGTTTGTGTATAAACAGAATAAATTTTGTGTATATTCCCGATTTTCCTTTTCCAACAATGAATTCAAGAAAGAAAATTTAAAATACAATTCCCAAAAGGGATGATGGAAGCCAATCATTTTCGAAAACTGTCCTAAATCAAGAATTTTATATTTTTTTCCCGTGAAACTGCTTCTTCCTTCACACTTTTCTGTCCATTTTTTAAATATTTTTTTAAGGCAGACAACAAGTACCAGATTTATGGTCTCGATGATCCGAAAAAAATATCTATACTACAGGGTGCCCCACAAAATAACAAGAAATTTGATACAGTTTACTTAATTAACAGAAACATTGTTAAAACAGAACTAAAACACAAATGTTAGATGTGGTATTCAAAATGCTTTCCGTAGACAGTCTAGCCAACTTTCAGTCCCCCTTTTGATCATTTCAAGCAGGAAATGGTTCCAGGCTTCCATCAACAGAGTTTGCAAGGTTTGTATGTCTGTGACCTCTCTCATCTGCAATTGGAGTTGATGTAACAGTAAGCCCCACATGGTAAAATCCATTACGTTGAGATCTGGACTTTGAGGGCCATTTGTAAAAGTTATATGCTAATTAATTGTAGTTGTGTAAAATACATAATGTAATCTAAAATTTCCTGTTTTTTTGTGGCGCATCCTGTAGGTATATCGATCTAAACGGGAAATCTCAATCCACGCGCGACATATTAGATGCGAAATAACCCATGTGAATAGGGAAAGACAGATTTACAAGCGTTTTCGTCATCGTAAGGACCTAACAAAGATAAAACAGGCAAAGAGAAAACGAACGGGATAAAATAATCTAACTATTTACCCTTTTAATGAAAATAAAAAAATGGTGGGCTTTAAACCTATATCATCGAGCGCTCTTCTATGTCCAGGCCAATGCTCTAACGCATAATCTACAATCCACGAAAAGTCAATAATTTGATCCTGTTTTGCAACGCAAGAATTCTTTAACATGGCTAAGTTCCGATTGTTTACAGTTAAGTTTTATTATTATTTTCATAATTGAACTATTGGACTTGTTTATGAGGTTAATTTTGATTTATTAGTTTTATATAATTATTATGTTGTTTGCATTTGCTTAACTAATCAGAAAGTTTATAAAATGAAAAAATCATCCTTTTGCAACGCTATCTTTAAATAGCACGAGACGGCAAAAGTTACGTTCGATCGTTTCAAAATAGCAAATTAAAGGTTGTTGTTTTTAAAGGTAATATTAGAGAAATTGGTCACAAGAGATAACATCACATTCAGGTAAGACGCTAATTTAACTACGATGTGGAGTGTTAGGGATAGTAGGTTATTTAAACATGTTTAGGTTTGGTAATTTAACAAATTAACGGCAAAAAATCGCCAAAATAATGTTGTTATTCCAAAAGAGAGGTAGAGACCTTTAACTATTTAGCATCGTAGCGCGAGTTTGACGGGACATAAAAAAAAACCCGCTTGCGTCCGTCTTATTCCAAATTTCCGTCGATTTCTAATGTCGCAAAAGATAAGAGCTATTGTCTCCTTCCTAATCTAAAGGCATCTGAATAAATAACTATAAATGGCATTGATAAAACAATTAGTGTTTTCCCAACAAATTAATTGACATCACATTCAATCACAAATAATTTTATCGGAAAATACAGAGCTGTTAAAAATTTAAAAAAATAAGTTTCGAGGTAAAGATTAGATCTTCAAATTTCCGAGTTAAGAAAATTCAATAACTTGTCACTAACTATAATTTAAGGAGATTTTTTTAGTATTTGAATAATAATTTCATCTTAGTTTGAGTATGACTTATGTTTTTTTTTATCAAAGTTATTTCTAATAATTCTTTTATAATATCAAAAAAACAAAATGGTGAAGTTCAGAAATAAATATAAGTATCGAAATTTGTTGAATTTTTTAAAACCCAAAGAATTACAAATTTTAAAGTTCAGAAAATTTAGAAAAATTAAACCATGGCTGCTATTTTTAGATTTTAAATTCTATTTCTAGTAGCGAAGCGCAAGCTCCCCACGTAGGAGGGAGTGGCGAAGCCATTGCCTGGTAATCATATAAACTAACAAACGGTCAAACCGCTAAAAATATTCAAATAAAAACATTCGTACGAAAATCTTTCTTGAAAGGTTAGTAATCAGAAACGAGTGTAAGTTGCTAATCTTTACCAGCTCCAAAAATACTTTAAGTAAAAAACTCAAAACCAACAGCAAAGAAGAGCCACATGTGTATGTTTATTCGGGTTCCTGTTGTAAACTGGAGACTAAGTTGAGATCCAGAGTCGTTAATTCCATACAATTATTTGAGCTCATCTAACAACTAGCTGCCGAACTGGCTTCCGACCTAGCTGCCGAACTAGCTGTGAAATTATTTTCCGAAACAGTTGTCAAACTATTTGCAGAACTAGCTATCTAACTAGCTGCAGAACTAGTTGTCGAGTTAGCTGTCAAACATTTACCGAATTATTTGCCTAAGTAGTCGTTGAACTATTTGCCGAGATTAACTCTCGAAATAGCTGTCGAGATAGTTGCCGAAGTAGCTGTTGAACTATTTGCCGAACTATTTGGCGAAGTAGTTGCCAAACTAACTGTCAGCCAATTTGCTAAGGTATGTATTTGAAGAACTATCTGTTAAACTAGTCGCCGAACTAGCTGCCGAAATATTTTCCAAATTCCCTCTCTGACGAGTTGTCAAATTATTTGCGGAAATAGCTTAAGAACTAGAAGTCGAACTAGTTGCCAAACTAGTAATATATTCTCTAAGATATTCTATAAGAGAGTGGGCATTTTTAGAGATCTGAGAGATCCACTAGGATAGCGAGAGGTCGAAGTGATTCAGCTAATAAGGAGATCTCTGAGACATCCACTAGGATAGCGAGCGCTCCAAGAGATCCCCGAGGACACCCAGAGATTTGAGAGATCTACTAGGATAACGAGAACTCTGAAAGATCCACTAATATATCAAGAGCTCTAATAGATTCACTAGAATAGCCAAAAACCTGATAGATTCAGTAGGATAGCGAGAGCAATGAAAGATCCACTAGGATAGCGAGAACTCTGAGAGGCCCACTAGGATAACGAGAATGCTAAAAGGTGTACAACGGACGAGTTATACATCAACTAGATCATATTATCCAGTTTAAATCTCAGTAGATGATAGAATTTTTAAAACTCATACTTCAGGATGTCCCAAAGATTACTATGCACTGGACATATATAGTCTCGCCAGGATCATACTGGTTTGGGACTTTCAAGCTCGTCCACTTAGCGTCGGGCATAGAATATAGCACGTAGCAACAATTTTAGGATAGGTTTCAAAAATGTTCGCACATATCTCAAGGCAAGAAGAAATATTCAATATCTGTTCCCGCAAGAACTGCCGCGTCCTATTTTACTGCTCAATAATTTTCGGGACACCCTGTTTCGCGCAAATCTGACACCTCCCTTCAAAGGTTAGAAGCAATATTAATCAAAAGACTTAATCTCATTTTAAAAATTGATAGTAAAAGTGTAGAACTCATTTATTTCATTACTATATCTTCATGTGACTGACGCAGGCAATGGCTTCGCTACTAAAATTAAAATTTAAAATCTGAAAAAAAGCAGCCATGGTTAAATTATTATAAATTTTCTGAACTTTGCCAATTATAATAATTTTAACAAGGAATTTTAAACTAAATTTCCCCCCTTTCAAAATATCACCTCGCTAAAATATAGAGTTATAGAAGATTTACAAAAATAAATTTTCTGAACTTCACCATTTCTAATTCTTTGGGTTTTTAAAATTCACCGAATTTCGATACTTATATTTATTTCTGAACTTCACCATTTTGTTTTTTAATATTATAAAAGAATTATTAGAAATAACTTTGATAAAAAACATAAGTCATAACCAAACTAAGATGAAATTATTATTCAAATACTGAAAATAATTCCCTGTTTAAAATATAGTTAATGATGATGATGATAACATTTCTGTAAAGTTTTATTATTTCTCATTAACTTTCTATCTCACTTTTTAATCTGTACATTACCGTCCAAAACTACAAAACAAAATACCCAAATCTACATTTTCTTGAATATATTCCTTTAATTTCCATAAAAATTGCACTAGATATTAGTTGAAATTGCCTCTGCAAGATTCATTTCATACAATATTGAAGAATGTGAATGAGGAAGGTAATGTGTAATGGAAGAAAGAATGTGTCCACAGCTAGAGAACTATAACTAAGAATTCTCATTTTAAGTGTAAAAATTCGTAACTTATGTATGACAACACTTTCCCACATGCATTGTAGACTGACACTGAAGGCATCACTCATTCATTATGATGGCAAGACGAGGTCAACCAATCCTTCAGAAAGCAGGATGTCCAAGGAAGATTGAAGGAATGACAGGATCTCACATTTTGAGCCATGATAATGGTGAACAGGTGCGACTACACTTACACTAAGAACCCCCACGAAGATACATGGTCCTGAGGAATCGAAGAACAAAACCGGTCGCCCTCTCCCCCCCCCCCCCGAAAATATCGCAAGATGCAACGGATGTCGATGGACCGATTTAAGGCAGCAGCTGGTATTTCAAGTCAAGTAGCCAAAAACCTGAACCAGTACGTGTCTAGCTAGGTTGTATCACGTCCCTTGAAGGAGGTGGGACTCAAGGCACGTTCTCCTGCTAAGAAACCACTCATAATTAAAAAGAAAAAAAATCGGTTAGTTGCTATTGAGTGTGTCGTGTAGAGTGCTGAAGAGTGGGAAAGTGTTTTTCAGCAACAAAAAAATAATTTAACTTCCTCCTATAGGATGGAAAGCAATATGTATGACGTCGTACAAGTGAAAGATTAAATATCACATGCACGAGAATACCCGGTTAAATTTGAAAGTGGCAACGTTATGGTGTAGAACGTTCTCAAGCGCTGTAGTCTGCCCATTCGTCCGTTTATATAGCAAAACAAATGCTGTGGTACACAAGAATCTGCTTCAGGAATATGTGAATACCTCCGTTCTCCGAACATTTAGAGTACGTGAGCCGGTTTCATGCAGAACATTGTTCCGTACCACACAGTAAAGACGGTGAACCAGTTCTCGGGTGCTAAAAATATTGACGTGATGAACTGACCTGCGGAGAGTAGTGATTGAAACCCGATATAAAACCTATTGATGATAATCGGCGTCAAGATTAGGGCTCAAAAAACGACGAATGAGTTGGAATAAGAATAGAATAAATTCACGCTCGAGCAATGCAACAAATTAGCGAAGTCCTGCTTATTATTTTGTTCAATTGCTTATAAAATACTTAGGTTTCTTTCTGGTTGGGGCAACATTTATATTTAACGTTCTCTAGTACTTCACGCATACTGTCTTCAGCTACACATTATTTTTCTTATAACTTTTTTAAGTGTTGTTCTATGAAATGAGACTTGAACACTATCAAACGCAAATTTTAAACAAATATTCTGTACAATTTTAATGGAAATTAAAAAAGTATTTTTATGAGTTTTTGCTCTTTTGTTCTCTAGTTTTGGACCTTACTGTAAATTTTTTTTAAGCATTCAGGAGCATTTGTACGTTGATCTTTATATAAATTCATGAATAGCCCTACATAGAAGTACTCAACTTCGTCATCTGAGAAAGAAGTAGGTATGTAAACTATTATACATAATTTATAGGGGATGCGTTTTTGATATTTTGATTACTAGTTTGATTACTGTATCTATAAAGTCGATTATGAAAAGGGCTAAGGTGTATTAAGAATCCGACACTATTACTATGAGGGTCGTTTCTATCCTTAGAGGAGAGCATCGGACCAGTTTCCTATTTCATCGCCCCTTCTCTTTTTCTTCTTCGCTCAGGCCAATGATGTTATACTTTGTCCTCTAAAGTTGCTTTAGTTCGTGAAGTTTAGTGACAACAATGAGTATCCGAATGTTGTATGTATCTACACTCAAAAGTGTATCCAAATGACTTAGATTATCCGAATGTTATAATTATCCAACGTCAACAAAGAGTATGAGAATATTTAAGGTATCCAGATTAAAAAAAGGTGTATTTTTTATAGGTAGGAAAAAAATAAAGTAAACTTTCAAACTACCCAGGACATTTTGCTCTCTGTACAACAATGAAAGGACGAGAGGACTTACGAAAGAACTTATCAGGAAGAACATTAACAGTTTAAAACAACACGTAAAGTTAAAAGTAACAATACTATTTAAACTTGATTATTGTATAAGGGGCGTTTATTCAAACCTTCCCAAACCAAATGGAAAACAATTGATATTCAGCTACGTGTGCGACATTCGAATTTATTTTGGGTGCGTAGTGGCGAAACTCAAGTAAAACCCGGGTTGAAAACGTTAAATGTGGAAGAATAAAAAAACGTGCTAAACACCCTACTCAGCAACCTCTCCACGTCACAAAGAGGGGCACTTTACAAACTCACCTATGCTTATAATAATAATGAGCACAGGTGAACTAACACCGCAGCGAAGTGATCAAAAGGTCATGGGAAACGAGATATGAGAATTCGGTATTTAACAAAAAGCGTTGATGCCAAACCACATCAAACCAGAAGTAGTAGTTAGGTGACCTGCTTTTGTCCAGGCGGATCCCGACCAGATAAAGAAATAGATATAAAGTTTAGTATGACAATCACTGATGAGTCTAACGGCACCAAAAGCCGGTCATCGTTGAGGTGCCAGGAAGTATTATGTTTTGACACCAAACAGCGTTCGGGTGGAAGCCTTCATCACCTCGGGGGAGGAGGGATATGTTCCACGTCCTAGGTACGTGGATATAGATACCCATCGGCAGGATTCCTTGGAACAGAGAGTGTTTGTGTGTTGTGTTGCGGAGGTAGGAGAGGTAAGAAAGCAGTGTTGTAATTGGCTATGTGTGTAATTAGAAGTGTAAACTCTACCCAACAATTGGTAGCCAGATCTCCTTAAGTGCGCTGCCGTTTGAGTCCGCTCATGCCGGGATCGAACCCGGTACCCTGACGTTGACAGACCAACACCTGCATCACACAGGTGTTCGGAAGATCTTCTTGGAAGAATGACGCAAAAGAAAATACGCAGGTGTTTTTCAGGGTCTTATTCATAATTAAATATTTTAGCAGCGCTGGCGTCCTTTCAAAATTACGAAGTAATTAATCACTTTGACAGAATGGCAACTGAGGAAAGAAACTTTTGTATAAATAATTAATCTATCAGGCAATGGCTTCGCCACTCTCCTCCTTACGGAGGTAACTTGCACTTCGCTACTAAGATTCAAATTTAAAATCTATAAAAAAAAAGCAGCCATGGTTAAATTTTTAGAAATTTTCTCAACTTCGCCAATTATAATAATTTTAACAAGGAACTCTAAACTAAATTCCCCCTTTTTCAAAATATCACGTTGCTAAAATATAGATTTATAGAAGAGAAGAAAATATATAAAAGTAAATTTTCTGAACTTCACCATTTGTAATTTGGGGGTTTTTAAAAAATCACAAGATTTTGATACTTATATTTATTTCTGAACTTCACCATTTTGCTTTTTAATATTATAAAAGAATTATTAGAAATAACTTTGATAAAAAAACATAAGTCATAACCAAACTAAGATGAAGTTATTATTCAAATACTCAAAAAAATCCCCTTCTTAAGTATTAGAGTTAGTGATGATGATGCTGATGATGATGATTAATTACACTGTTTAACACTATTTTTGTCACATAGCAGAAAATAGGTGATTCTAGATGATTTTAAGGCGCTGATTACAAATCTGTCTTTAGAATTTGCATATCACGTCTAGTTTTTGTGTAATTTGAATTTTCCTTTTCAAGCCATTTCACACTTTTGCTCAATATTGTACCAATATGCAATTTTTAATATATTTAATATATATAATATATAAAAAATAAATAATATATATATTTAATATATATTAACATTTTTAATATATATAAAGTAGACTATATTGAAGCTCAAATATCATTGAATTCTAATTACTGAGTTTTTCAGATTTTTTCAGATTTTCAGATTAATACATACTTATTTGTGATAACTTTTCTGCTACTGATAACTGGTAAAGAAGATAATATGTTTACCAAAGTTTTGCTCTGATAATAACCTTATGATAAGGATCTCACATTGTGTATCGTTTGCTTGCTCAAGTTAAGTATTTGAAATATTTTCATGTCTTCAAGTTCTAGACGCGGATGTGTAAACAGCCCCAACATATTTTGTTATATTTGTGGGCAATTCACACCAGTGGGTCAAGGGAGAAAAATATAACAGCAGTAACGACGAAGCAAGCCTACATATAATATTTTGGATGCAAAGTAGGGGACCAGGATAAAGATTGGGCCACTCATATATATATATAGGCTGCACGCAGTGTAACGCAATGTTGACAGCTTGATTAAATAGGAAGAGGAAGGCAATGCCATTTGTTGTTCTCATGATATGGTGTGAGTCCTCAAATCAATATAGAAAGCGAGAATGACCAGCCAGAGAAGAATATATTTTTCACAAACATAATGTTAAGCATGATGCTCTAGTAGATCCAAAAAAGTTCATCTTCCACCTCTTCACATTAAATTAGTATTAATGAAAAATTTTGTAAAGGGTATGGATCAAAGGAGTGAAAGCTTTTAATATTTCAAAAACAAATTCAAAGGGTCATTAACTGATGCAAAAATAGAAGCTGGAGTTTTCACTGGACCGCAAATTCGCAGAGTTGTTTCTGATGATTCCTTCACTTTGTGCCTCAATGAAAAGGAACACAAAGCTTGGACATCCTTTGTGGAAGTCGCTGAAAACTTTCTCGGCAATTTTAAATCTTCAAATTACCGAGAAATAGTAAACAATATTATTGAAGCCTATGAAAAGATGGGGTGTAGAATGACACTTAAAATGCATTTTCTGCATTCTCATCTCGATTTCTTTCCTGAAAATCTGTGAGCGGTTAGTGATGAATATGGTGAACGTTTTCATCAACAAATTTTGGTTAAGGAGACGAGGTACCAAGGCAAATTAATCCAAATATGATGGGGGATTATTGCTGGTCTTTACAAAAACAAACTTTGATGTCTCAAAAAAGAAAAACGAGAAGGCTACAACAAAATTTCTTTAAACTTTAAGTGCATAAAAACCTTAATCAAGACAATAAAATCTTCATAACTTGGGAGGGAAGGGGGGGGGGCGGTTTACTTCGCCATTGATGTACACTGTCTGTCCTAAGCCAGAATAAAGAAGGAAGGTCCCCCACTTTTAAAATATTTTTGGTTTAAAATTAAAAAAATACAAAAAAAAAAATTATTTATTAATCGGAATAAATAGCGAAAAGGGAGGGGGGGTGATCATTACACAAAATATAGACGTGATAGAGAATTTTGGTTTTCAAATTCGGATTCAGCGCCCTTGAACTAATTAGAAACACTTATTCACATGTCTGTAACAAACAAAAAGTCAAATTTGTTGCCCTAGTGTTATCTATAACTCTATATTTTAGCAACGTGATATTTTGAAAGGGGGGAAATTTAGTTTATAGTTCCTTTTTAAAATGATTGTAATTGGTGAAGTTCAGAAAATTTATAAAATTTTAACCATGGCTGCTTTTTTTTATTTTAAATTTTGATCTTAGTAGCGAAGCGCAAGCTCCCCCCGACAGCCGAGAAGCCGTTGCCTGGTTATTAGTATTAATAATATTGAGTAAGCAACGTAAAACTACTTGGACATCTCTGCCATAATTATTAGAAATGGGGCTGTAAAGAAGGAGGAGACTCCTTGGGGCGGTTGGCACAGGTGAGCGCGTAACTCTCCAAAGCTTTCCTAACCTCAGCAATAAAGGTAGGTGCGTGTGCTTGGTGATTAAAGATGGCTACATTACCAATAAAAAGAATAAGACGCAAAAAGATGCTCACGTTTGATTATTCCCTTAATGAACTTTGACAATCATTTGAGAGAAGTGGATTATGTGACCCCGAACAAGTATAAGATTCTAATTCTAACCTGATCTAACCAAACACGACACAATCTAACCTAACCTAACCATACCAAAAGAAACAAAAACAAACCAAACCAACTAAACAAACCAACCAAACCAAACCAAATCAAACAAACCAAACCAAACTAATAAAACAACACAACCAACCAAACCAAACCAAACCAAATCAAACTAAGCCAACCCAAACCAAATCGAACCGAACCATACCTAACCTAACCTAACCTAATAACCCATAACAGGAGCTCTTACTAACCTAGTGTTTCCGGCGTTGGATTTCTAGCGCCGAGGCGCGGGTTCGATCCCAACCTGGGCGGAAACATAACTCTCAGCGGCGTCACGAATTGGCAGGCTATTGGCTCATACGCTGATCCCCTCCCCCGGGTGAGTAGGTAGGTCAACACGCACAACCAATCGCATGACCGCTGTCTCACCCTTCTTGTCTTCACAGCACGAGATATTTCGTTTCTCCTCTGGGGCTCATCGTGGGGGCACTCGTATCCACAGACCCTTGACGCGGAACGGGTGCCCTCACCCTCTGGGGTCACGAATGCTTCCCATTGGAAGACCAGCCCCTGCTATCTTCGCGCTCACCAGTGATCGTCATTTTGATCTTTATATGCATTTCATTATCCGGTCTAGGGATGGCGTCCACGATGCGAGGACGAATGGCGTTATCTACCTACCTACATAACATAAACAACATAACACCACATACTATAAAACAGCATGACAATATAACATACACAACATAAAACCACGTGACATAACATAACCTAAAATAACCTAAAACAACATAACAAAACATGAGATAACATAACATAACAAAACATGAAAACACAACATAAAACAACATAACCTAACCTAGCATAAAACCGCTTTGCCAAAAAGAAATCGCCTGAAGTCCGGCCAAAATCGCTGGGTAGAGAACTTGAGCGATTTGTGTGCGAGAGAAAAGTTTATTAGATGAAATATTTTGGAATATCGGAAATTAGGGGCTAAATTAAACCGTTCGACGACACTTTAATTATCGTTAAACTTAAATTATTTATGAAAAAAAACATTGATTTTGTTCCATAAGCTGCATGTGGTGATAAATCAAGTTATGCATAAGCCACAACCGAGGTGACATTTCGTAATACCTAGGTAAAAGGACTGTAAATTAAATTAATCACGTTTTACATCTAAATTTATTGTTCCACCATAGAAAATAGGTAAAATAATCAACGTAGTTTAGGATAATCTTACCACTTCCACAGATTCCGATTCCACCAATAATTACCAATGTAAAAACCACTATCGTAATTCTGGCCATTTTTGCCGTAGTGAAGCTTGGGCACAAGAGCTTTGCACCGAGTTTTTTATACTTCTGAACCAAATTTATTGCCACTTTTTAAGAGTCTAAGAAACACCTGGGTGGCAAATAAAATGAAGTGGTATTTAGCATCAATCAACTAAAAGAGTGTTGAATAAAAAGTAATTAGCGAAAATCTTTTACTCATACATTGATACCCGCAGTCAATCAACTATTGACAACGCAGGATAGAAATTGAAAGAATATATGAGTCAATCCTAAATAAACTGAACTCATTAGAAAGTCATGTATTTATGTTATCATGTTGGGATGGTTTGTACGTTTTTACCACTATTTTTTATTTGTACGTTCTTGCTACCTGTCATTTTTTCGTTTTTACCACCATTTTATTTGTACGTTTTTAATACCGATTTCTTGTTATTTATACGGCTTTAGTGCCTATTTGCACCGTCTAATACATATCTCAGTGTGAAGGGGAGTCTCATTTAACCTGGCATCTTTTTGTTTAGAAAAATTCAAAAACATTCGATAATCATATTGATTTAGTCAAAACTTTACCATTGGTGTGGGGGGACGGGGGGGAAACTGTAACGGCCCTGAGTTGAATCAGCCGCACCTAAATAAGAGCAGTCATGTCCATCAACCAGGGGCTTATAGATCTTCAACGAACGGGAAGAGGTTCTCATTTTATAAAAGATAAATTGGAATAAGTGGAATAACTTGAGGATTCTTTTTATTTTTCGTCGATTTAATTAGAAAAAGTGAAAGCAACGGGAATATGTTCAACTCTAGAGTCAAGCAAGGGTGTGTAGCCGCGCTAACACTGTTCTCATTATTTTATTGCAACCGTTCTGCTGTTTATCCTTGACGACCTACCTCCAGGTAGCTCAATTAACTAAAGGTTTGACAGAGGCATTTTTAATCTTAGTCGTCCTAAAGCTAGGACTAAAACAGAAGTTGTCTTGATCCTCGAAATTCAATATGCAGATGATGATGCAGTCTGTGCTCTCAACGCCGGGGACCTACAAACAATCATATCTGCACTTGCGAATGGCTACTTCAGGTTCGGTTTGTCAATTAATGTTCAGAAAACTCAAGTCTTGTACTAACCAGCACCAATAATCCCAGGTAATCTTCAATTAGCACCATCACCAAATATTCCAGGTAATCCTCAATTTCCGCCATTTAATATTTAAATTAATAGAGAAACTCTAGAATGTATTGAAAGATTTGCTTACTCAGGTAGCCCCTTGTCAGCGGACGCAGGTAATGAGGATGAAATCCAATACAGGCTTTGTTGCGCCAACTCTGCGTTTGATAAATTACGAAAGCGGTTTTTTGACGACCGAGACCTACGTCTAGAGACAAAAGTTAAAGTTTGCAAGGCCATAGTTTTGCCCTCATTATTATATGGATCAGAAACCTGGACGGATCTTTTCTCT
This sequence comes from Ceratothoa steindachneri, assembly GCA_963969495.1. Classification (NCBI taxonomy): domain Eukaryota; kingdom Metazoa; phylum Arthropoda; class Malacostraca; order Isopoda; family Cymothoidae; genus Ceratothoa; species Ceratothoa steindachneri. Next base: position 147,743,210 of record OZ018331.1, on the reverse strand, counting down.
TATTATGGCGCAATTTCGTCTCCTCAGACAGATGGCTGAACGGCCGTTTACTGGAGTGAGTAGCTGCTCAGATATTTTTTCTTGAATGGCCGGTTACTCGGGTGAGTAACTTGTGACATTTTTAATTTCACGATGTTCTTTGGTTTGTTTGGAAGCATAAGCATTGTTTTTACCCTTAAATAATGACAGCGTACGAACTTGCTAGGAAGGTGCAAGATATCGAATAAGCTGTCAAGTATTTGCAAAATGGATAAAGCATGAAACTTTCGTTGTCCCATTACCCACCTGTATGGCGCTGTCACAAACAAAGGTGTAAAAGCTTTTCCAGATTGAGAAGCGATACCTAGTTAGAAGGGTATAAAATATCTATGGAACCAATTATCTTTTTTGTTCATCCATGGTGCAACAAATTAACGACTACTGTTTTTTTGAAGAACAACTAAAAAATGAAAAATGTCATGCAATGCTATTACGGACTAAAAGAACTATCTCCGTGAAGTGGGCGCAAATTCGTTAATCCAAAATCCTATAAAGATCGGTGGAAATGGATTGACAGTAAAAATTGATGAATCCGTGTTCTCACGAAGAAAGAATAATGTCGGGAGGGTTTTGCCAGTGCAGCGGGTTTTCGGAGGAATTTGCAGGGAAACCCGCGAGTGTTTCATGTATTTAGTTCCTGATAGATCGGCAAAAACATTATTATCTATGTCGAGAATACAGGCTCCTTACTGCCATGTTGCCCGTCGAAACCTTAAGGTCAGGCTCGAGGTCAGTCCACGCGAGCGAGGACCGTGAGAAGTGTCAGAATATCGAACTGCTTTCCGCGATAAGCGAGGGATTGGAATCTCAAACGCGCGCTTCTGTCATCTCCCGCGGGTGTTTTCAAGAAACACCCACGGGAGTACTTCCCATCCCTCAAGCGCCGTGTTGGTTCATGGGGAGATCCCCCTTCCCCTTGGCGAGGCAGAAACGGATCTATCTCTTCCCTATATATTGTTGATCCCAATATGGCATCGGCAGTATAGGCCTGCCTCTTCAAACGAAACACGTCATTCTCGATCGCGCTCCAGTTCTCTACGAGCCGAATGCTAGAATTATACCAAAGGATCTGAGCCTCAGTCAATTGGCCCATCCTTGGTTTCAGGACATTTCGTTTGGCACCAATACTTCCTTCAGTTAGTGTTACTACTAGAGGTTAAACTCCCCGTGGTTAAAGCCCCTTGAATAACCATCCGATCCCCCGTTTCATCTCTTAAAGCCTCTAACTCAAGCCAGGTTGAGACGAATCATCTGTGACTATCCGGTCAGCCATCCCTGTGTGTGTTTGTACAGAGGCTCGTATCGCCTCTCGACTTCCCCTTAACATAACATAACATAACATAATTACACGGATGACAAAAGCCACAAGGGCCTATCAAAGGTCATCCGCATCCGTCAAAACCCACCCACAAAAGCACCATCGCCAGGGGAAGACAAAATCAAAGTCCCCCACAATATAATATAACAGATGACAAAAGCCACAAGGGCCCATCATAGGTCATCCCAGTCAAACGGCCTCTTTTTTAAGGCACACAAACTCCAAAGAAAACTACATCCAGAGGATTGCGTCCACAAACAAGGGTATCACCAATCAAGGCTTGTCAAAAACTAAATCATGCAGCTATAGATATATACAAACAATATTAATATATACAAAACTTAGGAACCATCACAACCTTCCCTCCCCATAAACTTATCTAACCTACTCTTAAATACATTTAAATTTCGACTACCAACTACCCTCCGCGGCAATTTGTTCCAGAAGTCTACCACCTACACCCTACACCCTTGCTTTTTAATTTTCAAGTGGTGACCTCTAGTCCGATTTCCATTATCTAACTCATAAAACTTGCTAACATCCAATTTATCTAGCCCAGAAAAATATTTAAAAGAGCTTAATCATATTCCCTCTCACACACCTCCTTTCGAATGAGAACATATTTAATACCCTCAGTCTATCTATATATTGAAGGTGCCTCAGGGAAGGAATAATCTTTGTTGCCCTCCGTTGCACTGACTCGAGAAGGTTAATATCGTGTCCAAAATGTGGGGACCATGCCTGTATACAGTACTCTAGATGTAGCCTAACATAAGAGTTATGCAGTTTAAGAATAACCTCCTCACTTTTGGAACTAAAATTTCTCTTAATAAAACCCAGCACTCTATTTGCCCTATTTCTTGCTTCAATACACTGCTTAGAAAACCTTAATGACTTATCTATTACTACTCCTAGATCTTTTTCATCCTCTACTGAGCTCAGCCAATGCCCATCCATTTCATAGTTAAATTCTCTATTATCTTTTCTCATGTTAATAACTTTGCTCTTATCAAGGTTGAAAGTCATTTGCCACTTATGTGCCCAGGATAACAATTTATTTAAATCCCCCTGCACTTTAAAATTATCATCAATATCTTTAACTACAGCTGCTAATTTGGTATCATCCGCAAAAATTGACACTTTATATTAACTGCCTCCACAAGATTGTTTATATAGATGACAAATAATAATGGACCGAGAACTGATCCCTGAGGAACCCCACTGATAACATCCCTCCACTCTGACTTTACACCATTTAGCACTACCCTTTGCTTCCTGTCTTTCAGCCACTCAGCTATCCAATTTGAAACACCCCCACATATCCCAATCATTTTTAATTTATGAACTAGTCTCCTATGTGGTACCTTATCAAATGCTTTACTAAAATCCAAGTAAATTACATCTACATTCTCTTCCTTATCTACTTGATTTGTTACAAACTCCAGAAAGTGTAGTAAATTAGTCAAACATGATCTACCTGATCTAAACCCATGCTGAGCATCGCTGATTAACCCCTCCCTCTCTAGATGTTGGCAAATCCCTTTTTTAACTATTTTCTCAAGAATTTTACAGACTACAGGAGTTAGGCTAACCGGTCTAAAGTTATTTGGATCCTCTTTACTACCCTTCTTGAAAATGGGGACTACAACCGCTCTCTTCCAATCATCGGGTATTTCTCCATATTCCAGTGACCTAGTATATAACTTCTCCAGAGCTATTGAGATACTTTCTACCCCTTCTTTAAGTATCCTAGAATGAATATTATCAGGGCCGGAGGCCTTGGTAGTATCTAAATCACCTATTAGTCCTTTTATCATCCTCCGATCTACACAAATGTTAGTAAACACCTCTTTTCCTGACCTATGAGTACTATACATAGGACTATTTAGTTTCTCTTTTGTAAATACTGATGCAAAATGACCATTTAGTACCTCAACTATTTCCTCACCAGTTTCTCTCATATTTGATAGGTCCTATTTTAACTCTGCCAGACTTGTTATTAATTTTATAGTAACTAAAGAACTTTCTAGGATCTTTGTTGCTATCCTGAGCTAATTTAATTTCTAACACCCTTTTGCTCTTCTTTATAATCATATTTAACTCATTCTTAGTCACTCTATAATCACTTAAATTTTGAATATTATTTTCTACCTGTAATATTTTTGTATGCCCTTTTCTTCTCTGAAATTTTTCTAGCTATCTCCTGATTCCACCATAATGGTTTCCTACTTTTGTTCCTAATGGCCTTCATTGCGATACGTTGCTCTTGGACTACATTTATTATATGCTTGAAAGTATTTCACATCCCATAAGCATTTTTACCTCTGAATTCTACATCCCAGTCTACCAAATTTAGCAAGCTTCGAAGTTTTACATAATCTGCCTTATGAAAATTTGGAACTTTTACAGCATTATCGATTATTTTACCTTCTCAATTCCCAAGTTAAAACGAACTATCTGATGGTCACTATTTCCCAATGTTTCACCAACAGTCAATTCTTGAACTAAATGATCACTGTTAGAAAGTTCTAAATCTAATATATTGTCCCCCCTCGTTGGCTTATTAACAAATTGATTCAAAAAATTATCCTCAAAGCATTCTATGAACCTGCCACTTGTTCTCTCCCTACCTATCATATTTTCCCAGTCCACAAAGTTTAAGTTGAAGTCCCCAATAATAACTACATCTGTTTCACATCCCTTACTTATTTCCTTTATCATTAGTTCATCTATATCATCAGTCTGCCCAGGTGGCCTGTAAAACGCTCTTAAATGCACCATTCTATTTTTACTGAACCTAATATCTATCCAAAGTGACTCAACTCCATCCTGCTTTATTGAAGTATTTAAACTTGAAACAATGTTGTTTTTTATATAGATAATTATTTCTCCACCAATCCTACCTGTCCTTTGACTAATATACATATTATAACCCTGTAAATCAAATTTACTTTTAGTGTCACTAAATTCTATTTCATTAACCCATGATTCAGTAACACATAATATATCTATATCTTCATCGCTAATATAACCAAATAGCTCATCCTTCTTGTTTCTAAGACTATGAGCATTTGTATAGAAACAATTTAACCCCCCTATCCCTGAAGCACCTCTTGAAACCTGAATGACCTCACCTCTATCGCCTTGGAACCTATTTCTGTTATCTGCCACGTCCATTCTACTTTCAGTACTATAATGTCCTCTCATAATTCCCTGACCACTATTAGTATCTAGTTTCCCGCCCGCAAAGACCTAATAACACGATCATACTCCTCCCACAACACATCTACCCCCCTCCTACTCAAATGCAGTCCATCCATCGCATACATTTCTTTCATTCCAACAAACCTATCCCACACATCCACAAACATGACACCTTCCATCTCACACATCCTCCTCACATAATCATTTAGCCCAATCGCACGAGACATCCATTCTACCCCAACAGTAGAGCCCGTTCTGAGTATCTTGGATACTTTTGGTTCTATAGCCATTATTTCATTTAATCTATTTATTGTGTATATATTAAAGTTTATTTTTGTACCTACTTTTTCATAAGCGTATAGCCGCAGCCTACATTAGTGTAATATCGGCCAACTGCACTCACTCTTTTGAATTTAAAAATCCTTCGCACTCGCCTCACTTCTATTCCCCATCTCTGTCGTGACCAGAGTAGAATCAAGGTCACGCGTTGACCTTGAGCGACTATGCCTATTGGCTGAAGGGTTGGCTATTGAGAAGGTAAGCATAAATATTTTTGCAAACTATTTTTCCCATTTTTTGTGTGTACCCGCATTTATACATACCATGTGTAAGTTTTGAGACCGTGCTTCTCATTTATTCCCCCCCAGCGGAATTTTACCCCTTTCATATCATATCAAGAAAGGCTCAGTCTAGTTTTGTTCTCGGTGTTTTGAGCAAAGTTGAAGGCTCTCGCGTTAATTCGGGTATTTCCGAGTGCTCAGACGGAAATTACTAATTACGCCGTGTGTATACCACGTTAATTCAGGTCGACAATCCCGTTACGTTTTTATTGTTGCGAATTTCCTGTTTAATTTTCAATTATGAACTTAGTCACTGGGAACAATTTGAACAAGAAACTGCGAGAATAATAATTAAATTCAATTTTAAATGAAAATTAATGGCTGTAATATAAACTTAGTAAAAGAAAAAAAATCGCAACTCACGGAAGAATTTTTCTAAAGCTTTTTCTCGAGGGCAAGAAACAGTTAGATGTCACCAAGGTCTTTCAGTGTTTGCCACTGTTGTTGCGACTTGATGGCGGCATAACGCTGCTTCCTTTTGTCCTTCTTGGACTTTTTCGACAGTATACTTACTAGTCCCTTCTTATTTAAGGTTTTGGGTTATTTATTAAGATTTTTTTTAATTCAGAAGGTTTGGTATTAGGCGATTCATTTTTTGTTATTTTATCATCGCAGCTAATTTCTAGTAGATACAATTTATTAATGGTGCCTATTACGCTACCTAATCTAGTTTTTAATTTTGCTGTTCTTACCACACCATCTTGGCCCTTATATAATTCCTGTATTAAACCCAACGACCAGTTTTCTCGGTTTTTATCAGAATGTATCAACACTACTTCCCCTTTCTCAATACTATTACTTATACCATCATCCCCCACCTTTATTACTTACACGATCTATGAGAGAGGTCAAATAATTCTGTTTCCACTGTTCAAACCATTGTTTTAAAATTCTAGATAACTTATAGTATCTTCTACTCAGTGGAACAGTTTCCATAAACGGAGGATCCTCTATTTGAGGTGACGTGGTTATTGCGGGCAGGGAATTAAGGCGCCATCCATATATTAAATGGGAGGGGGTAAGAGTTTCTGATTCATTTGTCATTATAGGTATAAGTAAGTGGTCTGTTATTAACTCTACATTCTATCTCAACTATTAAGGTACGGAGATCATACATATTAATGGATTTTCCATATAGCAATTTTCTTAAGCATCCCTTTACTACACCAATAAGTCTTTCATAGAATCCTTCAAACCAGGGCGCTCTTGGGGGAATAAATTTCCATTCACATTGTCTTTCCTCTAGTTCTTTCTGTACAGCACTATCCTCCAATATTATACTGAGCAGTTTTTCCCCCAGTTTAAAATTTGTGGCATTATCACTAAGAATAATTTTTGGACAGGATCTTCTAGCCACAAACCTTCTAAATATATTTTAAAATGTTTCTCCTGTCATGTCCATGGCTAAGTCCAAATGAATTGCTCTAGTGGCTGCACAGGTAAAAAGAACTATATAAACTTTCCGGGATTCTTTATTACCGTCTTTCCCTCCCTCATCTTTTACGGTGATAGCGCCCGTATAGTCTACTCCAACTATCTCGAATGGTTTAGCATCCTTCACTCGTTCTTTCGGTAATGGAGGAGATTTAGGATAGGGATAGGATACTCCCTCCAGCCTTCTGCACAAAACACATTTACTTATTACATTTTTGACCCTTTGTCTGCCTTTAGGGATCCAAAAATTTTCCCTTAATTTACATAGAGTTTCCTGAACTCCTGCATGCATGCTCTGTTCGTGTGCGTTATTAATGAGTAGATCTGTTATATGATGTTTGGAGGGAAGAAGAATAAGGAATCTTGTATGGTATGGCAAGTCGGCATTACTGATTCTACCCCTACATCGCATTACACCTTCATTTTGGAATAAATCAAACTCTTTAACTAGATGAGGGGGTCGTTTACTTAATTTGGTATTTTTAAAATAATCACAAATATCATAAAATGAACATTTTTGCAAATCTTCCAACCAATACTGATGGGGATTAAATTTAAACTTATCGCCACTGGTCTGGTTAATAAACGTCAAAACCAGAAGAAGCTACGGTACAGGACCAACAAGAGAAGTAAATTCTTCAATGCGAGGATTACAAACAAGTGGAATAGTCTCCCTGACTATATAGTTACTAGCCCTAGTGTTAACACCTTTAAAAATAAGTATGACCAGTACGAGACTCAAAACCAGAGAAGAGGCACTTTATACGAGCTCTGACTCCCTTGCCTCTTAATTTTTACTAAGGTAAGCAAAGCCTCATCAATTTATTCCAACTACCGATTCTGTTAGGATTTCACGGCTAATAATGATTTAGCTGAACCGATATATGGCTCATACTTTTGGTGAGGCCATCTATCTTTATTATTTAGCCACTCTGGCCGGACCTCGGAGCCATAATCGGGAGTCTTTAAATTTGGCAAACTTTATTTCTCGCGTCAACATGTCCGCTGGTTTACTCTCTGTAGGTAGATATTTATAGATACATTAGGGATCTGTACTACCCTATTTTGTACATAAACTATTTTACAATTTTTATTTCTTACCCAGTGCAAAGACAGTTTAATACTTTTTTTAAGTATTTACCTAATTTCACCGCCACATACATGGCGTTAATTCTAATTGTGGTATGGTCTTTTCTTTCATAGGTGAGATGCGGGATTTAGAGATTATTAACATGGGATCGGATCTATAATTTGTAGCATACGCTACGGCTACGTACGCTTTTTGCGAAGCATCACAAAATATGGGAAGGTCATACGGTTCTCCACTGTGCAATACCGCCCTTGGATATTCGAGAGTATCCAACTCCTTCGCTTCTAAGCTCAGTTCCTCCCATTTATTTATAATTTTCATGGGAAGATCCTCATCCCACCCAACTTCCTACTCCAAGTTTCCTGGACTAGCAGTTTTATGGGAATAATTAACGGGGAAACCGACCCCAAGGGATCGAATACTTTACTTATATTACTTAAGAGCGTTCTTTTACTCGTGGCCGAATGCCATTTAACGCTATTTACTGAAATAGTATCCTTATTATAATTCCAATTTATTCCCAATATTTTTTCATTTCCATCCCCATTATTGCCTATTATAATGTTTAACTGTGTCGAGTTAGTTGTTCATCCTTGTAACGGCATATTAGCTTCTTCCAACAACTCGTTAGTAATAGTATACAATTTAATTAATGACCTTTCATCTTCCTCCGTTCCTAACAGATTGTCGCAATACAGCGCCGACTTTATGCGCTCAGCTATATTACTATTTTTCGCTTGATTATTCAAATGATGACTTGATGTCATTTGTAGTAGGAATGGTGAACTAGTAGCTCCGAACAATACTGATTTAAATCTATAAGTATCCATTGGGCTATCTCTTTCTAAAGGGTCACTCGGCCAAAGGAATCTCGTAAAATTACGATCCTCTTCCTACAATCCTATTCTAAGGAAAGCCTTACTTATATCTGCTGTATAAGCATATTTATTTGTCCGAAATCTAATCAGAACGTCCATTAATTTATCAGATATAGTGGGTCCGGTGTATAGACAATCGTTTAGACTAGTACCATTTTTTAGTTTCGCACTACAGTCAAATACTACTCTTAATGGAGTAGTTTTACTCTCCCTTATTACGGGTGGGTGTGGTAAGTAATGTGTGTCTTTAGTTACTTCAGCACTAGTCGCCTTTTCTATGAATCCTTTCATTACCTGCTCTTTAATAACATTATCATATTTTTTGATAATGTTAGCGTTGGACCTCAGTTTTTTCAAACTTGCTTTTAGCCTGTTTTCAGCTAATTTGTAATTGTTTGGTAGGTTTTGGTGGTCGGGTTTCCAGGGCAGTTTAACCCAATACTTTCCATCTTTGAACTGTACCCTATTTTTGAATTGATCTATCACTGCCTGTTATTCATAACTAATTGTTTCAGGTTAAATCACTATTGTATTTAACCTCCACAAATTTGACAGATCAGGAGAATTATTGGACGGTAGTACACCTATATTGGTCACTAAAGCTACCTGTGCTTCCTTAGTAACGGGCACGTATTTATGAGGGGCGGTCAATAAGTTTTGCAATTCGGATATAAGGAAACGAGATATGAGGAAAATTGTTTTATTATTTTCCAATATAACTACCCTCGACTTCAATGCACTTGCACTACTTGTCCCTGAGGCTTCGAATTCTCGACAACCAGAAATCTCCCGACTGCTGTTCAATTTACTCCTAGACGGCGAGCTAGACATCTACATCGTCCCCAAACCGGCGTCCACGCAGTGCTGCCTTAAGCTGGCGGAATAAAAAGTAGTCGCTAGGGGCCAGATCTGGAATGTAGGGGAGATGGTTGAGCTCCTCGAATCCGCACTCGCGGAGGGCAGCTTGTGCAACTCTGGCCTTGTGGACAGGGGCATTATCGTGGAGGAGCAGGACACCGCGTGTTAACTTGCCGCGCCGCTTCTGACGGATGCACATCTTCAACCCAGCCAGTTTCTTGGCATAATATTGGCCCGTGATGGTCCTTCCACAAGGCGCATAGTCCACCATTAACACTCCCTCAGAGTCCCAGAAGATGGTTGCCATGATCTTCCCGGCTGAGGGTTGGGTCTGGAACTTGATGGGGGTCGAAGAGCCCCTGTGCCTCCAGGCCATGCTTTCAAGCTTGGTCTCAGGATCCCAGTGATGGCCTCAGGTTTCATCATCTGTCACTATGCGTGACCCGAATCCTGCCGGGTCTTAGTTGTACAGGAACAGCAGCTCCTCCGGACTTTGACTACGTTGAAATCAATCATGGGGCGTCAGGTTTCTAGGGACACAACGGGCAGAGACCTTGGTCATGGCCAAATTGTCGTGGATGATGTTGATAACACTTCCATGTGATATTCCAAGTTCTCGCTCGATTTCTTTGACCTCCACCCGTCGATTTTCGAGGATTATCCTCTCCACACGGGCCATATTGTCCTCGTTGGTCACGTCTGACGGGCGTCCTGGACGGGGGTCATCTTCAGGGGACTCACGACCATGGAGGAACTCCTTATTCCAGCGAGCAATGGTTGCATAGGAAGGGGCGGTGGTGGTGTACACTGTAACCATGCGTTCATGGATCTCTTTTGCATTCTTGCCTTCCTTGGTCAAAAGTTTGATCAGTGCGCGGTGCTTAACCTTCTCCATTGTTGAAAAATTTGAGACTGATGATCTGCGACCAGCTACTGCTCCTTAAATAGACGAGGCAAGAGCGTGCGGCTGCAGGTCCTGACTTGTCATAACTTGTGCTAACACCCCCACAAACAGCCATCCCCCTTCCTCTGTTTTGCCCTACCGATTCGCAAAACTTATTGACCGCCCCTCGTATTTGGGAGGTTTGCATACAATACTAAACCTCCCCTTGTTTTTAGGAAAGTCATACCTTTCAGTTTAACCATGCCCTCTTCCAATTTATCATACTGATTCTCTCCTACCAATAAATCCATATCTGTTATCAAATCTCCCAAATATGGATCAGACATCCTTACTCCACCCTTAACTAGGTGTGTTAAATAATTACTCAACCCATTAATCTTGATGTTTCGTGGTAATCTATCCAACACTAGCGCTTGCAATCTTACAAATTTATTCCCATCTTCAATAGTGAATCTTATTATCCGATATTTTTGACTGTCCATTTCGCCGGTGAACCCAGATATTCTTAACTCTATCCATTCCTTTATTTGTAAATTCAATTTTGCTACGAGATATGCACTGATAAAGGTACGCTGTGAACCCTGGTCATAGAGTACTTTTACTGCATATTTTTGCCCCTTAGCCTTCATGGAGCATTTCTCCACTGGCAACGCGGTCGATATTTTACGACTTGAGAACTGCACAGCACAGACTCTCTGTTCAATGGTTGGCAACTTGTCACAAAAATTTAAATGATGAAACGCCTTTTTACACTTTAAACACTTATTGAGTTTTATTCGGCAGTTTTCTGTAGGGTGTTTCCCGCTACATCTCGTACACAATTTTAATTCTCTTATTCTATCTATACGATTATCATAAGTTTTATACACAGTACATTTATTAGTTATGTGTTTCTCTTGACAGAAAACACATAATTATTCACGGGTTTGGTTTTGGAGGGGAAACTTTCTTTAGTATCTGCACTTATGAGAGGTTTTTTCTTATATACTTTCAATATCTTTGCTTTTGGCCTAATCCATTTATTAGCTACTCGTGTGGTAGACGGTAAGTTAGCATCCGTTGCGGTCATTTTATGGGAACGTAAATGATTTACTAGTTTTCCCCACCCGTCTCTTAATTGTGTTATTTCTAGATAATCTTCATCCATTCGGTTTTGGATATATTCTATAGCTTTAAATGTTTATGTTTTTTTACCACCGCTACTCTCATTGGTCTGCAACCGTCAACATCACATTTAGTATTTTTTAACCTGGCTATTATTATTTCCAAGTTCGCTTTAGACTCACTCAAAGACGTTAGGTTAAAAGAGGCAGCTTTAGGTCTATTATTGTTTTTGTAATTGTTGACTCCATACTCGGAGTTTTGCGTAGTCACAACTAGCGCCCTGCATTTCATCGCACACCCTTGTTTTCAAGGTTGTACAAAAAGATTTATGACCCGCAATCTTATGAATTGTTTACACGACAATGCTAATTTAAATTTAATTAAAGAAAGTGTGAATTATTGAGGGTGAACTAATTTAAATTTATTGACAATTAAGAAATAAAAAATTTAATTAACGTCTTACTATTCCTTCTTATAACCGCCACACCACAACTCGTGGTACTATCACAGTCGCTAGCAATTTATCGAAATAATTTTTCTTTTACCATGAATATTAATATAAATCTCGCCCCTGTGGTCTAGATTAAGCTATTTTACCATTAAGTTACAGGAGCTAAGTAAGCTAAGATCCGGTTCGAAGGACCATATCGCGAATTTCCTGTTTAATTTTCAATTATGAACTTGGTCACTGGGAACAATTTGAACAAGAAACAGCGAGAAGAATAATTAAATTCAATTTTAAATGAAAATTAATGGTTGTAATATAAACTTAGTAAAATAATAAAAATCACAACTTATAATATAAGGTGGTTATTAAATATCCCATTCACAGTGTCTAAGTACAATATGCCTTAAGGATCCTAATAGGTAGCTATTATTAAAAAATGACCGCTAAATATATACTTAGCCTGTGAAATGGTGATTAATCTTGATCTCAGAGCGAGATAATGGCCTATTTATCCATTAATATTTGTGAGACTTAAATCAAAATAGTTAAGTTATTATCATACGGCTTTGCACGCCGTATGAACCAAAACTTGACCACTCGCGGAAATTTTAGTAGATATTTTACGGGGTCTGTATTTACGTCTTGACACTGAGTCGTAGTAGCAGAAAGAAAAAACTGCTTCTCGGTACACCCGGAGCTGTGCTTAGGTGGCAACTCGAAACAATACACTTTCGCAAAACGCAGCAACGACCACTTATTAAAAGTGAATTAACCTAAATTATTATTACTACTACCCCAACTTACTTTAATATAACAAAGAAACAATTAAAAGGAATGTTTATTTACAATCCCACTTTCGTTTCCGGGAGTAAAAAATTAACGACATTTATTTTAAAATGTTTAATTCTAATTTGAGACCATCATGTCTTCATTTGACCAATTTAAATTACAAGGTGAATTCCTTGGTTTATCAGGAAAGGACCTTCTTTCCTATATACAAGAAGGAGAGAGGGTCGAGAGAGCGGAAAGAAGGGACAAATAAGAAATAGAAAAAGAGAAAAAGAAAGAGAAGAAAGAGAGGGAGCGAAAAGAGAAGAACGAGAAGAAAGAGAACGCATCCGACAGCATGAGCTGGAAATGAATATGGCGATATCCATCAACTCGCGGATAGAGGTCCCTCAAACTGCTTCAGTGAAACTCTTTCGAGTTTTATTTGGCGCATTTTGATATGGTCTTCGAGCTAAAGAACCGCGTTAAATTTCGTAACGCCCATGTAGAACCCAGCTAAACTTTTCGACAGTTTTGGTATACGCTTCAGAGACTTTTAAACTTTTCGCTTGATTATTCGAAAGTTCCCCACGAGTATGAAGCGTTAGTCTACTTCATTCCGAAGGACCAGCTTAATGTTTCGCTTTCCTCGGAAACTCGATCTTTTGTGTAGGACCGGGAGTGTTAACCTTCAAGGAATGCATCGAAGAAGCCGATGTATTCGCCGGGAGCCACGATTGATATCCTACAGATGGAAGAAAGTCTGATCCATCGTCCCCCAAAGGTAAAAGTGGCAACCAAATATTTACACCCCGTGACCCTAGTAAGTTTTTCAAAATAACTGGGCCCTTCCAAGCCCAGAAATTTTTCTTCGTCAGAACCCCGTGACGTCAAGCCATTCTCGTAAAATCATCCTTCGTAATACTTTCCCAGGAGGCCCATCGTGTGCTTCTACTGCAGTCTTGAAGGACATTTGAGAACCAACTGCCCTCAGAGCTCCCAATTTCGTCCTAGTTTTCTCAATCAAGTGCACCAAATTTGTGCCTCCCCCGCGCTACCACCGTCGCAAGTTGAACTGCCTCCCTCTCCGTCTGCTCCTCCTACCGCTGGCCATCAGGTGAACTTCTTGTTAGAGAAGAGCTCACCAGGAAGCTTGAAGTTTGAGACCGGATCAGTACCGGCTGCTGGGTCTCCACCGTTGTTGGGGATACAAGGTGTACATGTATTGTGGTGTCGGACGAGCTGCTACCCCCGATCGCTCTGAACCATGATGAGTTTGCGAAAGTACATGACTACCTTGGGCGTGCAAATCGATTCCCCATCGTGAATTCCTTTATTGAATGCCCGTATTATACCGGCTGGGCCGAAGTGGTAGCGGCCCTAATGAAGCTCTGCGTTGTTCTGGTCGGACAGTAACCACAGACGACTTCCACACCTGTGATTCAACCCAACCTCACGCGTTCTCAAACTAAAAAGGAAGCAGAGGCACCGGCCCCCCTTGAAGCCTCATGCGACTCCGAGTTTAGCGTCGTTCTGAACAATGAATTCGCTAAAGAGCAAAAGGACTGCGATTCCCTCCGCCCCCTCTGGATCAAAGCTCATAATAAGATTCAGGAGTCCACCTGAGGTAAGAAAGTCTTTTCCTACGTCGTGAAGAACGACCTCCTGTACCGCGCCTGCTCGGAAAGCAATAATTCCGAGGCCCATGCATTATAGATCCGCAGTTTGCAGGTGCCCCTCATATTATAGACGGCTCACGATAGTCGTTTCTCTGGCCATTTCAGCCATACCAAAACAACTCAAATAATTTTAAAATATTTTCATTGGCCCTGTGCGGCAGATGACATCCTTAATTAGTGCCGTTCGTGTGATGTCTATCAGAGGAGAGCCCCTAAAGGACGCGTCAGATCCGCTCCGCTGCAGAAGGGAGCCATTACACCTGAACCTTTCGCTCTTGCGGCAATCGACCAGGTCGGCCCCATTCACCCCCTAGATCCACTAAATGTGGTGCAAGTGGCTACCATTGAACAGAACGAGGAGTACCCCTTGCCTATCGTGCCCAGCGCTACCAAATCCCAGTCATCTGACTCAGAATTTAACGCTTAGCTGCCCCTCAAGTCGAAGAGCCAGCTGCAGCAGTTATTGAGTCACTTTAGAGACGTGATTTCCGTGATTCCATGCTGTGCTTCTCAATTTGAGTATGATATTATTTTATCTATCTTGGAGCCTATTCGTTCTAAGCCGTACCCCCTTTCCCATCCAATTAAGAGAGGTCTTCAACGCAGAAGTTACTAAATTGTTAAATTTAAAGATTATAAAACCCTCCAATCTAATTACTGCTCCCCCACTGTTTTGGTAAAGAAGTCAGACGGGTCATATAGGCTGTGCGTCGATTTTCGGAAACTTAATTCGGTGATGGCCTGTATTAATTACAATCGCATGATGCGAAGAATATTAGACGGGTTGGCAAATGTGACTTTTTATTTCGATAACATTTACGTTGCAACTCGCGAGTGTGACACTCATGTGATCGCCCTCGAGGCCCTGCTGCATCGCTTGTGCGAGCACGGACTCACAATCGGCCCGAGCAAGTGCTATTTTGCTTATAGTGCGATCGACTACCTTGGCTTTCACATTGGAAGCAACCATTTAGCCCTCCAGGAGGACAAAATCCAGGCCATTGTGGAAATGCTCCATCCGACAATAAGAAGCAGGTGATATCCTTCAGGGGATCTGTTTCTTTCTACCGCCGCTTCGTCCCCCATTTTGCTTATCTCTCGGCCCCTTTGTGTAACTTGCTGAAAAAGAAGTCTCCGGAACACCTTTCTGGTCCTCATTAGCTCTCTCCCACTTCGAACAGCTGAAGGGAAAATTAGCTTCCATTCCTATCCTCCGGCTCCCTTACATGAAGAAGACCTTTGGTGTCAGAACTGATGCCAGCAATGAAGAGTTAAACTGCGTTTTACTACCGTATAGCAATGATGGCGATAGTTACCCCATCGCCTAGGCTAGCCGTAAGCTTCTCCCACGCGAGAAAAATTATGCCGTCATTGAAAAGGAGGCTTTGGCCATTATATGCGCCGTAAAGAAGTTTAAAATGTATTTATTAGGTAAAGAGCTCTTTGTAGAGACGGATCACAAGACCCTCGCATATTTGCGAAATGTAAAAAGTAACAATGGTAGCCTTATGCCCTGGAGTTTATACTTCCAGGAGTATCAATTCAAAAATTAATTATATAAAAGGATCCGAGAATTGTATTGCAGATAGCTTGAGTAGGAACCCCTTATAGCCTACCCAAACTAATATAAGATGAATTTTTTACTTGTAACTGTTATGTTTAAGTTTATTCCTCTTGTTTACACTGTATATATAAGTCTCTCTGTTCACAAATCAAGAACAATCCGGTAAACCCTTGTATCGTTCGAATCAATTAATTCCCTGCATTGTATAGTTCGCCTTGGTATCTTTTTGTATTGTGTGTATTTTTTTTTACTTTTGTGTGTGTAATTTATTTATTTATTATTTTTTGTGTGTAGCTCTAGGTTGTTATCGTTCTTAGGTGATCAACCCCCGTTTGAACATATGTTAGTTTTTGTATCCCTTGTGTTATTGTCGAGTTCATTTATTCCTTGTGTTCCTGGATATATAACCATCAAGCGGTTGTCAGATGCCAATCTTTTTTTAAGTAACATCTTAGGAATGGAGGAGTATCGAGAATAGAGGCTCCTTGCGGCCAAATGGCTAGTCGAAACCTTAAGGTCAGGTTTAAAGTCAATCCACGCGAGCGAGGACCGTGGGAAGTGTCAGAATATCGAACTGCTCTCCGCAATAAGCGAGGGATTGGAATCTCAAACGCGCGCTTCTGTCATCTCCCGCGGGTGTTATGAAGAAACACCCGCGGGAGTACTTCCCATCTCTCAAGCGCCGTGTTGGTACATAGAGAGATCCTTCCTCCCTTGGTGGAGGGATAAATGGATCTGGCTGTTCCCTATATATTGTTGATCTCAATAGGGCATCAATAGTATAGGCCTTCCTCTTACAACGAAATATGTCATTCTCGATTGCGCTCTTTTCTCTATTAAGTTTGGTACGAATACTACCTCAAGTTGGCCATGTATGTAAGAGTATGCAGGTGAGGGGATAGAAAGGGTGTGTGAATAGATAGCGGAAAGTAGACAAGTGGTGAAAAGAGAAAGAAGTGTGGTAGGGTGCAAAGTGATGCTAGAGCCTGGTGATCAGGCTTATCGCTTTCAACTTTTTTGATTTGTGGTTCCGTTGTTGTTTTTTTGTTTGTTTATATATACATATATACAGGTATATATATTACATATAAACTCACCGTGGTTAAAGCCCCTTGAATAACCATCCGATCCCCCGTTTCATCACTTAAAACCTCGAACCTAAGCCAAACCACTGGCGAAGCCATTTCCTGGTAATTTTAAAAAGGAACTCTAAACTAAATTTCCCCCCTTTCAAAATATCACGTTGCTAAAATATAGTTATAGAAGAAGATATATAAAAATCGATTTTCAGAACTTCACCATTTGTAATTTTTTGGGGTTTAAAAAATTCACAAAACTTTGATACTTATATATATTTCTGAACTTCACCATTTTGTTTTTTGATATAAAAGAATTATTAGTGTCGTAAAATGACCCTTGGTTTTGATCACTAGACTTTTTGACACTCTTTTAGTATCAGTATGCTTTAAGGGGCGTGCGTTACTTCTATGATGAAGTAGGCTTTGTTCTAAGAGTGCTAATTTAGTGGTTTAGTTCTTAAGGAAGAGCTATTTTTAAACACATAAGGATAAGAGGAAACACCAGAATCTACCAAAATAAACATGTATTTTAAATTAAAAACTTAAATATTACACACCAACAGTAAACACATTTCTATCTTTGGCCTCAAAGATCTTTCAATGACAAAACATAAACAAATAGGCTTCCCGTAAACATACCAATTGCCGATTAATATTTTTTTATCGCGACTCTATTTGATTAGCGTTAAACATTAAATTAACGTACTCTCGTCTACAAACACATATAACCTAGGTTCAAGAACGATGGTATCTACTCTCCTTTAAAACGTGGGACGTACTAAACTTCTACTATCGCAATAGAGATATAAATGTTATTGTTAACTTACATGCAGGTATTAGGAATTGCCGGATGTCGCTGGAGGACTTATCTCTCGCTTTGAAGTGTTGTGGCCGCTGCTTGAATTTTCGTCGCCTGTGACGGGGGCTGATTCTTCAACGTAATTAAAGAACGGGAGCTCGTTGGGGCAGGGTTCTTCTCCTCTCACTCTTACGGAGCTTGAGATGTGAGAGTCGCTCGAGTGTGAGTGGCTTTGCTTTTCTTCAGTCGGACTTCTTTGCAGACTGAAAAGGCTTCTTCGGTATGGCACCGATATAAAACTTGACTATTTAGGTTAATACGGCCCTGAAAGGGGGGATCGATTTTCTCAATCTGATCCTATCGTTTCTCACGGAAATAGTCTAGTATGGCTGAAGGATCGATCTTCACGAACTAACCCTTCTTCTGGCGTATCGACTTCTAATCTTCTTATCTGGCTGAAAGATCGATCTTCACGAACTAATCTTTCTTCTGGCGAATCGACTACTAATAATCTTCTTGTCTGGCCGATGGATCGATCTTCACGAACTAATCCTCCTCTGGCGTATCGACTTCTGATAATCCTCTTGTCTTTCTTTGCGGGCTTATTTATAGGCGGATTGGGGGGGAGCGAATGGTGAGTTAGCATCTGGAAAGTGCGAGAATTCCTGAGGTGGCACAGGAGTGCCCAAGTCAGCTCGCAAATTATAGGCTCGCAACCGCACCGCTACTTGGCGTGCCTTCTGACTCGCACCGCGTTTTTTTTCCATAACCACGGGTTTACGGGTCTCGTAGGTAATTCGATCGTTAGAGCGTCGTTTACGGACCTTAGGTGGTCGCCTTCAAACAGATGTTAGCTCCAACTGCCCACAGCGGCGGGGAGATCACACATGGTAAACATTTTCGCCGGCTACCTTTCCCACGCTTCCCCTCATAAGGGAGGGGGGGCTTTAATGTACCTATACTCCTCCAAGATGCTTAATGTAGCCATTTCTCTACATTTACCTCCCTCCTTAAGAAAATAACGGGAGGGTGGGGGGGTTCAAATCCAACACTTACAATAATATACATGGGTAACTTACGGAACATTATATTATACAATAAATTCTAGTTCACCCGGGAATGCCTCGATAACATTTTACCTGACCTTACATTAATTCCTATATTACTGTGCCAACTTAGGGTCTTCTTACCTACCACTAGGGGGTTACTTTCCCCTACTTACTTACAATTCTACTGATTTACACTTAACTTTGCTATAATACAATAGTTGGGCTGCTCCTTAATCGTCGACAGGGTTCCGACTTAACGAGTCGGCCATACAATTGTTGGACCCTTTTATATAGTGAATGGAGTACTGGTACTCCATAAAGAGTAAACTCCATCTCAGGAGTCTTCCATTCTTACTCTTATTTTTACTTAAGTATGACAACGGTTTATGGTCGCATTCCAACTTGAACTCGCGCCCTATTAGATAATATTTGAATTTACCTATGGACCATATTATGGCCAAAGCTTCGATTTCGATAGTAGCGTAGGCTTTTTCTCTACTCAACAGTTTCCTACTGACATAAGCTATGGGATAGGCTGTTTCGTCATCTTCGTATTGAAGCAATACTCCGCCTAACCCGTCCTGACTAGCGTCCGTGCGAAGGCCGAAGATCTTGTTTGGATTTGGTTAGCGAAGAATGGGCGCAGTTACGAGTTTTCCTTTTAGAACCTCCAACTGAGTTATTGCATGGGGGTTCCACGTGACAGGGTCTGACGCTCTTTTTTTTAACAAATCATTAAGTGGGGCCGCAATGGAAGCGAAGTGTGGTACAAAACGCCTATAGAACGAGGCCGCTCCCATAAACGATCGGAGTTGTTTCTTTGTTTTCGGCCGGGGCATCTTGACTATGGCGTCCACTTTTTCTTGCTGGGTAGTCAAGTGTTTTTGTCCTATTTTGAATCCCAGGTAGTCAATGGATTTGTAGGCAAAATAACACTTGGTCGGCCCGGCGGTTAGACCTTGCTCCTTCAATTTCTCCAGCAATGAGCGTAAGGCGTGTAAGTGTGACTCCCATGTACGGGTAGCTACGTACACGTTGTCGAAGTAAAACGACACGTCACTTAGTCCAGCGATAATTCGCCTCATCATCCTATTATAATTGCTACCGGCTGTAAGTAGTCCGAAGGGTAGCCTGGTAAACTGTAACAGACCTCTCTCGGTCGCAAACGCCGTCAGTTTTTTTGACTCCTTAGCGAGAGGTATTTGATAGTACGCTTTACACAAATCCAATTCGGTGATGAATTTAGCGTCTTCAAATAAATGGAGATTTTGATCTATTAGTGGGATGGGCTCGGCGTCGAAAACGGTCACTGAATTCAATTTTCGGAAGTCCACGCACATCCGAAATGATTGATCAGGTTTCTTAACCATTACTATGGGGGAGCAATAATCGGACTCCGATGGCTCTAAAATTCCCAATTTTAGTAAATTCCGGACTTCCTTATTGAAAGCTTCTCGTAGGTGGATCTGTAAAGGATATGGTTTGCTCCGAACCACTGAATTAGTTTTTAGTTTTATTTCATGGATAAAATCCTTGGCACATCCGGGGTTTTCAGAAATGACTTCTGGGAATTCAATGAGCAAGTTCAACATTTCCGCTTTTTGTTGAATCTCTAAGTGGGGATTTATCTATAAATCCACCCGAGTGTCTTCCGGGGTAGGTGAGAGCGAGGGAAGTTCGTATTCCTCGTCTTGTTCCACACACACGGTGTGTATGACTTGCAGGGGCGTACCCGGGTAAACGGCATCCATCGGTTCTTCTTCGTCTAGAAGGGTAATATTCTTTATGCACGCGCGGCGGTGATATTTTTTTAGCATGTTTATGTGATAGGTTCTTCGCCCTGTTGGGGTATCTATCAAGTAATCGACTGGACCCCGTGCCTCGATTACTTTGAACGGTTCCTTCCACTGGGCCCATAACTTATTATTTTCGGTCGGGAGTAATAATAAGACTTCATCTCCTGCCTTCAATTTTCGAGCCTTTGCTTTCATGTCGAAGTAGTCCCGGTATTTGGCTAAATTTTTCTCGGCGTTCTCTCGAGCTAAGCCAGAGCAGTATTCTAGGCGCTCGCGCATATCCATCACGTAGGCGTAAGACGATTTGATTTCTTGGTCGAGCTTCGCGTTGGAAAATAATTCCTTAAGAATACTCATAGGACCTCGCACATTTCTCCCGTATAATAGCTCAAAGGGCGAGAATCCCAACGTCCGATGAGGTATTTCTCGGCAGGCGAAAAGGGCTGCAGGCAGGTATCTGTGCCACTGTTTAGGGTTGTTTTGACACAACTTCTTCAATATATTTTTGAGAGTCCCGTTTAATTTCTCGCAGATTCCGTTAGCGGATGGATGAAATGGACTCGTAAAAATTGGCTTGACTAACAGTAGTTTATTAAATTACTCCATCAATTCTGAGGTGAATTGGCGCCCTCTATTCGATAGAATTTCTTTAGGCAAGCCTACTCGTGCAAAAAATGAAATTAATGCTTCCGCGCAGGAAATAGTGTCAATCTTCCGTAGGGCCACGGCATCTGGGAACCGGGTGGCACAATCCACTAGGGTGAGGATGTAGGAGTGTCCTCCACTTGAAGGGGGGTGAATTGGTCCCACCAAATCAATAGCCACTCGAAAGAATGGTTCGGTAATAACGGGCACCTTTTGTAAGGGAGCGGGAGGTACCCGTCCTCTGGAGGGATCCTTCTGACACACGTCGCATGATCGGCAATAGGCCACAATTTCCCTGGCGGCCTGGGGCCAATAAAAGTGTCGGAATATCTGCTGCGCCGTTTTGTTGTGCCCAAAGTATCCGGCTAATATTCCATCATGCGCGGTATTCAAAATTCTTTGCGTGTATTCTTGAGGTATACACAGTGCTTTCTTGTTTTCCTTATCCTCCTCGCTGATAGTACGGTAGAGAAGTGAGTCTTCTACGATATACTGGATAGGCTTCTTTCCTTTCACTTGGAGAATTTCACCTTTAATAGCTTTCTTCCATAGAGGTTTAAGAGTGGGGAATTCCTTCTGAGCACTGGCGAAGAAGGTCAATTTGAACCCATTGTCTTCGAGGGTAATCCTCGGGGTCAACTTAGCAGGTTGCTCTTTCCTCTGGGCTTCTTGTGCCCGGGTGACTACTTGTTGGGCCACTTCTTGCTGGGGAATTAGGGGGGTTTGTCCGATTAGTACTGCGCAGAACTTAATCGGGGCTACTACCACGTCCGTCAAACCGGTGAAATATCTGCATTGTATATGACATCTCACGACGGGGAATCGATTGTCGCGTCCTAAAAAGTCGTGGACGATTGCAAATTTCTTATGGTTAGGGTTTACTGGGGGCATCAACTTGTCGGATACCACTATGCACGTACATCCGGTGTCTCGGCACCCATTAACAGTGCCCTTTTCAAATTGTAGGCCGCCTGGCCAACTTTTGTTGAATAGAAAGTTTACCTGTTGCTGGGGCCCTTCGGATGTTGGCGCGGGGACGTAAGACGAATCAGCTTCTCCTGCTGGGATCGCGGCAGTCAGGTTTTGCACCTGTTGTCTCGAGGTCTCCGTCAGTCGGGAGTTCTGTGGGCACTGGAAACTCAGGTGACCTATTATCCCGCAGGTATAACAAGTGACGGGCTTCCTGGGATACGTGCCGGTATTAGGGTATGATCCTTGTGGAATCCTACCTTCTTTTTGATTTTTTTCTCCTCCAAAATTTGGTTTATAAGTTCGTTTTGCTGCTGAGAACTTAAAGGGCTTCTTCTGTAAATGCCTGGGTGGCGGCCCATTTTTCTTTGGGGAGGGAGCCTTCTCTTTCTTGTACTCCCTAGGATATAACCGATGATTTACTGCGTGGAGGTCAGCCTCGTCCAGACACTCGTTGAAGGTAGAAGCTTTTCGGTCCTTAACGAATGCACGGATTTCCTGGGGTAGTGTACTTAGTAACTGATCTCTAAGCATGAAGTCGACGACCGCAGCGACTTCGTTCTCTACCCCTTCTGACTCCATCCAAAACTGTAGGCTTCGACGAAGCTCAAAGCCAAAATGTTTGTATGTTTGTTCTTGTTTTATACGAGACTGCCTGAACTTCATCCTATATTCTTTCGGGTTAAGGTTTGTTGCTGAGAGAAGTTCGGCTTTGAGAGTGGAATAGTACACAGTCGCTTCTGAGGGTAAAGATACGAATATCTCTCTCATCCTACGATTGAGTAGCGGTAACAGTCTGGCGACCCCATCTTCTTCTAGGTCCCAATTATTGACTTCAAATATTTTCTCAAAATGGGAGAGATATGAGCATAAATCTTCATCGTCCCTGTACTCCAGGAGTTTCATGCTGGCCGCTGGTGACACTCCTGTTCTGGATGACACTGACTGCACCTCTAACTCGTCTTTGCTAAGATTTCTTTCGTGGGCCCTTATCTTCTCTCTTTCATCAGCTTCCATTTTCGTCTTTTCTCTTCTTTCATCAACTTCCATTTCCGCCTTTTCTCTTCTTTCATCAGCTTCCATTTTGATTTTACGTTCCTCTCTTCTTTCTTCTCTTTCGTTTCTCTCTTTCTCCTGAATAAACGAGTTCAGCTCGGTTTCTTCCAGTCCGAGGCTTTGACCTTGCTTCCGATAAAGGTCAAACAATGCCATCGCGCTTATGTCAGTCATCTACCTTGTTTTTAATCAAGCCTGACCTACTCCACCACCGAAACTTACCACTTGGCCTAACAATTACCTTTAGATGGTATCCACTTCTAACTTTACCAATTTCCCACTCGTCAAATATTCTATTATTCATGGTGTTCCTTTTATGTGTTAGCTCTTCCTTGAAATAGACACTGCTGGGTTCTTTCTAATATAAAACCCCACACCTGACACCACTTTTATAATAGGTCGTAAAATGACCCTTGGTTTTGATCACTATACTTTTTGACACCCTTTTAGTATCGGTATGCGTTAAGGGGCGTGCGTTACTTCTATGATGAAGTAGGCTTTGTTCTAAGAGTGCTAATTAGGTGGTTTAGTTCTTAAGGAAGAGCTATTTTTAAACACACAAGGATAAGAGGAAACACCAGAATCTACCAAAATAAACATGTATTTTAAATTAAAAACTTAAATATTACACACCAACAGTAAACACATTTCTATCTTTGGCCTCAAAGATCTTTCAATGACAAAACATAAACAAATAGGCTTCCCGTAAACATACCAATTGCCGATTAATATTTTTTTATCGCGACTCTATTTGATTAGCGTTAAACATTAAATTACCGTACTCTCGTCTACAAACACATATAACCTAGGTTCAAGAACGATGGTTTCTACTCTCCTTTAAAACGTGGGACGTACTAAACTTCTACTATCGCAATAGAGATATAAATGTTATTGTTAACTTACATGTAGGTATTAGGGATTGCCGGATGTCGCTGGAGGACTTATCTCTCGCAATGAACTGTTGTAGCCGCTGCTTGAATTTTCGTCGCCTGTGACGGGGGCTGATTCTTCAACGTAATTAAAGAACGGGAGCTCGTTGGTGCAGGGTTCTTCTCCTCTCACTCTTACGGAGCTTGAGATGTGAGAGTCGCTCGAGTGTGAGTGGCTTTGCTTTTCTTCAGTCGGACTTCTTTGCAGACTGAAAAGGCTTTTTCGGTATGGCACCGATATAAAACTTGACTATTTAGGTTAATACGGCCCTGTAAGGGGGGATCGATTTTCTCAATCTGATCCTATCGTTTCTCACGGAAATAGTCTAGTATGGCTGAAGGATCGATCTTCACGAACTAACCCTTCTTCTGGCGTATCGACTTCTAATCTTCTTATCTGGCTGAAAGATCGATCTTCACGAACTAATCTTTCTTCTGGCGAATCGACTACTAATAATCTTCTGGTCTGGCCGATGGATCGATCTTCACGAACTAATCCTCCTCTGGCGTATCGACTTCTGATAATCCTCTTGTCTTTCTTTGCGGGGCTTATTTATAGGCGGATTGCCGCCCTATCTAAAGGGGGAAGTGACCAGACCACAGAGGTAAAGGGGGGGGGATCGAAGGGTGAGTTAGCATCTGGGGAGTGGGGGAATTCCTGAGGTGGCACAGGAGTGCCCAAGTCAGCTCTCAAATTAGAGGCTCGCAACCGCACCGCTACTTGGCGTGCCTTCTGACTCGCACCGCGTTTTTTTCCATAACCACGGGTTTATGGGTCTCGTAGGTAATTAGATCGTTAGAGCGTCGTTTAAGGACCTTAGGTGGTCGCCTTCAAACAGATGTTAGCTCCAACTGCCCACAGCGGCGGGGAGATCACACATGGTAAGCATTTTCGCCGGCTACCTTTCCCACGCTTTCTCCCCATAAGGGAGAAATTTTTAAAACCCGAAGAATTACAAATACAGTGAAGTTCTGAAAATTTATTTTATATATCTTCTATAACTCTAAATTTTAGCAACGTGATATTTTGAAATGTGGGAAGTTTAGTTTAGAGTTCTTTTTATTATAATTGGCGAAATTCAGAAAATTTATAAAAATTGAACCATGGCTACTTTTTTTTTAGATTTTAAATTTTAATCTTAGCAGCGAAGCGCAAGCTCCTCCTCTTCGTCATATAAATTTTGTTGAAAGCGACGGCTAACTTTGTATTAAGAAATTTCTTTTTTGAACCCCTCGATTTATCGAGAGGCTCTTGATTAATTCCATGAATAAGCTGACCAAAGTTCATTAGAAATTAATGATTTTATGTTAAGAAAGGAAACAGAAAATTAAGCAGCTTCAAAACAAATTATTTTATTCGACTGGCGCATTTCGATGCTACTCGTATCATCTTCAGAGACAAAGTAAAGATATATCCCAAGGAATAAGTTTATCCATAACCCTGTATTTCAAAAACGAGATTTTTTGAAGGTTTGAATAAGATTTTTCCATTTAGTTCGGTTGTAACCTAAGTAGATTTAATTTTTTTATCAAAGTTATTTCTAATAATTCCTTTATGAGAACTACAGAACTACAGAACTACAGAATCTAGGACCAGCAAAGACCCTAAGGTCCACTCGAGGCTAGTCCGCTACACTAAATCAAAAACTACGATACACCCTTATCTACGAGTGTATCTCTAACATGCTATTTTTTTTTTTATTTTTTTTTTAATACTATCTACTGTACACACTTATCTACATGTGTACATTATCGTGCAATTTTAACTAATCAAACTAGGGGTCGGGGGAGATAGAAAGTTTTTCTTCTCATCTTCCGCAGCCACTCGACTGCTAGTGGTGAAAAGCTAATTTAGGGATAGAGACTACTTATAGGATAGGCGGAAAAGAAATGGGACATCTAAGCTACACATGCAGAGAATCGCCGGCATCATTTTTAGTCATCATAATTTCATATCCTTAAACCTCCGCTCCAAACTCTCTCTCTGCAAGGACGTTTTAAATTCACAGTGCTCAACTACGTTATATTTAAACTATTCAAATGCACGTCGAGACGATTTTTGAACATATTAACCGAAGTGCTATCTACTACGTGGGTGGGCAGCCGATTCCAATTTTGAGTAACTTTAAATGTAAAATAGTTTTGGGCTATACTAGTGTTAAAACGCTTGTTCACTAATTTTAACCCGTGCTGACGAGTATTTCCCCTATGATCCAGTTCGAACAGATTGCGAAAGTCAACGTTTGAGAAACCCTTTAGTATTTTAAATACTTCTATTAGCTGGCCACGTAATCTTCTGCGTTCTAGCGATGGCAAATCTAAAGCCCTGAGCCTTTCCTCGTATGATCTATTCCTCAGCTCTGGAATTAATTTCGTAGCCCTACGCTGCACTCTTTCTAATTGCGCGATATCTTTCATTAAATATGGAGCCCAAAATTGAACAGCGTATTCGAGAAGTGGCCGCACAAGGGATTTATATAAAGGTAAAATTACATCCTTAGATTTGAAGGTGAAATTACGCGCGATATAACCCAAAACGCGATTTGCTTTTTTACACGCATCCGCGCATTGCTTCGAGAATTTAAAATCGTCTGAGACTAATACTCCCAAGTCTTTTTCTAATTTAACCGCGTCGAGGACTTGGCCTTTCATGGTATATTCTACTCTTAAATTATGGCAACCCAAGTGCATTACCTTGCATTTGCTTAAATTAAATTCCATTTGCCACTTGTCCGCCCAATTGGCAATCGAGTTTAGGTCCCCCTGCAATTTATCGACATCCGATCTTACATAGGCACGATTGCCCAGCTTCGTGTCGTCCGCAAATTTCGAAATCCGACTAAGTATGCCTTTATCTAAATCGTTAATATAAATTAAAAACAATAAAGGGCCTAAAACAGAGCCCTGCGGTACCCCACTACTAACGCTGGCCCAATCTGAACATTCCCCATTTATTACCACCCGCTGCGAGCGATCTTTCAGCCAATTTCTAATCCAGTTTAAAATCTTACCAGTCACCCCAATCGCTTTAACTTTCATTAATAACCTTTGGTGGGGGACGGTGTCGAACGCCTTTTTAAAGTCTAAATATATTACGTCTACAGCTTTGCTTTCATCGTACACGCAAATCATTTTGTGGAAGAATTCGAGCAAGTTAGTCAAGCACGATCTCGCACGCCTAAATCCATGTTGGGTATCGTTAATCAGCTTATTTGCCTCGAGGTGGCTCACTATTCTATCTTTAATTACAGATTCTAAAAGCTTCCCAACTACCGAAGTTAGACTAATAGGCCGAAAATTCGTTGCTTCAAATCTATTCCCCTTCTTAAATATAGGTGTAACGTTTGCTCGCTTGAAATCCAACGGAACTACGCCATCCTCTAATGAGCGATGGAAAATTTCACGCAATGGCTTAACGAGTTCATTTTGAAGCTCCTTTAAATGAATTGGATATACCCCATCGGGGCCCGGAGATTTCGACTTTTTCATTAGCTTAATAAATTTAAGGATTTTCTCGTCATTTATAGTTACATCGGATATGCAATTATCAGCACTACGAACTTCCCCAATTAACGATTCCAATTCGGAAGAATCTTCCACAGTAAACACGCTCGTAAAATGTTCATTTAAAATTTTGGACATTTCTGTCGGAATTTCAGTCAAACGACCATCCTTATCTTTGATCGGCCCTATCGATCCTTTTACGGGTTTCCTATTATTTACGTACCCATAAAACCGTTTCGGTTCATTCTTTGAATCCTTAGCGAGGTTTATTTCATACTTCCTCTTCGCATCTCTGACCGCACGTTTAACTTCCCTACGAGAATCTATGTAATTTTGCCGGCTTATAACTGACCCATTGTTTTTATGAATTTTAAATTTTCTATTTCGGTCCCGGATTAAGCGTAGTATTAACGGACTAAGCCACGGAGCTCTCACCGACTTCCCGCTCTTACGCACATACTTAACCAAATCAGAATTCACACGAAGCAGCGTACATCGAAGTTCTGCGTACATCTCTCCTACCGACCTGTTCTCGAATCGTATTCCCCAGTCTATATCCTTAATCCTTTCGCGAAAAATATCGAAATCACAGCTACCAAAACGAGGGATGAGCTGCGAGCTCATTCTAACTTCTACGCAGGTGTTTAGATCGAATCTAATCGCATTATGGTCGCTGGAAGCTAAATGTTCACCCACACGTACGTTTTCTAACAATGACTCATCGGTTGCCATGATTAAATCAAGAATATTGCTATCACGAGTAGGCTCTTCCACTTTTTGTACGAGAAAATTCTCCAACATAAAGTTTAATAGCCTCTCACCCGGTTTATCAGAAGTAAGGTTGCTAAAGTTAACATTAGGTAAATTAAAATCGCCGCAGACTAATGTGGTCCCTTTTCTAATCCAAGACGTAAGCGTATCGAAGAGTGCAGCATCTTCTCTTTCCAATTGGCAAGGAGGACGATAAACCACGACTAAGTTAATTTTATTTATAGCATCTAAACTTAGCTGGACTAATAAAGCATCACTCCGCATATCATCCTTAGACGAGTCCATCGTTATGGCGTTTAGATCCTCTTTTATGTACATTAATACGCCCCCTCCTCTACCGGTTTGTCTATTTCTGTAATGAATTTTGTACCCCGCTATATCGAACTCGCAAACACTGATCCCCGTATGAGTGTCTAACCATGTTTCACTTAGGAATACGAGGTCGAAATCACCCTCTAGAATAACGGCTTTTATTTCGGCAATTTTATTTTTTATGCTACGAACATTCGCATATATGCATCTCAGTTTGCGCTTTACGTTAACTCTTCTATAACACTCAGATCGAAGAAGAATAAGAATAAGAAGAAGAAGAAGAAGAAGAAGAAGAAGAAGAAGAAGAAGAAGAAGAAGAAGAAGAAGAAGAAGAAAAAATAAAATAAAAGGGTGTTCAGGGTGCTAAAATAAAGAGTCTATAAAGGGGCTTAAAAAAAAGCGGTTAAGATTAGCAAATAAGGCCCCCAGGCCACACCCCCGCAGGGGTGCCTGTGTAACCAAGCTCTTCCTGTTAAGGAAGGGAACAGCGGCTTGAATATTACTAGCTGAAATTCCCCGGCCACAGGCGAGCAAATTATTTTCTCAAAACGCTACCGATATCTGCAAAAATAGCTCTCTCATTCCTCCCTTCTCCCTCTCTCTGTCTCCCCCTGTACCCTTCCTTCTCCTCCCACAAATTTCCTCTATCCTTTCTCTCCCTCGATATCCCACCTCGAGATATATATATATATATATATATATATATATATATATATATATATATATATATATATATATATATATATATATATATATATATATACTGGAAAAATACTAAAATTTAAAGTTAAATTTCAAACATTCGAATTATAGAACTAATGAAGGATTTAGACCGTTAATATAGGGTCTAATGTAGAACTTACAGGTTATTGCGTTACAATTTATGATCCTAAAATTAATAAGTAAAATTTAGCTATATAAATTTGTGTAAAACAGTAGATACACATCCAGAAAACAGTAGATACTGATCCAGAAAACAGTAGATACACATGCAGAAAACAGTAGATACTGATCCAGAAAACAGTAGATACACATCCAGAAAACAGTAGATAACTGATCCAGAAAACAGTAGATACACATCCAGAAAACAGTAGATACTCATCCAGAAAACAGTAGATACACATCCAGAAAACACTAACCTTGTACAATCTGCTGTGAGAGGAAGGATGGGAAGGACTGGTGGGAAAGCAAAAGGAGGGTAAGGACATTTAGTTTATATTTTATAGCAAAAGTAGTGAATGAGAAGAAGAATCTGAATTGAGAGAAGTAGAAAAGTATTTTATATAAATTGATTTTTGAATTCGTAATGATACAGGATCGGGGATGGTTTTCAAAATGTTTTAAGGTGACATCGGTTTTACATTGGATGGAATGTAGCCGAACAGGCAGGAACTCTTTCTTAGAAAGAAGCGTACCGGTCCTGTGGCTAATTGCCATAGAACAACAGAACCTCGCCTTCAGCGAGGAGCGAATCGTACTGCCGAGATTACATCCGGGCCAAGTAAATTCAGATATGACGGAGCACTTTGCGCCAACCAGGATTCGGCCCTTACAATTTAAATATTGTCCTAAGCGGTGTTTATTTATAAAAAAATATCTTAAAATTGGTATGGAAAAAGAATTTCTTTAATAAAGTTTTAATTTCTTTTGAAACTTTTAGTCGCGACTATGTCGGTTCATAGGTCCGTCGGTTGATTGGTAACTATTTTACTTTTCAATGAGTTTTTTTAGCAATAACATCGTAACTATTCGGCCGATTCTAACGAAATTTGAAAGCCTTATGTTGTTTTACATTCTCTTTCGAATGAGATAATTGCCAAGGTCCTCCCAAGGATAGTCTGTGAATCAGTTGAAGGTTTTGAAGGTCATAAGTTAGAATAATTGAGAGCCCGCGACTTAAGTCTGTTCACCTTGTGTGTTTAAAAATCTCATATCGTGAAAAACTACACAACGGATATCTTCACAAACAGTTGAGAATTTCAATTTAGGTTGGTAAATGTCGTTTCAAAAAATTGAGGGACTTTTGTTGACGAGAGACCTAAGAAAACTGTTTCTTTAGAAGTATCCAAACAGAAATTGAACTTCTTTATCAAATTCATTGTAGGATGAACAAATATTGTATGTAAGGAATATTATTGTTTTATGGTACTGATTCTATACGAAAAAACGCCAAAACAGAAGAAGTTGAGGTCTTGATTACTAAAGGTTGGCTTAGATTCTTGCAATACGCCAACCACATCAATCCCTCCCATTTATGGATATTCACATCTCCCATTCTCTAACAGGATTTCTAACCCATTAGGAGGTGTTCGGATTGGTGAGATAAAAGAAATAAAATCCAAGTTATTTATTATTTGTTATTCAGTATTTGTCGTAATTTCCATTTCTTCATTGCATTTTATCGAATTCATTTTTATATGAGAAAATCTTTGAATTTATTAAGTAAACGCAGATAAACTTCACACACTTCACTGCTCAAAATGATAAATATTTAATTTGAACTAAAAATTTAATCTTAGATTTGAATAAAATTCTAATAAAGTGCTTTATTATACCCAGCTATTCTTGCAATATTTCACTTTTCTCGTGTTTCTCTTAATAAAATCCAAGTATTTGTCCACTTTTGTGTAAATTGCAGGAAACATAGTATTGGTACAGTTCCATCCTCCCGAAACGATGCCAATCTGGTGGAAGGAAAAAAAAAAGAGGAAAATTACGAGACTTAATCACAATAAGATAACAAACGAAGACATTTAATTATGAGTCTTTCGCGCCAGGTCGTGTGATTTCGGGATAATCGGGCAATTTTAAAGGTGGAAAATGGAATTATATATATTAATATTAACAAAGTTAAACAACAATAATCCACCTCCCCCCCCCTTTTAAAATGAAAAATCAAGGTCTAATAAGATTTTAGCTCAAAGTGGTTTATATGCTATACACACGATTGTCATGCCGGAGGTCCCACAATCGAATCACGGTGAGAAATGATTTTAATCAATCATTTTAAACGCCATTATAGACCATAGGTTTCATATATTGTATAGATGAAAACCTATCTAAAGGTAATTCAAATATCCTATCGACCTCAACAAAAAAATCATAGATGCAAAAAAGAATTCTTATCTCTACCATATTCCCTCTTGCTTACAGGATTCAGGCCCCAACTTGATCACTTTCAAATATCCTTCAACCATCAGAAATTCTTTCCCTTCCACTAAGTCAAAATCGCCAAAAAAAAGAGGCAGGCATCTATTAAACCTATTTAATGCCCCAAATTACCCTTTAGTGGGAAAGACCGGAAGGTCATTAGATAAACGTATATACGAACATAGGAGGGGGGGGGATATTCGTAGAGCAAGCAATGCATCAAGTATTTTGAATCATGTCAAAAAACGCCAATCCTAACAACATAACTCGACGCATGAGAAAAGCCATAAGGGCCTATCAGAGGTCATCCGAGTCAACCAGAACCCATAAACTGCATCTGCTTGTCAAAAAAAACTAAATCTTGCAATGCACATATCAATAATATAATATATACACAAATTGATATTACAATATGTAATTTGCCCCAATACACCATAAAAACCATGTTAACCTACCCTCTCCATCTTCTCATTTAACCTTCGGTTGAAAAATTTAAATTTTGACTGCTTACTGTCTTCTGTGGTAGACCATTCCAGTGATCTACCAATCAGTTGGTGAAAGAATACTTTCTCACATCCACTCTACACCTCTGTTTTTTTTTAAGAAAAAGTTTTCAAGTGTTGACCCTTGGAACTATTACTATCTTCCAACTCAAAAAGAACTTGCTAAAATCCATCTTCTCTACCCTAGAGCAAAATTGAAAAAGCTCAATCCAAACGCCTCTCACACACCTTCTTTCGAGTGAGATCATATTTAGCACCCTCAACCTAGCTGCATATTGAAGGTGCTTTAGAGAAAGTATCATCTTTCTTACCCACCTTTGCACTGATTCTAGCAGGTTGATTATCGTGTCGAAAATGTGGGGACCATGTTTGTATACAGTACTCTAAATGTGGCTTGACATGATTTATAGAGTCTAAGGATAACCTCTCTATTTTTATAGTTAACATTCCTCTTAATGAAGTCCTACACTCTATTTGCTCTTTTTATGTAAACTACGAATAATAATAGGCCTAGAACTGATCCATGAGGTACGCTACTGGTAACATCCCTCCACGGTGACCTCACCCCATTGTAACGATTATAATAAAAGAAAAATGATCGAATCCTCATTAATTAAAGAATTTCCGAACTTCAATTTGTCTCGAGGGCACTATGAATGCAGTCCTTATGTCCTAAACTTAATCTTAAAGGATATTGTTAATCACCTTAAGTTAACGCCCGGAGATAATGTCAGTTGCCTGTATATATTCTAGTATTTCAGGGTGTCGTAGGTTAGCCGAGATTATATATATATATATATATATATATATATATATATATATATATATATATATATATATATATATATATATATATATATTTTGGGGAAGTTTATTAATTTTTAATAAACCAAATAAACTTTGACTTGAGGCGTAGGTTGGTGCCTCGGTGATCGCTTGAGGATCGTTCTCTAAGAGTGCTAAACTTTATTTTTATTCTAGTGAATGAATATAGGGGGTTTCTTTCTTGACTTTATCAATTATTGCCACTTTAACTCGTTCGAAGATAATTAAAACAGTGCTTTTACTAAAAAAATAGACTTTAATGAACATAAACTCTCTCACTAAATAACATAAAAAATACAGATCTAATAAACTTTAAAAAAGAAAGAAAATTGGATCGCTGGGAGAGCTCTCGAAGCTCAATTCGAGATAGAATTTTACGGGGGGAACAATTTTAAGTTAATCTCTTTGTCCTTGGACAGACATCCAATAAACTAATTATTATGCACGGGGACATAAACAACAGGATTATTTTTTACTCACATAAGGTAATGGAGATTAAATACCCGAGACCAGTTAGACTATCTTCTGAGATTTTGTTCCGAAGAGGCGTAGCTCGAGTAGTTGGTTGTTTGCTCAATAGATGGCGTTCGTCGACCTGCCTGCCGATTTGACGGGTGACGTCACGAGGGATCTGGTTTGTGTGGATGCTCAAGCGAAAGTTTAGTCCTTCTATTTATAGAAGGTTGGGGCGACCTTGACCTCGTTTTCTTCCGGACAAGATGAAATCGTTGTCTCCTTTTTTTTTATCTAGTTGGGGTTTGTCCAACTCAGCTAGAGTAAGATTTGGAGTCCTCAAACTGGGTAGCTTACTACTCAAAAATCTTGGGGCTCGAATGGCGCCGAGCTTCCTTGGTATAATCTGGTTTTGTACAAGGACTGCAAGTTCTCCTTAACTTGCAGAAAACTTTCTAACGGTGATTTTTCTGTTTTCTTCTCGAACTCGAAAAATCTCTCAACCGGTGACTTTCTTGTCCCTTCCGTTAGAACGAACAAAAAGCCTCGTTTACTCGGGTCAACCTGGTATATACACAAATTACTCCCGCGAGGTTGAGGAGGTGGAGGGGGGGTGACTAGCAAGGTGAGACCTCATATTGGTCTCCCGCGCTTGGCGTTTTGTAGCTCTGAGAGAGGGTAATACGAGATCGGCAGTTTGCACTTTTGAATTGATTATTTATAAGTACACCCTCGAAAGGCCTGCCTTTTGAGCTGAGGTCAGGAATCTGTCTCGTAACATAACTTTTACCCTTTTCCCCGTTCTCCTATGTTACCGGAGAACATCGGAGGGGCAAAGCTAAACCCAGATGTCTTTTGTTATTATTTCCTTGGCCTCGATATATATATATATATATATATATATATATATATATATATATATATATAATATATATATATATATATATATATATACTAAACTCTTATACCTCTACACAGGGGAGATGTTCATTTTTTTTTTTAGTTTAGGCCTGGACATGATATGGGAAACTAGATATCGAAACTAGTCCCGAGAAAGAAAAAGAGAGCTAGATAGATAATTCGAAATATATCTTCTGTATTAAATACATATGTGCCCCAAAGGGAGTTTCAAGAGTTTTTTTTCACCTTAGAGGAATTATAGATTTAATAACCTCTGAATTGGGGCCAGTATGCTCGAAGGGAAGGGGGGCATTGTTACCCCCTCCCGGTCAAAAACGCAGGTCTAAATTTTCTTGTGGCGATGCCCCTTAACTTTTTCTTTTCACTCTTTCCATTTGTGTCCCACCCTCTCAATTCGCTTGTGCTATAGAGCTGTCAGGTTAGGCTAAGGAAGATTACCCCAGATTATGCCTGACTATTTCACTAGTGATGCCAGATCATGCTAGTCTACATATGCCAGGTTATGGGATATTATTTATGACTGACGATTTCAAGTTAGGCCAGATTATGGCTGACAATTTCAAGTTTTGCCAGATTATGCCTGACAATTTTAAGCTACGCCCGATTATGCATGACAATTTTAAGTTACGCTAGATCATGCCTGACAATGTTAAGTTACGCTAGATTATGCCTGACGTTTTAAGTTATACTAGATAATGCCTGGCGATTTTAAGTTATGCTTGATTATGCCTAGCGATTTTAAGTTATGCTAGATTATGCCTGACGATTTTAAGTTAGGCTAGATTATGCCTGACAATTTTAAGCTAGGCTAGATTATACGTGCTTATTTCTAAAGTTATGCCAGATAATGCCTCACAATTCCAAGTTATGTCAGATTATGCTAGACTATTTTAACTGATGTTAGATTATGTCTGACGATTTCAAGCTATGTCAGATTATGCTAGACTATTTTAATTGATGCTTGATTATGCCAGATTATGGCTGACTATTTTACAAGTTATGCCAGATTATCCTAGACAAGTATAAGTGATGCTAGATTATGCCTGACGAGTTAAAGTTATGCCAGATCACCCTAAACCATGTCAGGTTATGCAAGATTATGCTAAGGTATGCCAGGCTATGGTCGGTTATGTTTCGTAGGTTATGGCAGATTATGTTAGGTTATGAGGGAATATATTAGGTTATGCAAGGCTTAGTCAGATTGTGCCAGAGTCTATAATGTTATTTTAGGTTATACCTGAGGTTATTTCAGGTAATTCAGGCTATGCCTCATTATGCTAGAATATGGTTGCTACTAATTATTTCAGGTTATGCCTGCTTATGCTAGAATATGCTATCTACCGGATTATTTCATTTTATGCATGATTATGCCAAAAGTTGATAGCTACCATATTATTTCAGGTTATTCCTGGTATGGTAGAATATGGTAGCTACATGATGCCTGAGTAGATGAGCAACCAACTTAATCAGTTCACTC
This sequence comes from Ceratothoa steindachneri, assembly GCA_963969495.1. Taxonomy (NCBI): domain Eukaryota; kingdom Metazoa; phylum Arthropoda; class Malacostraca; order Isopoda; family Cymothoidae; genus Ceratothoa; species Ceratothoa steindachneri. Next base: position 147,707,064 of record OZ018331.1, on the reverse strand, counting down.
GTTGAAAGCACATAGAATGAGGTAGAATTATGAGTCAGCGTGCTATTTAAGGGTTTGCAAGACCTTCTTACAACATAGTTCGTACCTGGCGATACGAGCCTTCGGGGTCCTGAATAATGAGAGGTCCCCCCGAATCGCCGGGGCAGCCGTTTTTTTTGTATGATCTGGTGCAGAGGACTTTCCCCAGGGTGAAGTTTGGAGCAAACATCTGGAAGGTGCTCAGACAGTTTTCTCTCGATATCACCTGGAAAGGACGCCAATATTTAACTACGAGGTAAAAATCATTTAATTAGAGTATAAATAGAAAAAAAGCTCCAAACCTTCTTTTATTTGGTACACATGTAAGTGTGCATCAGCAATAAACTACCTGACAGTAAATTTCACCTCGTTTAATTCACTCCCCTACAATTGTAAAATAACCTATTTATTTTTTGCATAGGGGTTGTATGCTTTTGATAGAGATTTCGAGCCACTGCACTCCATCGTCGGCTGTGGTTAACTGGACCCTGGTGTCTTTTGTGGGTCTTCTGTAGTGCTTTTTCTTCATCATGATTATTTTCTTCTTCAAAACTAGAAACCAAACAGAGTAGGCGTTGCCACACAACAAGGACACCAGGAAAGAAAGAAGATAGAGGCTAACCTTAAAGCAAGTCGGAAATGAAAAATCTCACAATTCGAATATCTTTTCCCATTTCCATAGAACGAGTGTACAGTAGAGTCGATTCTATGTGATTTCATGTTAACCTAGGGCCCCTATGCTGCATTTGACATATGAAAGCTGGCGTATATTCCAATTCTTTCTTTTGAGAGTTAATTTTGAAGTCACCTTTAAAATGGGAAGTTTCGTTTTCGCTATATATTTCCTTTTTTTGGCAGTTCTCCCCAATTCAACTTCGTTACTTGAGTGGAAATTAGTCGTTTCCCTCACTCAAGAGCAGCAGTTTTGAGTGGGTTTTATTAGTATCATTCAGTGAATAGCAGCAAATTTCCTTAATTTTATTTCAGGGAACTACATCAATTTTATTCAGTGTTCCCTCCAGAGAAAGAAACAATTGCTGTTTGTTTAATTTCTTACAAATCGAAATTAAAATCTTACTCCAGAGAGATAAGATATAGGAAGAGAAAAAAAGAGAGAAATTATTATTAGCATATCAAAAGAGAGAGAGTCTCTCATTCAATCTCCCTCTTTCTCTCTCTCTCTCTCTCTCTCTCTCTCTCTCTCTCTCTCTCTCAAGAGAATTCATTCTACTCACCGTCAACTCTGTTTCTCTGAGGACGTCTTCGTGCGGGGCCCCAAATTTGCTGGAGCCCCAACCGGTCAGGTAAACTATACGTCTCCAGTAACTTTCACCCTCGCCGGGTAAGCAGATCGGCATGATTTCGTCCGTCATCTACCAGTAAAACATTCAAAACATTTTTCGTGACCTTCAATGTTAGATTACTCTACCTGATGGCCAACTTCATATTTCATGACTCCCTACATTTAAACCAAATTCACAAAATTATCTTAATATAAGAATCATTTAAATGGAAAATGGAACTTACTTTAACTGGTCTGTCTAACTTGATTAGAGCAATATCATTTTTATAAGTTTGAGGGTCATATCCTTTGAAAAATATCAATTTCTCCGCCGTGTAGGTCGCGGATCCTGTTTCGTTTGCTATGGACAGCGTGTGGTCACCTAAAGTCACAAAAATGTGACGTGATCTCTTACCCTTGAAAAGAAAATAGATTGGTTGCGTTTAATAATTTTCAAATTTTATCTGAAATATGAAATTATCATTATTTGAATTTATTAATGCTGAAACTAAACTAAATTTCCAGATATACGATTCGGGAAATGAAGCTTTTAATAAAAAAATCTCATCGTGAATGACTTTATAATTATACGAGACAACAAATGTTATTTCATATCTTTAAGACTTAGATAAGCGAATCATAAGAATAAATCGAGACAAAAATTGTGTAAAATCCTGCCATTACTTATGATCGTAACATCAGTACCCAAATATTGAAGGTTTGGACTTTACCGCGAGGCAATGCGCAGCAGTTAGGATAAACTGATCATTAATGAGAGATCCTCCACAACGAAATGATTTTAAGTCGCAAGGGTTATCGTGGCATACTGCCGCCATCCAAGGATACTCATTCTTCGAGGCTAAGTTGCCACCATAAATCCTTCCTTGACCTTTCATTCCGCATGTACAAGAATCTTCGTCCCGTGGCTCAAGTCTACCAACTGCGTCTCTTAGATTTCCAACCGCGCCTTCGCTCCAGTTATCCAGAGCCACGGAGTCAAGGAAAACTGAAAGGAAATTAATAACGAAAATGTATTGAAGAATATGGGATATCTTTTCAGAATATCCACTACCCTTTCAACCATTCGTACTGTCTACCCATGCGTAGTGGTAGGTATATTGGTTATTAAAGATTTACCATCTTATAATGGAGCTGAAGAGAGAGACCATTTGAAGTATTCAAAACGAATAAGAAAAATTGATATAAATGGATGGTGTAATATAAAATTCCCCAACTTTTAACTGTGGCATCGAATTTAGTTGCCATTTTTACGTCAACTTTTTTACCGACTTCGTATAAATATTTAACCATTTCCGCCTTTTCTCCTCTGACCAAAATGATTAAGAATTGAAGTACAACAGGTCGCTTACACAGGTTTTAGAGTGATCATGGCAAAATATGACAGGTAGTTTATTCTGCTCGATTTATTTTCAACTAAATTCTCTATCTGAACTGAAAAAGGTATATATATATATATATATATATATATATATATATATATATATATATATATATATATGTTCTTGTTCAAAGGTTTTCGGACAGCAGAAATTTTACGAAAATGGCAAAACACAAGATCTAAGGTTGTTAGTTAGATCTGCAAGAGGGAATAATTTCGTTTATTTTGTAACTAATTCGCTTTATCTCCACAAAGGAATTTTCTGCAATTTTATAGTTATATTTTAGTATATTTAGTGTCACAAAATCCGTAATTAATATTCAGATAAATCTTATTAGAAATTTGTAAGAAATAACATGATTTAAGTCAAACTCGTCGAAAATATATATTAACAGATATTAAATTCATATTTCCCTCTCACTCTCTCGACTCTTGGATATTTTACGAGTATTAAAATACGACTCTCGTGGCTTAAACTTGTGTACTGTTGCTAATTTAATTAATAAGTGGGATCTTTGCATGATTTCGGGAAAAAGGAATTACCTACCAAAAGTTAACATGGTACTCACCATTTCTTGCCAAAACAACTCCACACAGAGCCAATGAAAAGTGAAATAACAAAATCTTGCCCATCTTTCTCTCGGTAGAGCGCAATGAATCTGATAGGTCTCAACTGTTCACAGCTTCATATATACCCATGTGATAAGGCCTCCGTCGATCAACATTAAACTGACACCAATTGCGTCATTGCCCTGCAAATATGCTGTCCAAACATCAGTATTTCTGTCTCAATTCACTCTAAAGATTGCCATTAATCATGAAAATCTAATTGAAAGGTTTGAAATAAACTTTCTTTAAATTCCATATGTTCTCTTTTAGCTCGTTATGACGTTTAATTTGTCCCCGTCAGACTTCAACTTTTGTATTATTGACTTCAGGCAAATTTGGAGACGCAATTTAATTGATTGACGCAAGACTAAATTTTGATTACTTTTCTCTCATGAAGTGATTAAGCAGGGATACAGCGCCAATTAATAATCTTATTTGCTAAATTTCATGTTCGAATACTATTATTTATTTTTTTAAATTAAAATATACAATTTATTAGAGTTATTTAAAAAATAAAAACCTAAAATGTCATACGTGCCCCTTTTTTTTAAATATTCGGTAAATAAAGTGGTGAAGTTAGAGGAATTGGAAATATGTGAAAGGTATCTATTCTGACTAACCAAAAGACGCTAAGGAGGAAACTCAATTTTCCTGTGCTAGTTTTGATCCACATCTAAGAAGATCCCCTTAGGGAACAATGAAAAGAAATACTCAAAGGACGATCAGCTTCATCCTGAATCAGAAACAGCAGATCGCCTTCAACCTCTCTTTTGATCTAAGGCATCCTCAAGAGGTTTCCAATTTTATGAACCAATTTTACAAATCCCATCCCCTATTTTTAGTTTAAAGAGCACATTACAAACACCATAGAAGCCTTTTCAATATAGATGTGAAATTGAATTTTTATAATCATTATCTATAATTCTAGACTCGATTACCGCTATTTTTAATCAATTTTCTAAATCTTAAAATCTTTATAAGGCTTTCCCGTTTTTATATTTATCAAACTTTATGTTAAATTTGTTAGTATCAACTTCTCCGGACGTAAGGGAACTAGTCTCTACTGGTCTAGGAAGAGGTTTGTGGTAGGCGACCTACTCTGATTATATGTTTTGGAAAAATTAATTATTGCCTTCGCAGAGATGCTTTGAGAGGAAATGAGTCCCAAATTCTCTCTTTAGCTTTTACTAAGTTGTAGTTGTTAGTTAGTTGAGGAATTGAAAATGAATTATTAAAGTTTGTTAATAGTTTGAAAACAGTTTGGTAAGTTTGAGTTTGAAAAGAGGCTTTACGTTGCAGTCTGGAATAGATTTGATTGATTTAACTACATGCAAGGGAACCAGTTTCCTGGCACGATGTGGTCGAGCGAATGTGAATGTTTGTAGGGCCATTCTCCCACCCCTTTTCCAATACCCTCTCCCTCCCCTTATAAGAATGTATATATATATATATATATATATATATATATATATATATATATATATATATATATATATATATATATATATATATATATATATATATATATATATATATGTCGTAGAATGACTCCCGACGATACTATATATAACACTATTCGTTGAGGGAACTTCCTTAATTATCTTTAGAGTGCGTTTTACTGTCTGGCGGCCGATATTATGTATCTTCAAAATGCTTAAGAAGTGGAACTGAGCTCAAGGATAATAATATTGCTATCATTAATAAAATAGAGTTTTATTAATAATAACTTTACACAATACACAAAAACGGAAAATATTGTCAAACAGAATGGAAAGGGTCGTGGAGACTCGGGCTAATCCAAGGATTTAAGGGATCAAAAAGGGTAAAACAAATATGGAGTTAAAGAGATGGGATGGTTCGATAAACCATTTAAAGCACAGGATAGAATTGACAAATAAGGGATCAATACTCAAAAGGTGACGCTTGGCTTACGTAACTTCATTAGGGTGCAGTGGAAGGTACTTGAAGGAATATTCGGTCCGCTGGCGAGTTCCAGCCGAAGGGGGGGGATAAAAGGATCCTGACGAGGCGTCTTGGAAAGGAGAACCGTTACTCGACGAACGGCTCGACGAACAATGGCTGTTCTACTTTGTTCTCTTCTGAACAAAGGGGGGATGAGAACCGTCTCTTGTCTACGGGCTCAATAACAATGGCTGTTCTAATGTTGTTCTCCTTTGAACAACAGGGGGGGGATGAGAACCGTTTCTTGGCGAAGGGCTCAAAACGAACAATGGCTGTTCTAATGTTGTTCTCCCTTGAACAACAGGGGGGGGGGGAGAGAACCGTTTCTTGGCGAAGGGCTCAAAACGAACAATGGCTGTTCTAATGTTGTTCTCCCTTGAACAACAGGGGGGGATGAGAACCGTTTCTTGGCGAAGGGCTCAAAACGAACAATGGCTGTTCTAATGTTGTTCTCCTTGAACAACAGGGGGGGATGCCTTGGGGACTTGGCGTCACTAAAGGCTCGAACCTTTGGCACTCAAGGAATATTGTCCTCCTTCTGGACAAGTGATGGTGAATCTCGAGTTCGAGGTCCCTTGGCGCACAAAGGGAGAGAGGGTCGTGGTGATGTTTCGCGACGAAAATCTGGATCTCCAATCTGATCTTAGTGGTAAAGTTTCCATATAAATAGCCAGGACATCTCCTTGGCGTGGGGGAGAATGGGGTGGAAGCTTCGAGGGAACGCACAGCTGGGCCGGAGAAAAATGCCTTATCTGTTCATAAGCCTAACTCGATCTGGCGAGGTCGGCGTATGGGGGCGAACGGGGGGACGATAACCTCCTTGTTTAAACATTGGCGTCCGGTAGCTGTTGATAAGACTCCAAGCCTCGAATCGAAGATGCACGTGGGTAGCCTCATGGTTTAAAATAATATGGGATAGGAGTTGAATTTAACACAGATTCAACTCGTTCTATCACACCCCTCCATTCCAGGGGAAGTTGTCACTTCGAAAAAAAAGAGAGAAGGGACAACGATAGAGCTCCGTTGTAGGGAACTCGTTTTCTTGTACCAACCGTATCTTCCTGCACCTAACTAGTATTACCTCAATACATGATTATTTTGATCTTTAGATTACAGGGGAAAATAACCTTTAATACAACTTAATAAAAAAAAAGGGCATGGAACAATGAAATGTTATAAACTTAGTACATACGGGACAAAATAATTTATACGTAAATTAATAAGAACAAATATATATACATCAAAAAAAAATTAGACATTGAGCGTTACAAAATTCAGACATATACATTAATTAACTATATTACAAAAGAATCTTAAATTAAGTCGTACAAGACGGTATATACCTACATGGAGATACTAATCCTATGAATACAATTGTTCTACGCTATTCGGTAACGCATTCCTACTGAGTGCGTCAGCGACCTGGTTATCGGAACCTTTGATATAATTTATTTTAAATTGATACTCTTGCAAGAGTAAACTCCAGCGCATGATGCGGCCGTTTGAGTGTCTCAAATTCCTAATATAGGCTAACGGACGGTGGTCGGTTCCTATTTGAAAATCTTTACATATCAAGTACATCTTGAATTTGTCTATGACCCAGATAATTGATAGAGCTATCTTTTCTCTAGTGGCATATCTCTTTCCGCGTGGTAATAATTGACGACTAGCATATGCAACTGGATGACTCGTTCTGTCATCCACGTATTGAAGGAGTACACCTCCAATGCCCTCGTTGATCACGTCGGTCTTAACCCCAAAGGATTTTTCCGGGTTGGGCAACTTAAAAATGGGGGCAGAAATGAACTTACTTTTGAGCTGATTAAAATGGGAAACAGCGACATCATTCCAACGTAAACGATCGGGGAAATTCTTTTCCTGAAGGGGGCATAGGGGGGCCAAAATTGCAGCGAAATTCGGAACAAATCGCTGATAGGGAGAAGCTGATCCTAGGATCGATCTTAATGGCTTCTTTGTAATCGGGAGGGGCATGTCGGCGATTGCCTTAATCTTGTTCTCTTGGGGACCTAACTGGCTTGGTCCTATTTTGAAACCCGAATATTTAATGGGTTCGTGAGCAAAATAGTATTTGCTGGGGCCAATGGTGAGGCCATTTTCACGCAGTTGCTCGAAAAGAGCTAATAGGGCGGGTAAATGGTGATTCCATTTAATTAGTTCTTGTATCTGACTCTTCTGACGTGGTGTCAGCTGCGCGTCACTTTTCAGGTCAGAGGGTTCCAAAGACTCGCCTGGTAGAAAAGGAGGAGGGTACTCGGCATCAGGTTGGATGCACACTGTCTGGATTACCTTAAGGGACTCCGCGGGGCAGTCCTCTTCAAGCGCCGATGCTTCGTCCAGTTCTACGAAGGTATCTCCATGGGCGCGTTGGGGGTTCTTTTTTTCTTGGGGTCCAGGGACAGTCTCCGTGTCCTTGTCTGGGGCCTTATCACCTAAGGGTTTTAGTGATTCACACTCCTTTTGTGCCGTCCTAAAGTCCTGGTTAAAGGTTTCCGAGAAATCGGACGGTATCGGGGTTCTGATGGGGACGGGCTCCTGGGCTTCTTTCTTATCTCGGCCTTGAGGAAGGGCGGCCTGAAACACAGGGTCGAAACTTACTTGGGGGCTCTTTCCTATAAGTACGGAACAGAATTTTATTGGTGCTACAATGACTTCAGCCCAGCCATTATAATATTGACACTGCAGGTAACATCTAGCGACGGGGAATCTGTTCGCCCGCCCAAGTTGGTCATGTACCACCGCAAATTTTTCGTGGTTAGAGGCCACTGGGAGGAGTTCGTCGGACACGATGAAGCATGTACATCCTGTGTCCCTGACGAGAGTCAATACTCGACAGCTGTCCACGCTGCCCTCCTCATATTTCAAAGTTCCCGATGAACTTTTACCAAAAACAAAATTTACCTGGTGGCCTGACGGAGGGGAAGAAGTTTCTGCTTGGGTCTGCACCACCGGGGGAGCCGGGGTTGCATTAATCTGGTGAACTTGGTGGGCTGGTCCGCTCTTAAGCCTAGAATTTTGGGGGCAATTCCAGCTCATGTGGTTTTCTACACCACAGGTGAAGCATATGGTTGGTCGCTTCGGGAAGAGAAATGGAGGAGAAGTCTTAACGGGAGGTTTGGAGTCCCGTTGTTGGTTTTGGGGAAAGAAGTTTGGGGGTTTTACGGGGCTAGGAAACTTTGTCAGCTTTCCTGGGAAGGGGCGCAAATCCTTCCTTCTTTCTTCTCGTTGGATTTCTTTTTCTCGTTCTTCTCGTAGGATTACTCTTTCCCGTTCCTCTCTTTCTCTTTCTTTTTCTACCTTTTTTCTTTGAACTTCTGCTTTAATCCGAGCTAATTCAATCTGAAGCTCAGCTTGTCTTATCCGTTCCCCTCTTTCTTCTCGTTGGATTTCTTTTTCTCTTCTTTGCTCCTCTTGAATGTACTCAATTAGTTCTTTTCCGGAAAGTCCACAGGACTCTCCTTGCGCTTTAAAGATTTCGAACGGAGTCATCTTTGCACTTGGGGGCGCACTAGTCAACCAACTAAAATTCCTCGCAACAAGAATTATGCCTCTATAGAATTAGCCTACCTAAATATGGGCACTGACCTATTCGTACTTGGTTTCTCAATCTAAATAACCACTGACTAAAATCACAAAAAAAAAAAATTATTATAACCGTTCCTTGAGCTACTCCAGCTTCTTAAGTTTCAAAAAAAAGGGGATAGCAATCGTTAAAACAAAAGGGAACTACTATATTCTATTATTATAACGAATAACACTATGCTTTACTCGACTGAGACCAGTGTTTGCAAAGATATAGCGTTAAACCCCACACACCTGATACCAAATTAAATAGTATATATATATATATATATATATATATATATATATATATATATATATATATATATATGTCGTAGAATGACTCCCGACGATACTATATATAACACTATTCGTTGAGGGAACTTCCTTAATTATCTTTAGAGTGCGTTTTACTGTCTGGCGGCCGATATTATGTATCTTCAAAATGCTTAAGAAGTGGAACTGAGCTCAAGGATAATAATATTGCTATCATTAATAAAATAGAGTTTTATTAATAATAACTTTACACAATACACAAAAACGGAAAATATTGTCAAACAGAATGGAAAGGGTCGTGGAGACTCGGGCTAATCCAAGGATTTAAGGGATCAAAAAGGGTAAAACAAATATGGAGTTAAAGAGATGGGATGGTTCGATAAACCATTTAAAGCACAGGATAGAATTGACAAATAAGGGATCAATACTCAAAAGGTGACGCTTGGCTTACGTAACTTCATTAGGGTGCAGTGGAAGGTACTTGAAGGAATATTCGGTCCGCTGGCGAGTTCCAGCCGAAGGGGGGGGATAAAAGGATCCTGACGAGGCGTCTTGGAAAGGAGAACCGTTACTCGACGAACGGCTCGACGAACAATGGCTGTTCTACTTTGTTCTCTTCTGAACAAAGGGGGGATGAGAACCGTCTCTTGTCTACGGGCTCAATAACAATGGCTGTTCTAATGTTGTTCTCCTTTGAACAACAGGGGGGGGATGAGAACCGTTTCTTGGCGAAGGGCTCAAAACGAACAATGGCTGTTCTAATGTTGTTCTCCCTTGAACAACAGGGGGGGGGGAGAGAACCGTTTCTTGGCGAAGGGCTCAAAACGAACAATGGCTGTTCTAATGTTGTTCTCCCTTGAACAACAGGGGGGGATGAGAACCGTTTCTTGGCGAAGGGCTCAAAACGAACAATGGCTGTTCTAATGTTGTTCTCCTTGAACAACAGGGGGGGGATGCCTTGGGGACTTGGCGTCACTAAAGGCTCGAACCTTTGGCACTCAAGGAATATTGTCCTCCTTCTGGACAAGTGATGGTGAATCTCGAGTTCGAGGTCCCTTGGCGCACAAAGGGAGAGAGGGTCGTGGTGATGTTTCGCGACGAAAATCTGGATCTCCAATCTGATCTTAGTGGTAAAGTTTCCATATAAATAGCCAGGACATCTCCTTGGCGTGGGGGAGAATGGGGTGGAAGCTTCGAGGGAACGCACAGCTGGGCCGGAGAAAAATGCCTTATCTGTTCATAAGCCTAACTCGATCTGGCGAGGTCGGCGTATGGGGGCGAACGGGGGGACGATAACCTCCTTGTTTAAACATTGGCGTCCGGTAGCTGTTGATAAGACTCCAAGCCTCGAATCGAAGATGCACGTGGGTAGCCTCATGGTTTAAAATAATATGGGATAGGAGTTGAATTTAACACAGATTCAACTCGTTCTATCACAATATATATATATATATATATATATATATATATATATATATATATATATATATATATATATATATATATTAATTTCATGATTTGTTTAAAATGTATTTTTTCTCTTTTCAGGAGCCATATTCTATAGAGATTGACGTAGTTTCCTATATCATTGTATTTAAAACAAAAAGCCACTCTGTTACTATTGTTAAAGATTTGCAAAATCTAATCCTTCCTTTTGTAAAGAGTTCTGGCATTGAATAATTGAAGCCAAACTAGTTGATAGGACGTATGACAGGAGGTCTTTATATAACTTCTAGACCACGACCGGATCGTATATTATATGAGCTCGGAGGCCAAGGCCTTTAAAAGACGTACGCAAGAGTTGTGCTCACACGAGTGACAGCCGGCAGGACTTTACCCCGGGGGAAAACACGTAAGCGCAAGGTCTTTTCTTTTTTGTATGATTGATTTTGATTGTATGTTGTTAAGCCTCTTTGAATTTGATTGTATATTTTTTTGTTTGCTCATTTATCTCTTGTTTTCTATATATTTTTACGTGTTTTTAGAGTAAATTTAATTATCCATACTTGTGTAAATAAAGGACTGTCTATACAATCCGTTTCATTTTTCCCTCGATTTCTCACGTCCGAATTAGTGTAGGAAACGGGTTGAAACGATTTGGGTTAGAGTGTAGGTTCGGTTCTCGCTACATTTGGCTCCCAAATAGGGACGTTAGATCTCGAAACCTGGAGCGTGACAGGATTTGATTGCATTCCGTCATCGGATTGGACGTTAATTTTTTTCCCCTTCTTTTGTCCTTCCTTACTAACTTGGGAGGATGGCTTCTGTGGAACAGGGCCTCTATGATGAGATTACGAGACTGAGGCTGGAGTTGAGGCAGAAAGAGGAGGATCGTACAATGTTGAGGAGCGTGATTGAGGGATTAAGTAGTTATATGGTGGGTATGAATGAAAAGACTGATTGGAAAGAGAAGCATGTCGACCAAAGGATGCAGGACCTCTATAACATAATGAAGGGGTCAGGACCGGCTCCAGGACCCTCAACCCTGACCCCTACTCTAACCGAAGGGGATAATACTAATAAGATCAATGGGAATTTGTGCTAGTCTAGAGAGGACAGGATGATTGTGAGTAATAGGAAGGACGGAGAATGGAAGAGAGTGGAACTCAAGAGAGGAAAGAAGACTGGGTCAAAGAAGAATGCTAAAAAGGTGAGAGGGAAGACTGTGGACTCTCTGTATTCAGATGAAGAAGAGAGTGAATGTATGATTGGCATGAATAAGAGTGAGAGCAGTTTAAATGCGAATAAAGTGAATGTGTGGAAAGGAATTTTGATTAGGGAAGTCCCGAAAGTTGATAAATTAAAATTGCATGGTAGTAAGAGTGTGGGAGAGTTCTTCGGGGAGTTTGAACGCTGATACAAGCTAAAGTACTCGGAGACTTAGGAGCCTGGATGAATGTTTAGGGGATTGTTTGGATGGAAAAGTATTAGAATTCTTTCGTCTAATTACGAGTGTGGGTGAACCGAGGTATGAGGTGGCGAAGTAGAGACTGATTGGGCAGGTGAAACGAATGAAAAAGAGTGTGAAGTATAAAAGGGTGAAGTGAATGAATTTGAGAAAGCTTGTGTGGAAAAGAACGAAAGGGTGAACATGTATGCACATAGACTTGAGAGTATGGCGAGAAATAGTAGGGTGATGATGGAGAGAATGAGTGTAAGCAATTATTGATGAAGTTCCTGGACACGATCCGGCGAAAGATGAGTGAATGATTGAATGGGAAGAGAAAGAAGAAGATGAGACTGACAGGCGAAAGGTTGGTGTGGGAAGATGTGTTGGAACTGCTGGAAGACGGGCGATTTGATGAAGGAAGGAAGTGACTTAGACGAAGATGGATGGTATAGTATGAATGTTGGTGGTAGGTAGCCCAGGAGCTTTCCTCCACCCCAGAAGTTTGTCAGCTATCGGGATGTCCTGAGGGCTGCGTCAGATGTCGAGCTTCCTGGGCCGCCAGGGTGGACGGATGAATGTGGGATGGACAAGTAAGAGGGGACAGATGGCTGGCGTACGACCGAAGGTGGGTATGAAAGAGCAACGGAAATATGTTCCGGAGAATGAACAGTCAAATGGTATGAAAAAGATCGTGGCATGTAGTAGGTGTGGAAGGAAGGGACATATGTTGGCAGAATTTAGATGGACGCCTATCGCGTGTTTTGGGTGTGGTAAGAAGGAGCATATGGTGAAGGATTGCCAGGAAAGTGCGAAAGAGTGTTTCGAATGTAAAGAAAGAGGCCATTTGAAGAGAAATTGTCCGGAGTTGAATGGAGTAGCGAATGCTGGAGGAAGTGGATGATACGCACGTGGTAACTGTGAAAAGGCTGGTCACTATGCAAGGATGTGTCGTGACCAGAGGAATGTATGTAGCTATTGTGCGGTGAAAGGGCATTCGAGTGAAAGTTGTTGGATTAGACTGAGAGCGCAAGGTGTGAATGGAATGACTGAGTCAGGAAACTAAATTGTAAGAGGGTACCTGGTGAAGTAACCTCTGGGTGCATGAGTGTGAATAATGTGTTGGTAAAGTCTGCCTAGTGTGAAACTACTGTCTGGTAGGAAGTATGACTGTCTAAGTGTGAAGATTGAATTTGATGGGATTGAGTGTTTGGCTTTGATAGATTATGGGTGTAAGAAGAGTTTAATATATAAGGATGTGTATGACAAGTTAAGTGAAAAAGCGCTCCTGTCCTGGTCTGAGTACAAAGGTGGTTTGTTAGAGATTGGTGGTACAAGAGTACCTGTGATTGGTATGATAAGAATAGCTGTTCGAATGAATGGTATGTTGATGAATGAGTGTGAATTATCTGTGGTTGATAAGGTGAGTAGTGAGTATGGTGTAATTTGGGGGTATGATTTTATGAAAGTGAACCGTATGGTTGTGCATCCTACGAGTGATCAGATTGAGAGAAAGATTGGTAAAAATGGGGTGTATAGGTTGTATGTAGGGAAAAACGGTAGTGTTTTGAGGAGAGTTTTTAGCGCTATTGTGGTGCCTGCTAAGGAGAGTGTAAGGGTTGTAAATGATGAAAGAAGGTCTGTTAGAGTGAGTTGGAGTAAGGATATGAGTTTGAATGTGGGTGAGAACACTGTGTTATTGGATGAAAAACGTGCGTATTATAAGGTAAGGCGTGTTGCTTGTGTGTTTGATGGTTTGGTGAGAATGAATTATCCTTTTGCATGTGTGCAGGCGGACCCCAAAGTGAAAGGGCAGGTGAGAGGGATCGAAGTTGGCGATGTGTTCGGTCACCTATTTCGAGGTAGCTAACCTCTCGGAAATTAAGATTGTCCTGAAGGAGAACTCCCCAATCTATCAGTGGCCGAGGCATTTCCCGCGTCCAATTGCTGATGAGATTGAGGAGCAGTGTGTGGAATTAGAGCGATTGGGGGGGGATTGAAGAAAGTAAGAGTGCAAGGAATAGTCCAATTGTGCCTGTACGTAGGCCGGATGGAAGATTACGTTTGTGTGTGGATTATCAAAAGGTGAATGAAAGGACTGTGAAAGAAAGGTTTCCGATGTGTGTGGTACCTGAGTGTGTGTATAGTATGCATGGGATGGAGTGGTTTACGAAGCTGGATCTGGTACGGGGGTATTACCAGATGCCCATTGCTGAGGAGAGCCGGCCGGTAACTGCCTTCTCTTCCCCCAAAGAGGCAGTATCAGTTCCGGAACCTCAGCTTTGGGTTGGCTAATGATCCCGGAGCCTTCCAGTGTGCGATGAATGTTGTGTTGAGTAAGTTCGTGAGCAAGAATGCGATTGTGTTTATAGATGATATTTTGATTATGACTGAGAGATTTGAGGAGCATATGAGATTGCTGAATGATGCGTTGAGAACGTTGAAGAGTGTTAGTGTGAAGGTGAAAGTAGCAAAGTATGAATGGTTTGCGAAAGAAGTGGAATTCCTTGGGCATATGGTGAGTGAAAATGGGTTGCGAAAGTCGACGAAGTATGTTGAGAAGGTGGGAATGTTTCCGAACCCGGTGACTGTGAAGCAGCCAAAGTCGTTTCTGGGCTTGATCGAGTTTCAGCGAAAGTTTATACTTTGATTGTTTGGGTGTGAGTAAGCCTCTGACTTAGTGGATGGGCAAGAAGGGTAGCACGATTTTGAGGTGGAATGATAAGATAAATGAAGCGTATGAGAGACTGAAAGAAGCAGCGGCGGAAGATGTTGAATTGGCATACCCGGAATATAGTGTGAATGCTAAGATGCTTGAATTGTATACGGGTGCGAGTGGGTACTGTATAAGAGGGTTTTCTGGTGCAAGAGCAGTGTTTGAATGGAGAGAATGTCAGGCGAATAATTAGGTATGTATCCAAGGCTATGCATGTGAAAGAGCGAAAGTATTCAACTGTGGAGCGAGAGTTGGCTGCGATAAGGTATTGTTTGAAAGTGCTGCATCCGTTTTTTGTATGGTGTGGGGTTTGTGGTGAAAACAGATCACTAACCTATTGTGTATTTGCAACGTATTAAATGGGCTGATAGTAGGATTGCGAGGACTTTAGAAGATTTGAGTCATTTTGACTATGTGATTGAGTATGTGCCTGGTGGAGGGAATGGAGTGGCTGATTTGATGTTAAGGTATCCCGGTACGAATGATGAAAATGTGTGTGGAGTGAGTGATCCTGAGTATTTGCCGAAAGGGATTATGAATGGGAAGGAGAATAAGGGTGGTGAAGAATCCTTGTTTGAGAGCGTATGGAATGGTTTGCAAGATTTGAAGAGTGATAGAGTAGATGTAAGAGTGCCCGATGGTGTGGATGACTTAAGGAAGGAGGTAATGAGTGAAGTCTGTACGAAGCCTGAAAGTATTGGTATGGTGAGGGTGCGGAACTTTATGAAAGAATTGAGAGCGATGTGCATGCAAGGGGCCCCGCTGTTTCAGGAAGTGTTGATTGTAGTGAGTCGTTTGTATGGAGTGACTGTTTATGTGCACTTTGGTGTTGAGAGACCGATTGTGTATAATGATAAGAAAGTGAAGGGTTCGAATGCTAATGTGGTGCATCTGCAGTGTTTGAGCGGTGTGCATTACAATTGGGTGATGGAAAAGTGTTCGTATATGAGGGAGAAGAATGATTGTCTGGGTGAAGATGAGTGTGTGGTGAGCGATGATGTGGGAGTTGATGGCGGTGTGGATGTCAGTGCTGATGTTGGTGTGATTGTTTCTTCTTTTTATTGCGAAAATGGAGGAGCTGAAATGATGGAAACGAGAGTGAAAGTTTGTGAAAGGTTCTTCTGTGGTTTGATTGATACTGGAGCGCAAGTGTCGTTAGTGAACGAGAGGATTCTGAGTAAGTACGATGAGTTTAGATGTTGTGAACGGAAGCCTGTGAAATTACGGATAAGTAGATTGGGGAATGAAATGATAGTGGCATGGAAACAGTTTAGGCAGAGAGTGAGTTTGGGCAGTTGTGTGAATGTAAAGCATGACTTTGTGATTCTGAAAGATGAGCAAATGCTGTGTTGTTTGTTGCTTGGTGTGGGCTTTATGAGATTGAATGATTTGTCTTTAAATGCTGATAAGGATTGTGTTATGAAAGGTGAATGTGAGGTGATGAGGTTGAATGAGCGTGCAAAAAAATGATGCAAGAGATGTGTCATTTTGTCAGTGGGTTGAAGAAGTGTGTTATGATGCGTGTTAATTTGAATGAATGGCCTGAGTGTTTGAGTGATTTTAAAAGGGATGCTAAGGATTTTGTTGTTTGTATAAATGTTGTATATTTTGTGAGGCATATAACGGATGAGGATGATATGTATGTACCTGTGATGTCCTTGGTTGGTATGATTGGTCTGGGGAAAGTTGTGCATGATAATTTGGGGCATATGGGTAAGTATAAGTTGTGGGATTGTATGCAGGAGCGTGTGTTCCATCTGTTTCTGAGAACTGTTGTGAATGATGTTGCGACTACGTGTGAAATGTGTCAGAAGCGAAAGGTGCATGGTGTGCAAGTGAAACCACCGATGTTGAAAGTTGATGCGAAAGAACCGTTTGAATTAGTAGCAATTGATTGTGTGTCTTTAACGCGTATAAATGCTGGCAATGTCGGTATGGTTGTTATGGTTGATCATAAAAGTAAGTTTGTGTATGCGGCGCCTGTGAGAGATAAAAGAAGTGTGACTGTTGCGCATGTGGTTGAGCAGTTGTTTTTTTTCTATGTGTGTATGGAAGCCTAGGAGATGTCTGAGTGATAATGGGCCTGAGTTTGCGAGTGAAGTGTTTGAGCGAATGTTGAGAAAGAATGGTGTGGAGCATGTAAGAACGACTCCGTATGTACCGTCTTCAAATGGGTTGGCTGAACGTACAATTAGGACCTTGTGTGAGATGTTGAGAATGATGAGTACGGCTTTGAATGACTGGGATGTATGGTTGGGTAGAGTGTTATGGGCGTATAATTCGACGGTGCATAGTGCAACTGGGATGTCCCCGTGTCAGTTTGTTATAAATTTTGAAAGGCGAGTGAAAGATAGGTTTCGTTTGAGTGAAAGTGAGCAGAGTGTATGGCGTGAGGCGCATGAAAGGTTCCGTTCATTTGAATTAGGTACAAAAGTATTGAAGGTGAGAGAAGTGAAGGGTAGGTTGAATGTATCAAAGATGAGTGAGAAGTTTGATGGACCTTATAGAGTTGTGAGGGTTTGGGAAAATGGAGTGACGTATGCTTTGGAGAGTTTGAATGAAGGTGTGACTGAGAGAATGCGGGCTCATCAGAGTCAGTTGAGGAGGTGGAGAGAACCTCCTGACTACCTGGTGAGCCACCCGGTGTATGAACTATGCAGAGAGAGAGAGATAAGATGCATGATGATGCGATTGAATGTGATAGTATGGATATGTCTGGGAAAAAGCTTATCTTGGTCTCGAGGAGTAGAAAGCGTACAAAGAAGAGCGAAAGGAAGAATGCAAGTACGAATGAAAATAAGTCTGAGCAGAGTCTTTCTGGTATAGCGGAGCTTGAGAGAGAGATTAAGTGTTTGCATAAACAGGTGAGTGATTTTAGCTGGTGTACGAGTAAGTAGACGAGTGAGTGAGCTGCCTATGGCTGATTTTTCTGGTTTTGGGAACAGTATGAATGATAGTATGTTTGTCTAGAGTGAACTTAGTGTGGCTGATTTTTCGGGTTTTGCGAATGGTAAGGGTAGATGTGAGTTTGATGTGGAGAATGAGTATGTGACTAACTTTTCTGGCTTCTGGTGGGAACCAGTTGAAGGGTTTTTCGGTGTAGCCGCTGAGAGTAGAGGGGATGTGAGTGATTTGTCTGTTTCTCAAGAGTGTACCTTGAGTTGGATGAGAGCTGTGAGTGAGGAGCTGATGAATAGGGGTATGAAGAGTGAAGGTTCTGAACGGACAAGTATGAAAGAGTCCTGTCAAGAGAAGGGAGAGCTAGTAATGAAGGTTAAGAGTATGGTGGACGATATGATCGATAGTGACGGGAAGATTGACAGGACCACTGACGAACGAACCCGACCGATTGCTACGTGTGGCCAGGGACGAGTGTGAATGAATGCAGAAGGGCGCGATTGAGTATAAAAGGTACCGTGAGTAAGGATTGAGAGTGTATTGTGAGTGACTGTGGTCGAATGGCCTAAGGAAGGAGGAGTGTGGTGGAGCGAATGTGAGAGTGTTTGTAGGGCCATTCTCCTACGCCATTTCTAATACCCTCTCTTTCCTCTATAAGAATGTGTGTGTGAATGGGAGATGTTGATTGATATATATATATATATATATATATATATATATATATATATATATATATATATTGTTGAAGAACATTGTGTATTTCGGCATAATTAATTTGCTTTGGCAACTTTCTCTTCTTCTAACTATCTTTTTTATTCCATCTCTTAGATGGTGGATCACTTGTTCAGTATTCATTTCTTTTTAAAATAAATGTATTTGGTAAACACCAAACTAAAAAAAAGAAAAAAAGAGATGAATACTGGACAAGTGATCCACCATCTAAGAGATGGAATAAAAAAGATAGTTAGAATTACAGAAAGTTGCCAAAGGAAATTAATTAAGCTAAATACACAATGGTTTTCAACAAAATTTGCATTCAGGAAAGACTGCTACCCAACTACACTAATATATATATATATATATATATATATATATATATATATATATATTGATTTCATGATTTGTTTAAAATGTATTTTTTCCTCTTTCCAGGAGCCATATTCTGTAAAGATTGACTTAGTTTCCTATATCACTGTATTTAAAACAAAAGGCCACTCTGTTACTATTGGAGTCAAATTAGTGGATAGTACGTATGACAGGAAGTCTTTATATAGCCTCTAGACCGCGACCGGATCGCATATTGTATGAGCTCGAAGGCCAAGGCCTACAAAAGACGTACGCAAGAATTGTGCCCACACGAGTGGCAGCCGGCGGCAGGACTTTCCCTCGGGGGGAAACACGCAAGTTCAAGGCCTTTTTTTTTGTATGCTTGATTTTGATTGTATGTTTTGTAGGCCTCTTTGAATTTGATGGTATATTGTTTTTTTGTTTGCTCATTTATATCTTGTTTTGTATATATTTATAACGTGTTTGTATAGTAAATTTAATTATCCGTACTTGTGTAATTAAAGGACTGTATATACAATCCGTTTCATTTCTCCCTCGATTTCTCACGTCCGACTTAGTGTCGGAAGCGGGTTGTAACGATCGGAGTTAGAGTGTAGGTTCGGTGCCTGCTATAACGAAACTCTTTGAGAGTCATGATTAACCACAACAAAATAAGATGGTTAACACTTACATTAATTCCGTAAAAAGCTACATTAACTTGCCGTTAATTCACAAATAATTTACAATATTCTAATTAAGAGAGAAGTTGTTTTGAATAAGTGGTCGCTTGAAATATTATCCACGCTGAAATACCACATGGCTCGAATCCATGCTTCTATTGGTGGCTGTTTTAACTCTACTTTTTATAATTTATAAGTGAGTAAGGGACCACACCCAATACCACTAGAAGAGTGGGGGGTGGCATAATCGAAAGAACTCTTTTACTGAGCCAACGTCTCCAAAATTTGCCTTCAGACCACCTCCAAAACCAAGTTGGAGGGGGTGGGGGCAGTGTTAACATCATTAAGATCTACATGGGTCAGAGAGAACTAGAACATTTGAGGCACATGGCCACCTAACTCTCGTATTCCAAGGACAGACTCCAAACACCGACCGCAGATTCTTAAACACGAAGAGGATACCCAGACATGTAAAAATAGATGGACAAAGAGTAGTAGACAGACGCAAGGGAAAAATCCATTGGTCAAAGAGTATTTTTTTAACAAAGTTATGCAAACCTGCGCTATTGACACCCTCTCTAGATAAATTATTCCAAAGCATTACACCCCTCTGTGAGTAAAGAAATATTTGTGTTCATCCAACACAACTTTTCTTCTAAATAAAAAAAAATCCCGATTTTCCATTTTATTTATTTATTCCAGTAAATATTTTATAGAATTGAAGCGTCATCTCTCATATCTTCTTTTTAATGAAATGTTCAGTGTCCTTATTGGATCTGCATAATCGAGGTGTCTCAAGGAATGTAGCATTTTGTTTTGTCCTCTCTTTACTTCCTCTAATAGAAGAGTTGTTAACCTGGGAGGACGGACATCTTCGGATACCTGTTTTGGTTTTATAGTTGCCGTAAACGTCAGATAAAGATGTCAAACTACGACCCTTTCATTGGAGTAAACTTTTAGCACAATTACAGTTTAGTTTGGTTAAATTTACACAGTTGGATGTGTTTATTTTATTCGTGGAGTAGCCGTTAATTTTTTAATGTCAAAAAGTTGGAAATATATATTTTTTTTGTTTGTTTGCTTATATGAAACTTTTAGTGAGTGAATCCTTTACCAGATTATCAAAAAAGGTTAAGAAACACAACTCTACGAGATTATTATCATGCCTGAAATGGGGGAAATTTTCTGATAATAACGAGCAAACCTACACTTGTCCAGTAAGTATTAATACCCCTTCCTAATAAAAAAAAATTAACATAGTTTATAACCAGTTTATTGCAGGGTAACAAAATTTAGAGTTTATTGCTAGACACACTCAGAAAATTTCATCAGGTTTGATACGAAAATTTGTAATAAATAAATATTCATACTATATATAATTTGCTAACTAATACTAAACTCTATTTAATATTTTGTTTACTTAATGACAGTGCAAAAAAACTATTATGCAATTTTGTTTTGGTTTTCATTTGTTGATCTTTGAGAGTCAATTTTGCAGGGACGCGGACCTTCAGTTTATGAGATAAATTTTTAAATCGCGTTGATGTAATGCCGACTGTTGATTTTTACAAAGCACTTACCATGTATTGCAAAAGTTCTGTTAGACTCGTTTCTTTAAAAATATTTTTAGAGGTTTACGTTTCTGATACAAAAAGTTCTGTTAACAAACTTAAATTTCTACTTTTCCAGCACGCGTCATTAAAACGTGTTCTCTATTGGGTACATGTGTGACGAGATGGGAGTAAAAGTCAGAGAGATCTCTACTCTCCTGCGGGCGGGACACAATAAGTCCGACATCGCCAAGCGCCTCAACGTCAGATGGATCACCGTCCACGGAGTCGCGGAGAGGCTCAATAGCCGGGAAAATCTCAAAGATCGATCTCGTTTAGGGAGACCTCAAGTTGATAACCGTTTGGCTGCGAGAAAGGCCTTCGCAAGTGTTCCGAAGCTCAAAATGACTGCGCTCGCGAAGAACATCTCGGTGGCCAGAGCAGTCAAAGGGGAGGCGGAGGGGGGGAAAGAGCTTGAGGTGCGTGGAATGGCCTCTGCTCACCGACCGTATGCGAGCGTCTTCGTCGCATTCTCAACGACATGAAGAGTCATGGCATTCGAATTCTCATTTTTCCTGGTGAAAATAACCTTTACGGTCGATCCGGTTATCAAGAAGCAGAACGACCGGAGGACGTCTCGAGGTCTGCTACGTGTCCACGACCGACCGCCCGGGCTACGAGATGATGCTCGGCGTCGTGGCTTTGAATGGAGAGAAGATGCCGTAGGTGTGACTCGCGTCGACTTACAGGGACATCTTGGCATTGAAGTCATGCCATTTGGTGAGATAGATCACGAAGAAGGCGGAGTACCTCTTTCAGAAGGACGGTGCCTCCACCCACACGGCCGAGACCGTGCAAGAGAGGTTGGGATCGAGGGGAATTTCGGCATCCGCTGTCACACGACCTCAATCATCTTGACTACAGAGTGTGGAAGCATGTCGAGGGCGAGGCCTGAAAGGTCCACCACAACAACGTCGACGAGCTGAAGTCATCCAACAACTGCGTGTGGGCTAGTCTGAGGAAGGACTTCGTCCGCAAAATGTGCACGACCTTCAGGTCTCGCCTCGAGCGCGTGATATTAGCCAAGGGTGGCCACATTGAGTAACATTAGAATTTAAGCACATATTTATATTTTAAGACAATAAAAACGTGTCCAACTGCATCAAAACTATCATTGTGTCCTTTGTTGAGAGCATCGTGAGGTGTGTAACATGACTTTTGCAATATCCTGTATTTTAGTTTTCTTCAATCAGGAAGAAACATATTTCTATGTGTTTTTAGTCGTTCATGTGTTGCAATACCCATCTTCTTCCTATGCTAAGCTTGCGAGCATCACTCTTCAGATACTCTTCAACAGTCTCTCTGTACACGGAAACTGTCCCATAACATGAGAGATCCACCTCCTTGTTTTACTGTGGGAAGTATTTTGTTGAAGACCATCCTTACCACTTTTATGCTAAACTTCCCTGGCATTATTTTTGCTGATTAAATCAATCTTGCTTTCATCGGATCATAGCAAATGCCTCAAAAAAATGGATTTTTCTCCAAATGATCGCTGATGTACGTCAGACGTGTTTTTAAGTAAATGTTTTTCAATAAAGGCGTCTCCTGATGACGACGACACACATTTGCGCTTTAGGCAACAAATTGGACACTGTGTTCAAACTATCATCGACGCATACCTTTTCTAGTAAGTAGAGTACCTCAGTAGCTAGTAGAAGTTGTGCTGTGCTGAGTTCCGTAATATCTCCACTCGGCAAAGGAGGAAAAGTTTTAGACAAGGACTGCCAAAAACCTCATCCAAATCAAAAAGCCACGCACCCGACGTCGGTGCAGTGAGGCCCTCCACCTTCCCGTGACACAGGCGAGGCCCAGAAGGGGGAAGGGCAGCAGTGCCCGCAGGGGGACATGGGTCCCCTGGCCCCCCAGGACACCAAACGGATCCCCCTCCGGTTAATTGCGGGGCACAGAAAACCCACAAGGGAAGCCGTGCTGGAAAAAGTCGTCGGAAAGCTCATTATCGAGCTAACCCGTCTCCTCGAGACATCTAATGGGTGGGCTCCGGTGTGTTGGAAGAGCAAAGACGTGGAGGTCCTTGTTTCTGAAGACGCAAGACCTGCACTGAAGGAAATTGGACTGGAAGCGATCGTCCCCCACGAGTTGCTCGTGAGTCGCACGATCATCCTGAAACGCGTCGACCCCTTCTTCCTGGACAACTCCACTGAGGACATTAAGGCCGAGCTGCTATCTAAGCAGTCCTGGGCCAAGATCTCCAAAGTGGAGAAGATTGGGAAGAGCCTCGTAAAAATAATTTTCACGAAGAGAGAAATGGCACAAAAGGCTATGAGAGACGGTCTGCTGGGGTTCTACCTCAGGATAGCTCCCGAGCAGATTGAGGCAGAAGAATTCATCTTTCTAGAAAACTGCCAAAAATGCCTCGCCCTGGAAAGCCATGCGACGAGGGACTGCCCCCCAAAAGAGCAAACCTGCGCGGCATGCTCTCGAACCGGCCACGGTTGGAGAGAGTGCAGGGAAGAGAAGGAAAGATGCGTAAACTGCGGAGGCGAACACAGGGCTCTTGCCATGAGATGTCCCCTACGCAAGGAAAAAATCCGAGAAAAGCGCCAAAATTCAAAACTGGAAAAGGAGGCAAAGTCAAGCGCAACATCTTACGCCGCTGCAGCATCTACACATACCACAACAACACCAACAGAAAGAGCTTCTCCGAAACTGGTAATGCCAATGGAGTGCAAGGAGATCATGACTATGGTCATTGTCGCCCACCTGGCGAACCTTGCACGCCCAGGTTGCTTCTCGGAGGAGCTGAACACCATGCTCCAACATAATGGGGTAAAGAAAAAGCTGTGGTTCCCCCCGAACCCAGCGTCGCAGGATGTCCTCAACATCAAGTTTGTGGATGAACCGAAGGAAACTCCAGAGGAACAGCCCAAACAAGATGAAGAAAAAAGACAACCGAAGTCCACAAAAAACAAAGAAAATGATAGCCAGGAAGACAAGAAGGAAAGCCCAGCAACCCCCAAAAGCAGCCCGAAGAAATCGAAAAGAAAGAAGAAGAACACAAAGACAATTACAAAGGAAGTAGAAGACGGACATACGGAAACCGACGAGTGCTCGGAAGATGATGAAAGCTATCCAGGAGTGCCTCTCACCGAGAGAACCGAGGTCCTTGAAAAAGGACTTTTTTTCGACGGAGAGGAGCTCAAGCTGAAAATCTTCGGAAGCATCAATCGGCGTCCGGAAAGAGGTAACCAAGTAAAATTAGTGCAAGGAATTCGCAACGGTGACTTCAAATGGACCTTCGAGGGGCCTTGGTCCCCAAAAGAAATCGAAGGTCTAATGTGTAGTGGAACCGTGTATATTCCGGACACGAGCCTTCACACGGTAAACGCGCCGACCTTCAAACGCATCAAAAGCGGGATGAAGACGTCGGATATAGTGTAAGGAAGTGCTAAACAATAAAAAAGTGAAAAAATCAAGACAGTGCATAAACATATAAATATAGTTTAATAAATAACTAATTTTTATTTAATAAAAATTATAAAGTGTAAGTGTAAAAATTCATGATTAAATAATAATAGTATCAAATAAGTGCATAAACATACAAATATAAGTTTCATAAATAACTAATTTATATTTATTGAAAATTATAAAGTGTAGCATTCAGTACTTAAACAACTAAGTTGTAAATAGTAAATCAATGAGTGAATGCGAATAATAATAAGTGCTAAATTAAATTGTAATAATAAATGGGAGTACGCTAGGTACTAAGAAGTGAAATTGCAAAAATAGTTACAAGAAATAAATAAGAATAAGTGTAAATAATAACAAAAAACTAAAATAAGTATACAATAATAACATAGTGGATTATTAAAATAATGATAAGTGTAAATAGTAGCAAAAATAAGTATAGAATAATAAAGTTAGAATAATGATATAGAAATGTGAATAAAGTGATGGTAAAACTATAACAAATTTAATAGGAGCCTATAAGTGAAATAGAGTGTAAATATGAGTATTAAATAATCGGATTAATAAACAAATAGGAACCAATCATTAGAATAAAATGTGATTATATTAACTAAACCCTATTAAAGGGTAATATTTAAAGTGTAAATAGAAATATTGAATGTATAAAAAGCTGAACTCCTGCGTGATATGCTCCAGGAGAACCCCTCTATATGTACTTTTGCCTTCCCCTAAATTCCTTCTCCTTCTCAGCGATATATTTTTCTTTTTTTCAACTCTATTACTGTTACATTATATATATTAATTTATTGTAATGTCTTATGCTTTTTCTAATAAATATATCATCATCATACCTTTTCTAACTGATCGTTCGTCTCTTTCCCTGCGATGATCAAGTTATTTTAACAGATTTTCGGATCTTACAAGCCGTCCAGGCTGGAATTTGCCGAGGACGGTTCGAACGAAGGAGATTTAGTAGTGCTCTTTAATTCCTTAAACATTCTTATTACTGACTGGTCTGTAGATGTATGCACACTTTGTTCTTCAGAAATCTTCTCTTAGCAGATCCTAGATTTGAATTTTGCAATTATTCTCGATTTGATTTCAAGTGACAGCTCACTTCCTTTAGTCATGTTGATTAATTGTAGCAAAAGACTGTCCAGTTTGCGATGCCGCGAAAAGACTGTTATAATGTTCAAGACTATTCGCGTATGTCTTCGAAACTGTCATAATTTAAGCCATATAAACTTATAATATGGATGAAAAAAAAATGATATCGTATGTTATCATTGGTTAAAAATTTGTGGTTTTGTCTATTAATACATTCTTCTTAATGCTTCTAAATTTCGAAACCCTGCAATTAAGCGTTCATGAACCTCGGCGAAATATTTTGGTATTAGGTAAGTGTATGAACGCTTTCTGGATCAAGTGTACTTACGTCAAGAAGTCAAAAGTCGCATTATAGTATTGCTTCTCTTTCCCTTTTAAAATTAATATTTCATGTAAACATGTAAAATATTTTTATAGTAAAATATATATTTAGGAAATTAATAAAGATATAAAAGGTATATGATGTATCTGAAGCCATAGATGAAAAGATTGGCACATAGAATTTAAAAATTTACTCGCCTCCTGTTTGATACCATTTCCCTTCACGTTTTGTTTTATTTACATTTGCTTATGCTATTATAGGTTCACCTGTGTCAGTAAATGCGTTTTATTATAAATTTCCTTGAAGTTGTTCTCACACATACCGACTTCTGGCTCTTAATATAAAGTCCCTTCAGGATAGGATAAGACAGAAAGTTTACGGAAAATTAGAAACTTAATTCAATAAATATACTGACAAATGAAAGTATTATTTCATTTACATATTTTCCATCTATTTACTTCTATAGGCAATCTTTTTGTTATGTTTGGAAACCAAAATCGCCCCTCCCTCCAAAAAAAAGATTCTTGATATTCTAAGATGGGTAGTTATTAACCCCTTTATTAGTTCATCTCTAAATCCTACTAAAAAGATAACCGATCAATCAATATAATTATTATTTAAACTCGTCATATTAAACGACAAATATTGATCTCGATATGAAGCTGCCTAATGCTAATTACTCTATAAAGGCCTCTTCCAGAATCATGGGTGAACCCACAAAGTAATGGATTCCAAATTTCGTAAGATCCGGCTACAGTCACTAATAAAAATGAAGGAGGGAGACACGTACAAAGAAAAAGATGACAAATGTAAAAAACAAAATACTTTAAAGGGTTTGGGATGCAGAAGCTCCAATAGCCAGCTTGGTCGATTCTAAATAGGGAAATGGAGGGTTTTAGGCTTCCAGAAACCTATACTTAAGAACACAGGCAATCCAAAATACGAACAGGGACGAAAATTGGGTGTTGGTCTCGGAGACGCAAGGGAACGTCTCAATTTAACCCTAACGCCCGAAATGAAGAGAAATCATCGAGGGGAGGAACAAAATCGATAGCATCCCTGCCTTTCCAAATTGGCTATATTCAAGAGGAAATATTTATAACGAACAGATTTATAATAACACTGGTTGACAACCGAAATTTATCAGACAAATTTTATGGTGGACTTGATTTAGTTTTGTACGCTAGTTTAAAAAAATACAATCCATTTTTATATCACTTCTAGTTTCGTTAATTACAATTGTGTCTGAATGTCGAAGGTAATATAACCGTATGTAACATTTCAACCCCTATAGCGGATATTGCAAAAGTCATGTTACACTCATTACGAAGCTCTCAATAAAGGACACAATGAGAGTTTTGATGCAGTTAGACACGTTTTTATGTGGTAACACATAAATATGGGTTTAAATTCGGATATTAATCAATGTGGCCGCCCTCGGCGGTGAGCACGCGCTCGAGGCGAGACCTGAAGGTCGCGCACATTTTGCGGACGAAGTCCTTCCTCAGGCTAGCCCACACGCAGTTGATGGATGACTTCAGCTCGTCGACGTTGTTGTGGCGGACCTTTCAGGCCTCGCCCTCGACATGCTTGCACACGCTGCTGTAATCGAGGGAATTGAGGTCGGGAGACTGCTGCAGTCAAAAGTCATTCGACCAGAAGTTCATGTTCGACCCCAACCACTCATGCACAGTCTTGGCCGTGTGGGCCGGTTCACCCTCCTTCTGAAAGACGTAGACCACCTTCATCGTGACATTTCTTACCCGGGGCAGGAATTTTGTGACCAGGATGTCCCTTTACTCGGCCCGCCCTGAGCCTGTAACCGGCCGTGAACCACACCAGCGGCATCTTCTCGCCATTCGAAGCCACAATGCCGGGTACTTGGTCGTGGACACGTAGCGGACCTCGGAGACGTCCTGGCCAAAGCTTAACACGCGGTTGTTCTATTTGTTGATGACCGGATCGACCGTGAAAGATTTTCATCAGAAAAAAGATGAGAATTCGAATGTCATGAATTTCCTAGTCTTTAAGAAGGCGACGACAACGCTCGCGACGTCGTTCTTGCCTACAGTCGGTGAGCAGAGGCCTTTTGACGCACCTCAAGCTCTTTCCGCCCTGCTCCTTGACCGCCCTGGACACCGTGGGCACCGAAATGTTCTTCTTCTCGAACGCTGTAATTTTGAGCTTCGGAGGAGGTTCGAAGGATTTTCTCACAGCTAAACGGTTGACAACTTGAGGTCTGCCTGAACAAGGTCGATCTTTGGGGTCCTTTCCGTTCTTGAACCCTTCCCTGACTCTTTTTACGGTGATCTGGCTGACGTTGAGCCGCTTTGCGATGTCATACTTGTTGTGGAAGGCGTGCAGGAGAGCAGAGATCTCGATTATTTTCACTTACATATAGACACAGCTGTACACAATCGAAAAGACGTTTTAATGACGTGTGCTAGAAAAGTAGAACTTTAAATTTCTTTGACGGAACCCTTTTCTATCGCACATGTAAACCTCTCGAAAAAAAATAACCCCAAATGTAACAGAACCTTTGAAAAACCCAGTTTATGTGATTTCCATTAATTTTAGTGTACTTATTTTATGATTTTAGCTCTTTTACCCCAATACCAATACCTCGTCTAAGCCATGTACCATCACTAGCAATCAAGATTTACTGATTGTACTTTGGCACTCGTCTTGTGAATCAAGACATCAAATGGCCGTCGCATGGCGTGTGTATAGCTTGTTAAAATGAATTACGAGTCTAGGTAAACATAGGAGAAAAGGCCTTCCGATGATATGGAGCGCCATAAAACCAATAATACAGATTGCTATTTCTACATAGTCAAGGTGACAGGATTATAAGCTAGGAACAAACAAGATTTTCTACCCTAGTTTAGAATCCGCGATATGACTAGTGCAGCCAGGACCGGCTCTGCGCACAGGCCACACAGGGGATTGTTAGGGCACCAAATTACAGATTAAAAAAATATAAATCAATAAACATTAAAAAATAAAAATATATGTATAATGAACTTGAAACACAAAACCTTTACACTTAGGTTACTTGACACGTTTTCTCTTAAATACGTTTTCTTGATACTTGACACGTTTTCTTTCTTATTGTTGAGAAGGGGTAGCCCGGTAGCGCATCAGGCAAATTTCTGCAAACCCTGGAGCAGGTGGCCCAAAAGAGAAGAAAAGGTCCAGATGCAACCTTCTTCCAAGCCATCTTCGCCAGCCCCGGGGGAAAACTAGGCGAGCATGCCATAGCAAGCGCGGCCGCTGTTATGCCGTCTGTTTTCACCATTGCCGCTAAAGTGTGTAATAATAAATGTGACTTCTTAATCAACACGGGGGCGAGTGCATCAATAATTCGGGCTGAATTGGTGAAATCGGGTGAATTGCGCGAATCTAGTATAAATATTTCTATGGCCAATGACGGAAAAATAAAAGTGCATGGCGAGGTTCACACGGACATAATGATCTCCAGTCTTCGCTGATCATTTAGGTAGTCAATTGTAGTCACGGATACCACTTCCCCGTTATTAGGTATCGATTTTTGAAGGCATTATAATCTTTTAGTAGATTGTGCGCGCGGTATACTAATAGACAAACAAACTAAACTTGTGTCAGAAGTGAGATTATCTGGAGAACCTGCGATAGCCATAATTATTAATGACCATTAGCACCTACCGCCCCATTGCAGAGCCATATTGGAAAAATATGAGGCTTCGTACGGACCCGCACCTGTTCAGCCCTCCTCGTCATCGCCGAACTCAGTGACGGAAACGATCGAAACTGGTAGTGCTCCACCGATATTCGCAAGATCGAGGCCTCTTTCAATAGAAAAGCTACAGGTTTCCAAAGCAACTTTCAAAAAATTATTGGACGGGGGGTCGTGCGCCCTTCAAAGTCACTATGGGCTTCGCCAAATCACATAGTGCCAAAGAAGTCGCCCGGTGAGTCCAGGGTGGTCGGTGATTTCCGAGCGCTCAATGCGATCACAAAGCCCGACAGGTGTCCGTTGCCGCGAATTAAAATTGTTACGAACCACGTCCATGGCAAAGGGATCTTTTCAAGGTTGGACCTGGTTCGTACCCATCATCAAATCCCTATGAACCAGGCAGACATAGAGGAAACTGCGGTCGCAGCCCCATTTGATTTGTAAGAGTACGTTAAGCTCCCATTCAGTCTCTGTAATGCAAGCTGCACATTCCAACGGCACATGGACAACCTGTTTCGAGGATTTGGGTTCGTTTTTGTGTATATAGACGACATCCTGATATATTCTGACAATATAGACGACCACCTGAACCATTTGGAGCAAGTCTTTAAAATTCTGGTCTTAAACGGTCTAGGATATCCGTGGAGAAGTGCGAGCTGGCGAGGGAGGAGAGAGCTTTTTTAGGGCATCACATTTCTGTGGAACGAATCTAACCACCAGCGAAGAAAATGGAGGAAATTGGAGACGTACCGTTACCAAAGAAATATAAGGAGCTTCGAAGATTCCTGGGCATGTTAGGTTACTACCGCAGAAGGATTCCTAACTTTGCAGCGATTGCAGCCCCATTAACCGAGCTTGTACGCCTGCAACCAAAAGCTCGGGAGCTCGGGAGCTCGTGTGGAATGATGAGGCACGAGGGGCATTTGAAAATTCCAAATCGGCCTTAAACTCTGTTACCCGCTGCGCAATGATTAGCCATACCAGCTGGTGACGGATTGCTCCCAATACGTGGCAGGTGTTTCCCTGCACCAAATGGTTAAGGGATCTGCAAAACCGGTGGTATTCTTTTCGAGCAACCTGAGCCGGACGCAGCAATAATACTCCACCTACGACAGAGAGCTCTTAGCTGCGTATCTTGCTGTCATGCACTTCAGGCACCTGATTGGAGGTCGCCACGTTACCTTATGTGCTGATCACAAGCCTTTAGTATCAGTTTTTGCATCGCCATTAAGTGCTAAAATAGACAGACAACAACACCATTGGACAGCGATTCTAGAATACGTCAGTGATATCGCTTACGTGAGTGGTCAGGACAACGTAGTCGCTAACTGCCTTTCAAGGAACGTCAATTCGGTCCAAATTGACTCTCTTAGCCTCCGAGCTTTTGCAGCAGCGCAGGATAATGACGAAGAATTGAAGGAATCTCGCTCGCGACTAAAATCTTACCCTTTCCCGAGGAAGTTCAGCTTTGACGTGAAGTAACTTCAAGATACCCACGACCATGTGTCCTTTTGGCATGCAGGAGAACTATCTTCAATCAATTATATAATCTTAAATCAAGGCTTCAGTTCGTCCTATCAAATCTCTACAATTCTGGCCAAATATGGACAGGGATATTCGCTCATGGACAAGGGAGTGCCTCCCGCGTCAAGCTTAATCGTCACAGGAAGTCCCCGAACCTGCCCATTGATATTCCATCATCAAGGTTCGAAACTGTGCATATAGATATAGTTGGACCACTCCCACCGTGTACACTGCCTGGACAATCCAATCCCTCACACAATCGGAATTTGCTATCATGCATCCTCCGAACGATGAGATGGATCGAAGCACTACCGATCCTTGACATAAGCGCCGCAAAGGTTGCGTTAGCTTTCATAGACTGGTGGATTTCCAGCTTTGGAGTCCCGCTTTACGTAGTAACCGACAGAGGCGGCCAATTCGAATCAGAACTATTCCCGTCCACGAACGGGATGGTGGAAAGGGCCTACAGGACTTTGAAATGCTCCATAATGACCCGTCAACAAGGCTGGCTGGTGGCACTCTCAATTGTCCTTTTAGGCATTCGCTCTTTCCCCAATGACTGGGGACTTTCACCCTTTACGGCAATCACGGGAACCACGCTCTTGTGCCCAAAACCTTCCGTTTCATCATCTTCATCGAAGGCCAACTCTAAATTTATTAAAGAACTGGCATCAACCATGGCACAAGTCGACTTTGCGCAGGCATCAATAGGGCACCTGCATTCGGTCCCCAATCATTTTGTGCCCCCAAATATTCGTGAAGCAACTCATATGTGGGTCCGAATTGACCACGTGCGCAAACCACTAAAAGCGCTATATGCTGGCCCTTTCTCAGTAATCGAGCGCGGCATTAAGGTTTGCACTTTGGAATTCACTGACGAAAGAAGGGACACTGTCTCAGTGGACAGATTAAAACCAGCAAGATTACCCCCGCCCCTCACATAACGGTAACGTGCCGGGCGATCAGCAACGCCCATGGATTCAGCAGAAAACAGGAAGAGGACCCAGTGCACTTCACCTCGTATAGTGCATGGCATGGAAAAGAAAGACACCACAAGAAGTCAACCGGACACCTCTACAGGAACCGGGGAGAGGAACGGCAAGACGGACGTTTTCACGCGCTCCGGGAGGCGAGTCACGTTTGCCAGGAATCCGTCGTTCATGTATTTCTAATCCTTGTGTAGGCAATATTATAGCAAAACATTTGATGAAAGAGGAAGTGGCATAAATTATATACACGCCTCGCTGCCTGTATAGCTTTATTACATGCCTTATTATATGTTTATTAAGTGTCATAGTTATGATTATGTAGAAATCTAAAGAAAGATAGGAAAAATTGTGGATAAATTCTATATAAATGTATTAGATTTTATCATCATTGTACTATATGGCAGAACATGGAATAAATAGGCCCGTTTTAGTAGACGCATGCACTTATGTAAGTGTCGATGCCCTGTGCGTATGTTGTAAATGCTGTCAGATATTAAGTGTGCCAAAAAAAGTATTTCATATATATCTACCTATGTAATGTTACGCTATTTTCTCGCCTACTCCATTGCTGGCATGGGAGTACTGTGGTGATCAGATTATGTAATAGGTAGGCTACTGGCACCAAATTACAGGATTCAATAGGCCCTCCCTAAACCTCCATAAAATGGACGCGCGTGGGTCTTATTAAATCCCAGGATACTCCATTTATATAAAATAAATGTCTAAAATTGTAATAAAGAATTGAGAATGTCTAGATTAATTTGCATCTATGAATTTGATTACAAAAATAAGGAATATAATATATTTGTTAATGTATATATATATATATATATATATATATATATATATATATATATATATATATATATATATATATATATATAGAAGACAAGCGACCGTTGGAAGTGAGTGCGGGACAAGCAATGTACGAACGGGTGAAAGGTTAAAATGACCTGTGTCAATAAGACAAACGCGTAAACAAACATTTCGCGTCTCAGAATAGATTTATCCAAAGACGGAAGTCTACGAAACATCTGAGTAAACATACCCGCTAGCCAAAGAGAATTGTATCAACAAAGCTGTAACAAGCGCATCCTGCTATATTGCTAGAAGATACAACTTTGGCTATGCAAGTAATTGAACTTACACAACTTTGATTAGCTCCGCCTTTGGGGTGAAGAACAATGATTCTATGCCATGCCTTAAAAAATAAGCATATATATTGTAGATAGAGAGGAGTAGGAAAAGGATCAAAGAAAAAATAATAGCGTAGGCGAGTTACGAACAACTTCCAGCGTCACTGGACCACTGTTAGCCAGCGGCGAATCCACTCGGCCATCCTGAATCTCAAAAAAGACTCATTCAACCGAAACTTTTAAGCCGCTCGCCTGCACTTCTTGTACGCTATAATATATATATATATATATATATATATATATATATATATATATATATATATATAGTCGGAGCAGCTCAGTTAGTAGAATTATTGTATTGTTAAGTTACTAGGTTACAGTTGTTAAGAAGATTATCTCGTTCACGTTTCCCTTTTAAGTTCAACAAGTCTTTTCGCTCTAGAATTTAATACTTCGCGTTGAATATATTAGATAGACTGCTAGTCACCCACAAAGTAACTTCGTGACGTGCCGTTTGTCCCGTTATAGGCTAATATTAGAGTAAAGTATATTTTTGCAACATTCTTCCTTACCTCAATTACCTTGAAGCCCAGACAAAATAAGAACACAATGATGAATTCATCTTTGGAGTCAGATACTTAATTCACCTTCATATAAGATCGTTACCGCTATAAATTGGTAATTCTCCTTCTGTACATCCCTATAATTTGCTAACCTCATAACTGAGAGACATTTATAGAACATTATCCCCCATAAATGGTAATCCACCTATATTTTAATCTGCAATTTGGCGTCTTAGGCGGCCGCCTGACTGGCCTATGTGCAGAGCCGGCCCTTTGTTTCGGCGAAACAAGTCCAGACGCAGATTGTTGATCCGTTAAGGAAGGTGAACCAAAACAGTTGTCTCAAGCTGTGTACACTGTTCCTCCCAATTATAAAGCTGAACGTTTGGAATCTCTTGAGAAGAAAAATATTTGCTCAAAAAGGCTGTTCGGGTAACATTTTTTCAAGGAAAAGAGTCAAACCCTTTGTTCATAATTTACCCGTTCACCGACCCTTATGTTTTTGCAACGTTATTGATGGATTGTTATACACATATCAAAGAGTGTTATGAGAACATCGAATCACATCTCTTGCTAAAAGTTTTTGAACAGATGGAATTCTTCTTATTCCTTGGGTATGTCTAGGAATATGTTGGTGCAGGTTTTCATGCATATGTCTAATACATCTGGAAAGCGCAAAAAACTAAAACTTCCTTATTTACTTCTTTTAAAATATCTAAAATAGTGATTCTATTGAAATGTACGAAATCTTGTTATCGGTATGTGGTATGTTACAGTCTGAATGTCTTAATTAGCCGCAGCTAAAACAAGATTGAAATAAAAACAAGAGGCAGTGATTAGATAAAATTATTAATATTAGCAAAAATCCGCCATAAGTGCGTTTTTGGCTAGGCCTGCGGCGCTTGTTTGCTTCGATTACAAAATTACGAAAGTGTGCGAGTTTTTTTTTTATTTCACAACACATTCAAAATTGTGTGCAAGAAAGAAAATCATACGACAATTTTCTTTAAATCTACAGACGGACACATACACACGCTAGGATCATTATAATAAGATAATAATTGTGATTTAATTCCCCAAACAGTCAAAAAGGTCATACCTTTCAATTACCTTATTCTCAAGCAAAACTAAATTAGAATTAAAAGAACAAAGATATCTTTAGAATTCCTAAGTCGTGCTGCAACATTTAGCACCCCTCATTTACGGAATTTGAAAGTTGGAAAAAATTAAACAACCTAAATTCCATGTTGACAGGATCTGATAATGAAATGGTAATAACAAAGCCACGTAACTATACTATGTAGGAAAGAAGTCTGATACGAACAATGCACAAGGGTTTCAGCTGTCGACAAATTGCCCGGAAGCTCGGCAGACCCCATTCCGTTGTTGCCGAAGTATTGAAGAAGATCCGAGAAAGTGGGAACATCCCAGACTAGCCTCGTTCTAGATGCCCCAGGGTCAATTCGCAACGTGACGTGACGAGAGGTCTCTCCGTCGTATGAGCCTTCAGGTTCGAAAGAAAACCGCAGTCAAGCTACGACATGAGTGGGCAGAGAGCGGCCAGGTCAATGCATCCGTCACAGGCTGCTTGCACAAGGCCTAAAGTCATGTAAAGCTCGCCAATAGCCGCTGATCAACCTTCATCATAAGCGACGTCGCCTGGCTTAGGTACGTTCTCACCGCAACTAGATCATGCATCTTTAGGGAGGTATAGTATGGTCCGACGGGTCTAGGTTGCAGTTATCTTGCCCCCATACAACTTTAGATTCTGCAGGAGGTCATTTGAGTAGTAGAATCAAGAGTCCATGATACCAACAGTAAAGTATTGCGGCCGCTCTCTAATGGCATGAGGTTGTATGTCAAGTTCAGGGGTGAGTCGTTTCACCCTTTGTGATGGTAACATAAATTCAGCAAAGTACCAAGCCGTCAAGTGAAATAACATGCTTCCCTCAGCCCGAGACCTCTCCAGTGGTTTCGAGACAACAATATCATGGTGATAAACTAACCACCTCAGTCTCCGGATATGAGTTCACTGTAAAACCTCTGGCAGGACCTAAAAAAGGCCATAAGACGTCATCCGCCAGCCAGGAGTTGGCTAGCATCAGGCGCCTTGGGTTTCGCGCCCTCGTAGAGAGCATGTCTTGACGAGTAAATGCTCTCAATACCTAACCAAGATAATATAGCAAATAACTCGACGATTAAATAAAAGAAAAATACAACCTCATCTAACGTTCCTCAATCTTCAAACAACTCAGAATCTTGAAATAGAGCTAAACTGGTAAAACAGATCAGTAAAAGGATAATGACCAGTTCTGCAGCTTTTCTATTTTCAATAAAAATATATAATAATTCATAATTTAATATAAGCAAGTTGCACATCAGTATCTGTTAAAAAAAATCACATTTTTCAGAAATAGGAAAGTAAATTGCAAAAATAATTGGCGATGAGCACATCTGCAGTTTTTTTTTCAATTTATTGCATTAACTTTAGACCAAGAGCAACGTATCGCAATGAGGTTGTGGCGTCCAGAGTGCAAGGAAAGTAGACCTGTGGCACCCATATTGCAACATAAATAGGTCCAGTGAGGAACACCCTCAAATGGGTGCTCAATGGATCTATAAAATCCTAAGATTGAACACACACATTAATTAATTATGTAATAGGATATGTAATAAGTAGTAAACCATTATAAAATTAGATAGGTACTTATATTCTACCTGTACAATCATTAGAAAAGAATAAGAAAGCCGATCAAATAAATGGTTCTCACGCGGCTACACCATACACACACACATATACATACACAAAGGAGCAGCTGCAGGACGGAAAGATACCGATGTTTGATAATTATGGAAGCCGAGCAAATACAGAGTGAGATATGCTTTGGCTGGTTGAGTTTTGTGAAGGTGTCAAAGGAAAAACAAACAGTCATCTCTTGATAGGATCTGCCAGCCCGGTCTAAGAATGTGGACAGATACTCGAGGAGCGCACACAACTCTGAACTCCGCCCAACGGTCGGCGGAGAGGATAAAAAGTGAGTTTCCTATCATTGGCGCTGCCCCGTGCTTTGAGAAGAGAAAAAGAGGTCACGCCCCCTTAAGCAGGGGAGTTATAAATAAACGAAGAAGGACATTATGGACAGTCGAGGGGAGATCAGTTAAATCATTCAGCCTCGTCCATTTATTATTACTGGCATCACGGGTCCGTCCCTCTCTCCTAAGTCCTGTCACCTTTCCCCCAGCTACCCCAACATTAGTAAAACTTACACACCGCCGCACAGAACTCGATAAATTTTGATTAGGCCTAATAAGATAGACGCTATTTAGATAATAAAAACCTATTTATCGTCGCTTTCCCTTTGAGTCCTTCCCTTTAACTCCGAAGTAATCAAGGCATCTTCTGCAACCCAACCTAGAGGCAGAATCTACGTAAACCTTTGTGATCAGAACAAACTCCACGGGGAGACCAGAAATATAGTCACCCGTAACGCCAACCGAAATACTACCAAGCCTTTAAAGATCGTTAAATACCGTTACATAAACCCATAAGACCACCGACGGCTCCCTTTTACCTTTAAAACCCCCATTACCAACAACCTAAACCATTAAACACCCCCCCCCCCTTAAGGTACTTTATTGACCATTTTGTGTTAACGTTACAAGAGAAACCCTAAACAGTTTAATAATGTCACTGTAGGGTCAGAGAAAGAGGTGTTGACTACCATTAATGTAGGCATGAAATATTTAGGGACTACATTGTAATATGTAATAAGAGAATCGAAGAAACCTCAAAATAAGCAGTTTGAAATGTTTTATGAAATCTTATAATGGATTCACGTCAAACCAAAATAACATTTGACGTAAGAGAAGCCGAATGGATAAGTACTCTGAAAAGAGCACTGTTCAAATATTGTAATACCTCTTTTTTGGACAAGTCCGAATGGAAAGTGGTCAAATGACCGGAGTTTTTTTATCTCTAAGCTGGTGTGATCTGTGCGATCGACGCAAACTCAAATTAATAAATATACAAAACTAAAAAAAGTCTGTGTAAAAGCTGTAGGTAATATTGACAATTCACTAGCTTTTCTATATTTAATTTAAATAACATTAATCAACGATTTAAAAGAGAATTTGCGTTTGAGCACTTAAATGAGCGATATAGTGACATTTGACAATTCTTGAAGTAATGGTTCCCAGACGTGCCCATGTCCGCTAATTAATATCAATACTTATCCCTTAAATGACTTTATTCTTATATAAAAACAATTAATATAATTGTTTTGTTTTATTTTTGTTAAAATTAATATATGTTAAATTAAAAACAAACTAAACTCCAAAAAATTCTATTTGAATCTATTAAACGCTCTAAATATGAACCCATCTTATCGACGAAGTATTAAAGAAAACTAAATTATTAATTACTTATGTATAATTAAATAAGAACTGCAAGATTCTATAATAATGATAAACATTGTGAAATAAATTAATGTAAGTAGAATGTACGAATTTAATGTTATTTGGAAATCATATTGAATGTACAAAAATAGGTTCATATGTGTCTGTTATTTACCGCTGTGTATGCGGACCAGTTACATAAAATAGGCTCTGGAAAGTACCTCAGGTTGAAGAATAATAATTAATAGGAAGGCAGAGTTGCCACTTCTTGCGAATTTTCGTGATATTTGCCACCTTTTAAAATCGTGTGCGACTTTTCTATGCCTCTGCTACTTTGCGAATTTTATGCTACTCCATTTGATAATCGTGGTACTTTTTGCGATTTTCAACCATACCTAAAAAAAATATCTTTTTGCTTAGGAAAAATACATTTACTTTACTTTGTAGTTGTTAACTTGTAAAATTTCTAACATAGAAAGAATAGGAATCGAGATTCTTTTCTATGCATTTGATAAAATTGCAACTTGCCACCACAATAGTGTTTTAAAAAGTAGTTTCTTTAGATCTTCTTTAATTATTTAGAATTATTTTCATCAAAATTGAATTTAACTCAAGTTGAAGAATTCCATTAATTTTATTTGTTTTACAATTTAAATTTTATACCTTATGTTTTCAATTACTTTAAGGCGCGGATTATTATACCTTCTTAATACGAATCATGGTGATCGTGTTTTCACATGTGCAAGTGCCCGCAGGAGTCGATTTGGATTTTGAATTATTTACTTTGTAATGGTTTTGCACAGGTCTACTTCTCTTTATTTTTATTTTTCTGTGTTTCAATAGAGTGTAATTTATTTTCGATTAAAGTGTGGCTATGTTAAGTGACCATTATGAGCAAAGCGAATAAATTACATTTCCAAACATCGTGGCTTTCGAATCCCATATTTGAAACAAGGCTGGAAGAAATAAATTGAAAATATTAGGGCTTATTAAGCGTATCTGCGTATTGTAAGGTATATAAATCCGAAATGAGAGCACATAAAACTGACTAAATTAAACACAAACTTTCTGTAAAACACAAAAAAATTCTGAACTAATATAGGGTGAACCCCCAAAATGGGCCTCAACTTTCGAAGGGCCTCATTTCTTAATTTTCTGCAAGGATTGAATGAAACTTTGGTAATAACTAGTTTATTGTGTTTAAAAACACCATATTAAAACATGAGAATGTCCATGACGTCCATACAAACCGACCGACTAATGGCTCTGATCTCCTCTCTGATGGCTTCCTTGAGTTTTGTGATGATCCTGGGTCTCCCTGCGTACACTCTGTCTTTAAGGTATCCCCAGAGAAAGAAATCTGAGGGGGGGGGTAAAGTCTGAGCTGTGATGTGCCCACTCAAATTCAGTCTTGAGACTGATCACACGGCCACCAAAGTTCTCTTTCAGCCAATCCCGTAACAGGTTTAAGGTGTGAGAGCTTGCTCCATCTTGCTGTAACCAGAACTTCCCCCATAAGCTACGGGAACAGGCTCTGCAACTCCCTCTTGAAGTTTTGAGGACCATTCATCGAAGAAGAATGGTCCGATGATACCTCTGGCTGAAATTGCAGTCCCTACCGTGCCCCTAGGGGAGTGTAAGGGCTTGGTGGCTACCTAATTTGGTCTGGAGGTCCCATAGAAGACATTTGTCTTCGAGTTTACCTTTCCTTCAAGATGGAAGTGAGCTTTATCTGAGGTCCAAAGGAGGTTAAGGAAAGTTGGGGTCTCCTGAATCTTCTCCAGTATCTTGACAGCCATAGCCTTTCTCTGCTCCTTGTCTAAGGCTGTAAGGATTTGCTTCGTCTGTATTCTGCATGGGTAGGCCTTTACATCCATTACTAGCACTCTCCTGCAAATCTCACGGGATATACCGAGGGACTGACTTCGCTTGCGCACAGAGCGTTTTAGACTCTGCTGAACTGACTCTCTCGCGCTCTCGACCAGCTCAGCTGTACGCTTCCTGGGGCGTCCTGAATGGTTTGGACGGTTGTCACTGTCTGTAATGAGGTTCTCCACTGTCCCATAGTTCTCAAAGTGGTCGACCCAGTCCTGAATTCTGCTCTTTGACGGGGCATTTTCACATTCGAACTGATGCACAAAAGTGTCCTGCACTTTCTTGAACGAGCCTGTCTTGGAGTAATGTTTGACGCAGCATATTCTTTGCTGGAGCTCCCATTGAGATATAGTTGTGTTCACAGGCGTTGCTTCTGTAATGTCCTGCAAAGTAAGGGTGATTAGTAAATGAATGAAGGATATATCACAAAAAGTGTGTACAGGCCCGTTTTGGGGCGTCACCCTGCGGGCGGGGGGAGGTTTGTATCATACTCGGAAAAAAGAAATATAAAGAAATTCTTTGAAAATTGCAATAAAATAAGTGTAATGGAAATCAAACTTAGCGTGTTTGTCGCTTGTCATACAGCGATACAATCTATTGATCACTTGAGTGATTTTTTTAAAAAGAGTGATGCTATAGCGTACGAGAAATGCAGGCGAGCGGCTTAAAAGCTTCGTTTGAATGAGCCTTTTTTGAGACTCAGGATGGCCGAGTGGATTCGCCGCTGGCTGACAGTAGTCCATCGACGCGGGAAGCTGTTCGCAACTCGCCTACGCTATTATTTCTTCTTTGACCCTTTTCCCACTCTCCTCTATCTACAATGCAGTAACCAGTTCATCAGTTTCAAAGACTTTGCGTTTGCATAGAACTGACTGTGCTTAGCATTAATAAAAAAAAAAGTGATTTCACCTGAATTGTTCAAAGAACAGGTAACAGAAATAAACAAGTCTTCATTTTCCTTAATACTTGATTGATCTAAATATATTGCATGCTGTGAAAATCATTTACTTTTTACTCTAATTAACGAAGACAATCCAAACCTAATTTTAATTAAATGCATATGTCATTCGCTTCACTTAGTGTGTTCACATGGCTATGAGCATCTACCATCTAGCTTGGATGCATTTGTGGGTGGGTTTTGACAGATGTGGATGACCTTTGATAAACTCTTGAGGCTTTTGTCATCTGTGAAATTATGTTATGTTAGATTATAAAAATACCTCCATTGCATAAATATATTTCTGGATATATAGTAATGTACTGTTCTCACCCTGTAACCTTCAGTGGCGTGCGGTGACTTTTAAAGATGAGGAAGCAATTCAAGTTTTACAAAAATGAATATGTTAATTGAAGTAAATATGTTGTTCATTAAAAATAAGTATAAAATTGTAAACTACTCACTTTATTTAAATTTTATTATTTTTAAAACTATATATAAATGTTAAAATGGCTTCTGCAAGTATGCACAGCCAGCTAGCCAAGATATTCTATCATATTGGCTTACATTATATTTGCGAGTGAAACACTTTGTTTGTTTTGGATGACATCTAATATGGGCGTAAGCTTACCTGTTTTAATAATAGTTTATTTTTCATTATAAGTCTGGTGTAGTCAGAAGTGAGCAGTATTTAAATACTTTGTATTTAAATACTGTATTTAATACATTTATGTATTTAAAATTGTATTTGTAAATTCATTTGAAATCATGTATTTAAATACTTTTTGCAAATACTTTACTGCTAATAGGTTTATATAGTTGTTAAGAACGTGCAATGCATGTTTTACCTTGTCGCAAGTTGTATGACACAAACGGTTAACTGCGTTGGCAAGGTGAGGGAAAATTGCTTGCATCAGTTCAAATTCAGTTAACAGATGGTCACAGTTGTGTTCGGTTGTATAATGAAAGCTCTCATCGTTATTTCAACTGTTGCATGGCAACTTCACCTTCTTCGAAAGAGTGTGAAATTGAGAGATTAAACAATAATAAAGACGAGGAAAATAAAGAATCATGTAATTATAGTAATCCTTTAGTAGATGGTAAATTTTTAGAGTGAAATCTTCCGACGGAAAAAAAGTAAAGTGTGTATGTATATCATGTAATGGCGAAATCTCTGCGGCGAGCAATGCTACTTCCAATCTACGCATTCATTTAAGCTAAGAATTTATTAAAGGTAATTATATGATACTTAATTGAATTGACAAGTTTCCCTATTTCTTATTTTTTTTAAAAATGGCAAAATTACTAGTAGCTAACGATAAGTTAAGTAACCTAGGTTTACCATGCACAAACCTAACTACTTCCTTTTGCAACAGCTTTATTTATAGTATATGCTGATTGAATTTAAGGTGAATTATTACAACGTGGAACAAATGTCCTTCAATTACCTGATCATGTACATTTATCAACAGAGAAAGCATCCTGCTTTGGTGCAAAAAGCGGATAACTACGTGACAGCTCAAAGAAATGAATCAAAAAGAAAATGTTCAGTATTAGACAATGGTTCTTCATGCAGCGGTGTGTGTTAAAGTAAAGACATTACCGGAGTATTTTGTGGGGAATACTAAGAAGGTCAAACAATCTGTTGTTGATAAGCTGATTGCAGATTTTATCATACAAGGTGTGCATCCCCTATCAACCATGGAGCAACCAAACTTTTGCGAGATAATTAAAGGTGAGTTCTGAGATACAAATGTTGTTTACAATTTTACAATTATAGTATTAGTAGTACAAGTTAAGAAGCTCTTATAACGATCGAATACTAAAGCGTTCGGATCATTGGTCACTACGTAGGCTATATAACAAAGTTAAATAAAGGAAGAAATATACAAACAACAAAGGTTAATATATAGCAATAATTTCTAAGAATCCACATACATATATTCTTAAAGAGCGCTATCATTTACTTGAAGATATTATTGAATAAAAATTTTTCAGGAATAATTAGTACAATTATTGATCGATTATATGTAGTTATTAGATGAATTCCTATAACGATGTATTTTGTCATAATAGCAATACCTGTATATCATTATCCCTTCTTATCATATTTTCCCAGTCCACAGAATTTAAATTAAAGTCACCAAGAATAACTGTATCTACTTCACATCCTTTTCTTAATTTCCTGATCATTAGCTCATCAATAAAGTCAGTCTGTCCGGGTGGTCTTTAAAAGGCTCCCAAGTGTATTATCCTATTTTTACTGACCCTAATATCTATCCATAGTGAGTCAATTTCTTCTTGTTTTATAGAATTATTTTGATTTGAAGAAATGCTATTTCTGATATAAATAATCAACCCACCACCAGTCCTATATCTCATTTGACTAATGTACATATCATAACCCTGTAGTTCAAATTCACTCACGTGGTCATTAAATTTATTTTCATTAACCCATGATTCTATTACACATATTATATCTATATCTTCATCAATAATGTAACCAAATAACTCATCTTTCTTATTTCTAAGACTATGAACATTGGTATAAAGACAACTCAGCCCTCCTATCCCTGAAGCACCTCTTCTAGAATGTATACCTTCCACTCTATCTCCTCTGCATCTCTTTCCTTTCCCTGACCCACCCTGTACTCTTATATTTCCCTGACCACTATCAGTAACTAGTTTCCCACCTGTAAGGACCCAACGACACTATCTAACTCCTGCCACAATATGTCAACCCCAGCTCGGCTTAGATGGAGTCCATCCAATGCCTTATTCCCCAAAAAGCCATTCCATACATCTACAAACACTAATCCCGACTCTTCACACAGGCCTTTCACATACTTATTCAGTCCAATTGCACGAGACAACCATTCCATCCCGACATCCAATCTCGGAAGCATAGCTGAAACAACGCCTTTCACTCTACTTTCATTCATCCTTTCAACTAACCTTTTGTAACTCTCTCGTAACTCACATGAACCCACCTTCTTTACATCATTTACTCCCACATGCGTTGTAGAGGAATTATAACATATAGCCACATGGAGGGCCAGGCGGACATATACGTTAAAGTCCCCGTTCGGAGAGAGCGAGAGAATCGTGCCACATGAGAAGAGGCGTGGGAACGTCGTTAGCCGGCTGACTAACAGTCAAACAGCCTACCCTTTTATCTCCCCGCCGAAGAGGTAGCCGAAAGCTAGCTGCTGGGCTAAGGTAACCACAAAAGGCCATTAAGCGGTTATCAAAAGATCCGAATACCTGCGAGGTCTGGAG
The DNA here is from genome assembly GCA_963969495.1 of Ceratothoa steindachneri. Taxonomy (NCBI): domain Eukaryota; kingdom Metazoa; phylum Arthropoda; class Malacostraca; order Isopoda; family Cymothoidae; genus Ceratothoa; species Ceratothoa steindachneri. Next base: position 147,662,830 of record OZ018331.1, on the reverse strand, counting down.
GCCGGCGGGTCGAACTCCAAAAAGCGGTACAGATAAAAAAAAAACACCGAGGAGAATTAACAAGATGGTTGTCGGTGCTTCTCATTAAGAAGCAGACCTGGGCTCCGCGGTGCCACTCCTCCCCTCACCCCTTGCACTCCCCTCAGCGGCCTCGCCCCTTCCCACTTAGATGGGGCGGTCGCCAGGCTATAAATAAGCCCCATAAGGAAAGAAAAGTGATTATTATTAGTCTACGAGAGACGATAGAGGACTAGATCAAGGTGGTCAGTGCCTCACCCAGTTCAGAGAGATCGACTTCTACAACCTAGAAGTTCGTTGCCTTTTCTCATCGGTGCCATACCGAGCTATCCTTTACAGACTTAGAAGAAGTTTGGCTGGTTCACCATTCCTAGTGCCAAACAGGAATTTCGGGAGCAAAAGAAAAGAAAACCCGCTCACCCTCGAGTGACTCTCACAGCGCAATCTCCGTAATAGTGGGAGGAGAAGAACTAATCCCCAACGAAGTTCCATTTATAAAGTACTTTAGAAATCACCTCGTATACCCAAACCCAGTTGGGCACCCGGCGTAACAGACGAGGATTCTAAAAGACTTCAAGAGCTACCCAGAAGAGTACTCTTTGAGCTAGAGAGTACAACAGCTCTCTCCGTCTTTTAAACGTAACAGGAGGCAGAGTTGCAAGAAGAATTTGATATCGCTTCCCCCCCCTCCCCACCTTATTTCGTGAAATAAAAAACTCCAGCCGCTCGCCGTAGAAGAAGAAGCGTGGAAATATCCAATATAGCGACATCCGTCAACCCCTGATCCTTTGAAGGTCATGTAAGTCCGAATTACTATTTATATTTGTATTGATTTAGTAGGAGTTTAATACTGTAATCAAATTAACTAAAGTAGAGACAATTTTTAGTGAACACCGTCATATTTACAGTTAGAAGAATGAACCGTAAATTGGAGTTTAATGCTAATCTAAAAGGGTCACCATAAAATAACTAATCGGCAATTGGTTTGTTTACTTGGAGCCTATTTCAAGTTGGGCTTCTGAAATAGGCCCGGTTTCAAGCATTGTTATCCCCGTTAAACTTATTATGTGATTGTAAATATTTTATTTTGGTTGTTAATTGATAAATTAAAAAGATATACATATTTTTGTTAAATTCATTGTGTTTCCTTGGATCCTTACGTGTTGCCTGGCTCTTTCCTTAAAATGGATTAAACGCTGTGGCACTCTCAATAATAAAGGAGTTAAAAGTCCACTCGGCTAATATAGAAGTATTGTTGTCTTTCATAAGTACTAGTGTCAGACGGGCGCGTTAAAGTCATTAAACATATAAATTCTCTGACAGAAAAGAAAAATTAAGAAACACAACAATACTACGACATTCGTAATCCCACTGCATCACTCTCACACCCAGACACCAGATTATCATACCTCTCAAACACATCGGTTACACCAGCACACGGCAAACAAACTCTCACTCCCTTCTATTTGCCCACGCTCAACTGCCTATCTAAATATCTAATCTGAGAGTCACTCATCACAAGCACCTCAGTCATCCTCCTAGTCCCCCTAGGCCTAGCATTACCCTCCCTCATGTTCTCATTCAAACTACCACTTATTTCACTTTCTGCCATAACCACATGAGACAAATCATTTTCAACCTCTTCCTCTCTCAGGGCATCGAATCTGTTAGTCAACCTCACACACCTAACCTGTCCTAACCTATCTATTCTATCCATATTCACCCACCATTCATCTTCACTCCCACCAGTCACTTCTTTCTCTCCAGTCCCTAGTCTAGGCCTACATTTTACCCTCCTCGTCCCAGTCACAATATTCATGCGTACACTCGCATCCTTCTTACTTCATCAACCAACTCACTTTATCTCTTGCACTCATCACGCAACCGACTCACCTTCTCTCCAAAGCCACATTTGCACTAGTCACATAACACAGCGGGCATTCAAATACATTTGCTCTTCTTTCAACACCACAAAAATCACAAACTACATACATACTGCTTACATCAAAATGCATACTCACTTCATCCAAAGCAACAGCCATACTGAGAAACTTTTCAAAACCTTTTAGTTAAGCAATCAAAAAAAGTGTAACCAAAAACGTGGAAAAAATTAGGCTGCACTGAAACGTAAACAAACTGGAGCTATTTCAAGATTTAATTTAAAATATAATTCAAAATTCCTTTAGTATTATGTCTAACACTCAAAGTTAACTATCTTCCCGAACTTAAATATATTACACCGAAAAATCCAAAATAAAAAACGTCACTGAATAGAGAGCTCGCTGAGAACACACCCAATCGCAGGATGGCTTGTTGATGCAATAATGGCATCTGTAACACTGGTTTCATTTACCAAGGTCAAACAGGATTGGTAGCGCTTTCCAAAACCCTTTGTGACTGCAATTAGAAGAGGTTGGCAAAAGTTCAGAAAACGTGACTGAAGGCTCTTCAGCTTTTTCTCCACAGTGAGCAAGGTAGGGAGCAATTCTCCATAAATACGGTTTTGCTCTCCCTGTGGGCGATCAATTGCCACTGCAATAGGAGCCAAAACTGACACATACCTTTCATACTGTCGTGGAATGGCCAGACTCTATATTTATATATATGTAGGTACTTTGGGGCTTGGGGCCGAAGTGAAAGGGGAAATGGTTATGAGTCCAGTGGGGATGGTTTATTATTAACTTTGCGGGGTCCTTTTAAACAAATATTTCAGAGTGCAAGTTGGCCAAAGATTAACAGGTAGCTGGTACGCGCTGAGGTTGCAAAAGAAACAATGACAAAAATATAACTACTAACAACAAAATGATATTTATATTTACATAGAAATTGGGTTTAAAGGGAATGGTCTCCCAGACGGGCTTAAAGGTTCACACGCGATCAGGTAGGTTAATTAAAGGATTAAAGAGGTCAGATTCAGCTTGGTGATTTAAAGGGGGATTTTGAACTGGGGCGTTCATACAAATAATAGAGCAATTGGGTATACCAGATTCAAGATCAATCTACAGATGGCAACGGTTAAGATTACCTTATGTGCTCGTTGCCGAAAAGCGGCCAGTTGGGGTACGGTGATTGCGATGGAAGAAGTCGGTTTACCTCTTGCTTCAGACGAGGGAGCACTTGTCGCCTTCGGAGTTTGGAATCCCTGTCAGCCCTTGCCGATTGGTTATGGCAGAGTTCACTGATGTCGAAGCTTGCCGATTGAGTAAGGCAGAGTTCACGGATCAATTTTGCCTTCAACTTGAATCGAAATCACCGCTGGGGGGGGGGGAGAGCGTCCTTTAGCTCGTTCGGCGGAGTAGGTGGAAGTCTAACAGTGTTTCTCTCTAAACTCAGTCGAAGCGTTATATAGGTGCCTGGTGTGGTGGCTCCAAACGCGCGCGCGAATTTGGGGAAAAGTCAGCGACTCCTTCGGGGAAAGGGGGAATCGTGATAACGTTCGTTGGAATGTCCAACGGATTTCAATATTCGAGCGGAAAGCCAGAAGGCTAGCGGAGAGGTGGCCGTGTGTGGGGGGGGCGATTACATCGGTGCCTAGGCAAATACAGTTGGGGCGTGTGATAACGGCGTCGGCCGCCTCCCTGCCTAGGCTCAGCCATGCTTTCCCAGCTCCATGCGGTGATCTCAGGATCCACGTAGGTACAGAAGGGCACATGGCCGCCATTTGACGTCATTCTGCTACACATACCTTTGAAGTATTCAGTCCTAAAGTGGTTGAGCCGAGTCGGCGCTCCACTCACACAAGGCTATTAATGTGCTCCAGTGGCCTCCTGAACAACCTCAAGTAGGATGTTGGAGTTTGAACAGATGTAGCCAGGTGTTGGTGGTTTGTCTGGTAATTCAGCCAACCACTTGTCCAGGTGCCTCTTGAAAGTGTTTATGCTCACTCCTTCTAATCCCTCAGGTATCTTGGGACTGCGTTGAACAATCTCACACCATTCTTCCTAAAGCTGTGGTGTAGCAAGGTCTTCACTTTTGTGATGTTGCAATGGAGTGTTCAATGGTACACAACCTTCCTCTTCTGGGGTTCTTGTTTTCTTTTATACCCACATCCGGGACTATTCCCTCCAGGATTTCTCACACATAGATTATTATGTATCTCTCTCTTCTCCTCTGTAGTGAGTATAATTTTAGGTTTTGGAGCCTCTTCCAGTAATTCATTCCCTGGGTTCCTTCTATTTTGCAGGTGAAGGATCTCTGAGGACCCTCAATCTCCATGATGTCCCCTTTCTTGTATGGCGAGCATAGTTGACAGCAGTACTCCAGCTTGGGTAGGATAAGCGACTTCCATATGGTCAGCATACACACCTCCTTCCTAGATCTGAAAGTCCTCAGGGCCCACCCAGGGAGCTGTCTGGCTGCTTGGCATGATTCGGTGTGATGTGAAAAGGTACCATCACTGCTCATAAGTACTCCAAGTTCTTTGACCTTATCTTTTGCTTAACATAACATAATTTCACGGATGACAAATTGCCTCGACATTCATACCCTGTTGATCTTTTGATGTCCTGATCATTACCGAATCTCAGTAGCTCAAATTTCCAGCCATTTAGGGCCATATTGTTATCATTTGCCCAGGTCAGTACTGTATTGAGGTCTTCCTGCAGCAGATCCGCATCCTCTTGTGTTCTTATGGCCTTTCGGATCCTTGTGTCATCTGCAAATGATGTTCCTCTTGACTATCTTAAGTTTTCATCTATGTCAGATACCATAATTAGGAATAGAAGTGGTCTTAGTACTGACCCCTGTGGGACTCCGCTCTCTACCCTGCTGGGTTTTGATTCACTTCCCTCAACTATTACTATTTGGTGCCTATCTCTTAAAAAAACATGAATCCATATTCAAATTTTGCCAGAGATGCCATGTGCCTTCAGCTTTCTCAGAAGTATACCATGGTCCACCTTGTCAAAAGCCTTGGCAAAATCAAAGTAGATCACATCAGTATTTTCTCCGTCCTGTAGGCTCTCCAAAATTGCCTCATAGTGTATTAGTAATTATGATAAGCAGGAACGGCCCTCTCTGAACAAGTGCTGCCCATCGTTAAAAGCCCCTTTTTCTTTCAGGAACTCTACTATTTTTCTTCTCAATACCCGCTCAAACACCTTGATCATGTGTGATGTTAGTGTCACAGGTCTGTATTTGATGGCTTGTCCCTTACTTCCCCCCTTGTGTATTTTGGCTATTCTACCCATTTTAAATGCTTCGGGTATTGATCCGGTATACAACGATCTTTTCCACAGGAGTTACAATGGTCTTGTAAGCTGTACCTTGCATTTTTTTAAAAGAAGTGCATATACGCCATCTGGCCCTGCTCCTGCATTTGCTAGTAGTGTATTTATCGCCTCACTGATGTCTTATCTCGTCACTGTGATAGAAGTGAGACACTCTCATTTGTTGCGTCCGTTATATCAAAGAATCGCACTGGGTCTGTGACCATCTTGTCTGTTCTTTGCTTACTAAAAACACTTGCATATTGATCTTGCAGTATTGTGCCATCCTGTAAGGATCTCCAGTCATATCTCTATTTTCTGTCCTCACTTGGCCAATTGTGTTTGAAACCTTAGCTTTCTTTTTTTGCATAGTGGAAGAAAAACTTAGGATTGCTTTTGATGTTCCCTACTGCCTATCTCTCTTCCAGGCTTCTCTCTTCTTCATGTGAGTTTAATAAGTCTTCATCCAGTTTTTTCAGCTTCTTCTACATCCTTTTTCTGGTTTGTAGCTGTAAGTTTTTTGCCAGCTTTTTTCTAAGGTTGGACCTTTTCTTCATGAGTATCCTCCTATCGCGTGGTATCCGCTTCCTTCTATTTGATGTTCTCTTCTTTGGCACTTATCTTTGCATACACTCTCTATCTTGTTGAGCAGTGCCATATAGATTCCTGCTGGCTCCATTCCACTAGTTGCCTCATCCCAATCCATTTCCTTAAGTTCTGCTTGGCTCCAGCTGTCTCTAACTTACTGAAACTTAGGTCTGGGACACTATAATGTTGTTGATTCTCCTCAGTGATGGTAGAAGCATTTGTTGGAGTAAACTGACCCACTATATTTGTACGTAGATTATTCCCATTGCCTCCCTGGTGGGCTGGTTGTGTGTTTTGCGGATTTTTATGGCCCTGTTGTTGAGATTGCTTATTATTACCATTTGATCTGTCCAGCTACTCTGCTTCTCTTACCCTATATACCCATAGCTCCTTAGCACAGTCGTCTAATCTGGGCATCGTTTTGTTTGATACACACATGGCACATGTACTTCTTCTGTGTGCTTGTGTGTACAACTAGGAAGTAAACTGAAATGTTTGTACATACGTAAAGGCTCCACATATCGCAGTAGTTACATTTTATGCCAGTGGTGCAGTGGTTTGGGCAAACAAGGCACGGGTAGGTATGCCCCTGAGGTCCTTTGTTGACATCCGTAACAACGACGTCTGTGCTCATGGTGACTTCAAGCCAAACAAGCCGGGTAAGGTATGAAACAAAAACGGCAGGAAGACCAGGCAAGCTGGACTTCAAAAATAAACGTGCACTGATTTTGATCAAACCTGCCTTTGAACACCAGTATAGCCTTTGGATCGGCACTGGTCTGACCAACTCTACCAGTATAGCCTTTGGATCGGCACTGGTCTGACCAACTCTACCAGTATAGCCTTTGGATCAGCACTGGTCTGACCGACTCCACCAGTATAGCCTTTCGATCGGCACTGGAAATCTTTCGTTGATCTTAAGATTTTATTTGTTTTTCGCTAAATATTTCACCAAATTGAATTTCGTGACTTCTGAAGAATGGAAGTTCATTTAAGGGACGTCATGAGTTGATGTAATTTGTCCTTGTGTTTCAAAAGTAATGACAATGCATCAGAGAGTTCCACCTTGTAATGCAAAGCACCTTTAATGAGCAGTTGATAAACAGCTTTGATAATCTCTGCTGGTTTTCGACGACCGCTTTTGTTCCCATCGCAGCAGGATTGATATTTGCAAAAGAAGATATTTTCAGTGTCTTTTTTGTATCAGTTGTGGCGACGAGACTGAGTGTGTGTGAAGCAAAGCGCACATGCTTAGGTAGGATGAAGCTGTATGGGTCAGAGAAAAGGTCTTCTTCCTGATCTAAGGCACTTCTCATTAAGAAACTATCCTCCAGCTCATGCTCACCCTGATCTTCTTCACCTACTTGGATTCCATCTTCTGAATCTGGGGACACATTTTCAACAGTGACTGCAAATTCCTTAAACCCTTTAACAAAATTAGCGCCGCCATTACAGTGTCGGTGCTCTGGATTTTCTGCAGGGGGGATTTTGTATTCATTGATGATATTCTCCATATATTCAGCAGTTTTGATGTAGTTAGATTCTCTTTTGAAGCGACAGCATACCAAGACTCCACTGTGATGAACAAGAGCAGTTTCCTCATGCTGAAAAAAAATAAATAACAGTCCAATGTTTGTCTCGTGAATGTTTCCATAAATTGTACATATTAATATAATCGAGATAAATTCCACCAACAAATAGGTTTGCTTTCAACCAAGAGCTCATAACTCCCTAACTGTAAAGACATTTTCAATATCATATTTCATAAAGAGCAAAATCTTAACATTCTCAATGAACTGTAACTCCCCCAAATAAAACTACGGTGACGAGTTGACGAAATATCTGCAGTATAGTGGGGCAAGTTAGATACATAAATCGTGACAAATGTGCATTTTTTGAGGAAAGAACCAAACTTGGCACATTAGTAGACTATCATATCAACAAATTTGGATATTGGTCCATGTCAAATTCAGCCCTTGATGACTGTGGCAGGCATTTTTCAAAATGGCCGCTAGCGGCCACTATAATTTTACAAACCCAGATTTCATCCAAGATCAGCCAGTAAAGAGAAGGCCCAAGAAGCCCAATGGTTTTTCTACAGACAACCTGCAGGAACCGATGTTCTTCAACAAGTTACAACATTTCAAATAGACAGTAAAGTTAGAGCCTAGGCAGCCATTCTTGAAGACACAGAACTGCTCGACCGACTCAGTGCAGGAGACATGATTGCCTAGGATGCAGGGTACCATAAGAAGTGCTTCACAGTTCTGCACAACCGTAATCGAAAGGCCCAGTCTGAGAAGTCCAAGCACAAAAACAAGGAGCGAGAATTATCTGGTATTGTCTTCGCTAAACTGGTCTTCTACATAGAAGAAGCTAGGATAGAAGAGGAGGTAGCACCGGTGTTCAAGTTAGCTGATCTTGTACAGCTCTACCAGGCCAGAATGGAACAACGAGGGGTTAAGCAGGACACGAGGATCCACTCCACACGATTGAAGCAGAGACTCCTTTCACACTTCACTGACATATGCGCACACACAAAGGGCAGAGACGTCCTGTTGGTATTTGAAGAAGACGTTGGTGCTACTCTCATGAAATCCTGTGACCTGGACAGTGATAATGATGTGGTCCATCTTGCACGTGTTGCACAGACCGTGCGCCGCCGCATGTTTAAAGAAGCTTAACCTTTCAACGGATTCTCTGAAGGATGACAAGAAGAATATGTGCCATCACTGTTGCTTGCCCTGGTAAGCATGGTCCTAGAGGGTCACAACATTAAGGATCAGATGGCAGACGCAACCCCTGCAGCACTTGTCATTGCCCAGATGCTGAAGTTTAACCGCATTAAGCATAACCGGGAACATCGTACCACATCAACTGTAACTGCTAGGCACAGTGCTGCACATGAGACACCAGTTCCCACATACATAGGGATGATGTTGCACGCTTACACACGAAAGAGGGAATTAATAGACAGGTTTTCACACCTGGGTATGAACATCTCCTATGAGGAAGAATATTTGTGGCTAGAGGACGCAAGGCGGGTCCTAGGGGACAATACTAGGACATACGAGAACATACGAGGGGCGGTCAATAAGTTTTGCAATTCGGATATATGGAAACGAGATATGAGGAAAAGGTATTTATTATTTTTCAATATAACTACCCTCAACTTCAATGCACTTGCGCCACTTGTCCCTGAGGCTTCGAATTCCCGACAACCAGAAATCTCCTGACTGCTGTTCAATCCACTCCTGGACGGCGAGCTGGACATCTTCATTGTCCCCAAACTGGCGTCCACGCAGTGAGGCCTTGAGTTGGCGGAATAAAAAGTAGTCGCTAGGGGGCCGGATCTGGACTGTAGGGAGGATGGTTGAGCTCCTCGAATCCGCACTCACGAAGGGTAGCTTATGCAACTCTGGCCTTGTGGACTTTGACGACATTGAAGTCGATCATGGGGCGTGAGGTTTCTAGGGACCCAACGGGCAGAGACCTTGGTCATGGCCAAATTGTCGTGGATGATGTTGATAACACTTCCGTGTGATATTCCAAGTTCTCCCTCGATTTCTTCGACCTTCACCCGTCGATTTTCGAGGATCATCTTCTCCACATGGGCCACATTGTCCTCGTTGGTCACGTCTGACGGGCGTCCTGGATAGAGGTCATCTTCAAGGAACTCACAACCATGGCGGAACTCCCTATTCAAGCGAACAATGGTTGCATAGGAAGGGGCAGTGTCGGTGTACACTGCAACCATGCGTTCATGGATCTCTATGGCATTCTTGCCTTCCTTGGTCAAAAGTTTGATCACTGCGCGGTGCTCAACCTTCTCCATTGTTAAAAAATTTGTGACTGACGATCTGCGATCAGGTACTGCTTCTTAAATAGACGAGGCAGGAGCGTGCGGCTGCAGGTCCTGACTTGTCACAACTTGTCCTAACACCCCCACAAACAGCCATCCCCCTTCCTCTGTTTTGCCCTACCGATTCGCAAAACCTATTGACCGCCCCTCATATCTTGGTCAGCGTTTCATGCTAGTCGCCAGTCGCCGTTAGGTCGAACCATCTGCCCCACCTGCACTGCATGGATGTGGTAAAGAAAGCTGTAGAACATGGAAATCCTGGCCAGAAACCTGTCGTCACCATGACCAGCCACTGTTTGCCTTGGCACAGCAGATTCAGTGGAAGTGGCGAGATTGATGGCGAGGAATCGCTTCCTTCAGATATTAGGATTGTTGCATATTTTAGAGATAATACTAGAAAAAATAAGAAAATTTAAAAAAAATTCATCCAATTTCAAGATCTGAGTAGATCTTCTTCTATAGCGAGGAAAACTGTATTTTTGCCAATACATCCCATCTAAAAGACATAAATTTGGAATTTTTAGAATCGTACATGATGAACAAATGTGTGATAGTGGTAAAAAAGATAAAGATGGAAATGTTATATGGAAACCTAAAGCTGTAATTGAATATAATAAGAAGATACGTCTTGTAGAAAAGAGTGGTGTTATTGAGTGAAATTGAATGCGTGAGAAAATCTGTTAGCTGGGAAACAAATTTCAACCTAATTTGTGTGCGCTGAACACGAACTTTTACTCCGTTTTGCACTATCAGGTTTTGATTTTGTTCAACAGACTTCCTCTTTCATCATATTCATAAAAGGGATATTTTCTCGATACTTACTGTCTTTTTGCACTTGCATATTGTAATTATAATTATTTATTAGTACCTATTTAAACTAATCTTTGTTTTTATATTTCAGATTTTGAAAATAAGGAATTGAAATACCTTTACAAATTGACAAAACAGCCACCAATAGAAGCAGGGTTCGAGTCGTGTGATATTTCAGCGTGGACAATCTTTCAAGTGATCACCTTTTCAAAACAACTTTTCTCTTAATTAGAATATTATAAAGTGTTTGTGAATTAACGGCAACTTAATGTAAGCTCTTTACAGGAATAATGTAAGTGTTTAGCTTCTTATTTTGTTGTGGTTAATCCTGACTCTCAAAGAATTTCGTGACAGGAAACTTTGGCTCCCTTGCACGTAGTCAAATCAATCAAATCTATTCCAGACTGCAACGTAAAGCCTCTTTTCAAACTCAAACTTACCAAACTGTTTACAAATACTAACAAACTTTAATAATTCATTTTCAATTCCTCAACTAACTAACAACTACAACTTAGTAAAAGCTAAAGAGAGAATTTGGGACTCATTTCCTCTCAAAGCATCTCTGCGAAGGCAATAATTAATTTTTCCAAAACATATAATCAGAGTAGGTCGCCTACCATAAACCTCTTCCTAGACCAGTAGAGACTAGTTCCCTTACGTCCGGAGAAGTTGATACTAACAAATTTAACATAAAGTTTGATAAATATAAAAACGGGAAAGCCTTATAAAGATTTTAAGATTTAGAAAATTGATTAAAAATAGCGGTAATCGAGTCTAGAATTATAAATGATGATTAAACTAATTGAATTTCACATTTATATTGAAAAGGCTTCTATGGTGTTTTAATGTGCTCTTTAAACTAAAAATAGGGGATGGGATTTGTAAAATTGGAAACCTCTTGAGGATGCCTTAGATCAAAAGAGAGGTTGAAGGCAATCTGCTGTTTCTGATTCAGGATGAAGCTGATCGTCTTTTGAGTATTTCTTTTCATTATTCCGTAGAATGATCTTCTTCTTATTTTTTTTTAGTCAGAATAGATACCTTTTACATATTTCCAATTTCTCTAACTTCATCACTTTATTTACAGAATATTTTTTACCACTTCATGAAAGAAAAGTAATCAAAATTCCGTCTTGTGTCAATCAATTAAATCGCGTCTCCAAATTTACCCTGAATTCAATAGTGAAAAAGGTTGAAGCCAGACGGGGACAAATTAGATGCCATATCGAGCTAAAAGAGAACATATGGAATTTAAAGAAAGTTTATTTCAAACCTTTCAATTAGATTTTCATGATTAATGGCAATCTTTAGAGTGAATTGAGACAGAAATACTGATGTTTGGACAGCATATTTGCAGGGCAATGACGCAATTGGTGTCAGTTTAATGTTGATCGACGGAGGCCTTATCACATGGGTATATATGAAGCTGTGAACAGTTGAGACCTATCAGATTCATTGCGCTCTACCGAGAGAAAGATGGGCAAGATTTTGTTATTTCACTTTTCATTGGCTCTGTGTGGAGTTGTTTTGGCAAGAAATGGTGAGTACCATGTTAACTTTTGGTAGGTAATTCCTTTTTCCCGAAATCATGCAAAGATCCCACTTATTAATTAAATTAGCAACAGTACACAAGTTTAAGCCACGAGAGTCGTATTTTAATACTCGTAAAATATCCAAGAGTCGAGAGAGTGAGAGGGAAATATGAATTTAATATCTGTTAATATATATTTTCGACGAGTTTGACTTAAATCATGTTATTTCTTACAAATTTCTAATAAGATTTATCTGAATATTAATTACGGATTTTGTGACACTAAATATACTAAAATATAACTATAAAATTGCAGAAAATTCCTTTGTGGAGATAAAGCGAATTAGTTACAAAATAAACGAAATTATTCCCTCTTGCAGATCTAACTAACAACCTTAGATCTTGTGTTTTGCCATTTTCGTAAAATTTCTGCTGTCCGAAAACCTTTGAACAAGAACATATATATATATATATATATATATATATATATATATATATATATATATATATACCTTTTTCAGTTCAGATAGAGAATTTAGTTGAAAATAAATCGAGCAGAATAAACTACCTGTCATATTTTGCCATGATCACTCTAAAACCTGTGTAAGCGACCTGTTGTACTTCAATTCTTAATCATTTTGGTCAGAGGAGAAAAGGCGGAAATGGTTAAATATTTATACGAAGTCGGTAAAAAAGTTGACGTAAAAATGGCAACTAAATTCGATGCCACAGTTAAAAGTTGGGGAATTTTATATTACACCATCCATTTATATCAATTTTTCTTATTCGTTTTGAATACTTCAAATGGTCTCTCTCTTCAGCTCCATTATAAGATGGTAAATCTTTAATAACCAATATACCTACCACTACGCATGGGTAGACAGTACGAATGGTTGAAAGGGTAGTGGATATCCTGAAAAGATATCCCATATTCTTCAATACATTTTCGTTATTAATTTCCTTTCAGTTTTCCTTGACTCCGTGGCTCTGGATAACTGGAGCGAAGGCGCGGTTGGAAATCTAAGAGACGCAGTTGGTAGACTTGAGCCACGGGACGAAGATTCTTGTACATGCGGAATGAAAGGTCAAGGAAGGATTTATGGTGGCAACTTAGCCTCGAAGAATGAGTATCCTTGGATGGCGGCAGTATGCCACGATAACCCTTGCGACTTAAAATCATTTCGTTGTGGAGGATCTCTCATTAATGATCAGTTTATCCTAACTGCTGCGCATTGCCTAGCGGTAAAGTCCAAACCTTCAATATTTGGGTACTGATGTTACGATCATAAGTAATGGCAGAATTTTACACAATTTTTGTCTCGATTTATTCTTATGATTCGCTTATCTAAGTCTTAAAGATATGAAATAACATTTGTTGTCTCGTATAATTATAAAGTCATTCACGATGAGATTTTTTTATTAAAAGCTTCATTTCCCGAATCGTATATCTGGAAATTTTAGTTTAGTTTCAGCATTAATAAATTCAAATAATGATAATTTCATATTTCAGATAAAATTTGAAAATTATTAAACGCCAATCTATTTTCTTTTCAAGGGTCAGAGAACACGTCACATTTTTGTGACTCTAGGTGACCACACGCTGTCCATAGCGAACGAAACAGGATCCGCGACCTTCACGGCGGAGAAATTGATATTTTTCAAAGGATATGACCCTCAAACTTATAAAAATGATATTGCTTTAATCAAGTTAGACAGACCAGTTGAAGTAAGTTCCATTTTCCATTTAAATGATTTTTATATTAAGATAATTTTGTGAATTTGGTTTAAATGTAGGGAGCCATGAAATATGAAGTTGGCCATCAGGTAGAGAAATCTAACATTGAAGGTCACGAAAAATGTTTTGAATGTTTTACTGTTAGATGACGGACGAAATCATGCCGATCTGTTTACCCGGTGAGCATAAAAGTTACTGGCGACGTAAGGTTTACCTGAGCGGTTGGGGCTCCATCAAATTTGGAGCCCCGCACGAAGACGTCCTCAGAGAAACAGAGTTGACGGTGAGTAGAATGAATTCTCTTGAGATAGAGAAAGAGAGAGAGAGAGGGAGATTGAATGAGAGACTCTCTCTCTTTTTATATGCTAATAATAATTTCTCTCTTTTTTTCCCTGAAATAAAATTAAGGAAATTTGCTGCTATTCACTGAATGATACTAATAAAACCCACTCAAAACTGCTGCTCTTGAGTGAGGGAAACGACTAATTTCCACTCAAGTAACGAAGTTGAATTGGGGAGAACTGCCAAAAAAAGGAAATATATAGCGAAAACGAAACTTCCCATTTTAAAGGTGACTTCAAAATTAACTCTCAAAAGAAAGAATTGGAATATACGCCAGCTTTCATATGTCAAATGCAGCATAGGGGCCCTAAGTTAACATGAAATCACATAGAATCGACTCTACTGTACACTCGTTCTATGGAAATGGGAAAAGATCTTCGAATTGTGAGATTTTTCATTTCCGACTTGCTTTAAGGTTAGCCTCTATCTTCTTTCTTTCCTAGTGTCCTTGTTGCGTGGCAACGCCTACTCTGTTCGGTTTCTAGTTTTGAATATGATAGTTATCATGATGAAGAAAAAGCACTACAGAAGACCCACAAAAGACACCAGGGTCCAGTCAACCACAGCCGACGATGGAGTACAGTGGCTCGAAATCTCTATCAAAAAATAAATAGGTTATTTTACAATTGTAGAGGAGTGAATTAAACGCAGTTAAATTTACTGTCAGGTAGTTTATTGCTGATGCACACTTACATGTGTACCAAATAAAAGAAGGTTCGGAGCTTTTTTTCTATTTATACTCTAATTAAATGATTTCTACCTCGTAGTTAAATATTGGCGTCCTTTCCAGGTGATATCCAGGAAAGACTGTCTGAGCACCTTCCAGATGTTTGCTCCAAACTTCACCCTGGGGAAAGTCCTCTGCACCAGATCATACGAAAAAAACGGCTGCCCCGGCGATTCGGGGGGACCTCTCATTATTCAAGACCCCGAAGGCTCGTATCGCCAGGTACGAACTATGTTGTAAGAAGGTCTTGCAAACCCTTAAATAGCACGCCGACTCATAATTCTACCTCATTCTATGTGCTTTCAATGAGTGAACTGATTAAGTTGGTTGCTCATCTACTAAGGCATCATGTAGCTACCATATTCTACCATACCAGGAATAACCTGAAATAATATGGTAGCTATCAACTTTTGGCATAATCATGCATAAAATGAAATAATCTGGTAGATAGCATATTCTAGCATAAGCAGGCATAACCTGAAATAATTAGTAGCAACCATATTCTAGCATAATGAGGCATAGCCTGAATTACCTGAAATAACCTCAGGTATAACCTAAAATAACATTATAGACTCTGGCACAATCTGACTAAGCCTTGCATAACCTAATATATCCCCTCATAACCTAACATAATCTACCATAATCTACGAAACATAACCGACCATAGCCTGGCATACCTTAGCATAATCTTGCACAACCTGACATGGTTTAGGGTGATCTGGCATAACTTGAAATCATCAGGCATAATCTAGCATCAATTATAATTGTCTAGGATAATCTGGCATAATTTGAAAAATAGTCAGCCATAATCTGGCATAATCTAGCATCAATTAAAATAGTCTAGCATAATCTGACATATGTAGCTTGAAATCGTCAGACATAATCTAGCATCAGTTAAATTAGTCTAGCATTATCTGACATAGCTTGAAATCGTCAGACATAATCTAGCATCAGTTAAAATAATCTAGCATAATCTGACATAACTTGGAATTGTGAGGCATCATCTGGCATAACTTTAGAAATAAGCACGCATAATCTAGCATAACTTAAAATCGTCAGGAATAATCTAACATAATTTAAAATCGTCAGGCATAATCTAGCGTAACTTAAAATTGTCCGGAAATAATCCGGCAAAACTTGAAATTGTCAGCCATAATCTGGCCTAACTTGAAATCGTCAGGCATAAATAATATCCCATAACCTGGCATATGTAGACTAGCATGATCGGGCCTCACTTGCAAAATAGTCAGGCATAATCTGGCGTAATCTTCCTTAACCTAACCTGACAGCTCTATAGCACAAGCGAATTGAGAGGGTGGGACACAAATGGAGAGAGTGAAAAGAAAAAGTTAAGGGGCATCGCCACAAGAAAATTTAGACCTGCGTTTTTGACCAGGAGGGGGAAACAATGCCCCCCTTGTCCCTCTGAGCATACTGGCCCCAATTCAGAGATTATTAAATCTATAATTCCTCTAAGGTGAAAAAAAACTCTTGAAACTCCCTTTGGGGCACATATGTATTTAATACAGAAGATACATTTCGAATTATCTATCTAGCTCTCTTTTTCTTTCTCGGGACTAGTTTCGATATCTAGTTTCCCATATCATGTCCAGCCCTAAACTCCCCCCCCAAAAATTGACCCCCCCCCCCCTCCCGCACCTGAAATACTAGAATATATAACAGCAGGCAACTGACATTATCTGTGGGCGTTGACTTAAGGTGATTAACAAAATCCTTTAAGATTAAGTTTAGGACATAAGGACTGCATTCATAGTGCCCTCGAGACAAATTGATGTTCGGAAATTCTTTAATTAATCAGGATTCGATCATTTTTCTTTTATTATAATCATTACAATGGGGTGAGGTCACAGTGGAGGGATGTTATCAGTAGCGTACCTCATGGATCAGTTCTAGGCCTATTATTATTCATAGTTTATATAAATAGAGCAAATATAGTGTAGGACTTCATTAAGAGGAATGTTAGTTATAAAAATAGAGAGGTTATCCTTAGACTCTATAACTGATGTCAGGCCACATTTAGAGTACTGTATACAAGCATGGTCCCCACATTTTCGACACGATAATCAACCTGCTAGAATCAGTGCAAAGGTGGGTAAGAAAGATGATACTTTCCCTAAAGCACCTTGAATATGCAGTTAGGTTGAGGGTGCTAAATATGATCTCACTCGAAAGAAGGTGTGTGAGAGGCGTTTGGATTGAGCTTTTTCAATTTTGCTCTAGGGTAGAGAAGATGGATTTTAGCAAGTTCTTTTTGAGTTGGAAGATAGTAATAGTTCTAAGGGTCAACACTTGAAAACTTTTTCTTAAAAAAAACAGAGGTGTAGAGTGGATGTGAGAAAGTATTCTTTCACCAACTGATTGGTAGATCACTGGAATGGTCTACCACAGAAGACAGTAAGCAGTCAAAATTTAAATTTTTCAAGCGAAGGTTAAATGAGAAGATGGAGAGGGTAGGTTAACATGGTTTTTAAGGTGTATTGGGGCAAATTACATATTGTAATATCAATTTGTGTATATATTATATTATTGATATGTGTATTGCAAGATTTAGTTTTTTTAACAACCAGATGCAGTTTATGGGTTCTGGTTGACTCGGATGACCTCTGATAGGCCCTTATGGCTTTTCTCATGCGTCGAGTTATGTTGTTAGGATTGGCGTTTTTTGACATGATTCAAAATACTTGATGCATTGCTTGCTCTACGAATATCCCCCCCCCTCCTATGTTCGTATATACGTTTATCTAATGACCTTCCGGTCTTTCCCACTAAAGGGTAATTTGGGGCATTAAATAGGTTTAATAGATGCCTGCCTCTTTTTTTTGGCGATTTTGACTTAGTGGAAGGGAAAGAATTTCTGATGGTTGAAGGATATTTGAAAGTGATCAAGTTGGGGCCTGAATCCTGTAAGCAAGAGGGAATATGGTAGAGATAAGAATTCTTTTTTGCATCTATGATTTTTTTGTTGAGGTCGATAGGATATTTGAATTACCTTTAGATAGGTTTTCATCTATACAATATATGAAACCTATGGTCTATAATGGCGTTTAAAATGATTGATTAAAATCATTTCTCACCGTGATTCGATTGTGGGACCTCCGGCATGACAATCGTGTGTATAGCATATAAACCACTTTGAGCTAAAATCTTATTAGACCTTGATTTTTCATTTTAAAAGGGGGGGGGAGGTGGATTATTGTTGTTTAACTTTGTTAATATTAATATATATAATTCCATTTTCCACCTTTAAAATTGCCCGATTATCCCGAAATCACACGACCTGGCGCGAAAGACTCATAATTAAATGTCTTCGTTTGTTATCTTATTGTGATTAAGTCTCGTAATTTTCCTCTTTTTTTTTTCCTTCCACCAGATTGGCATCGTTTCGGGAGGATGGAACTGTACCAATACTATGTTTCCTGCAATTTACACAAAAGTGGACAAATACTTGGATTTTATTAAGAGAAACACGAGAAAAGTGAAATATTGCAAGAATAGCTGGGTATAATAAAGCACTTTATTAGAATTTTATTCAAATCTAAGATTAAATTTTTAGTTCAAATTAAATATTTATCATTTTGAGCAGTGAAGTGTGTGAAGTTTATCTGCGTTTACTTAATAAATTCAAAGATTTTCTCATATAAAAATGAATTCGATAAAATGCAATGAAGAAATGGAAATTACGACAAATACTGAATAACAAATAATAAATAACTTGGATTTTATTTCTTTTATCTCACCAATCCGAACACCTCCTAATGGGTTAGAAATCCTGTTAGAGAATGGGAGATGTGAATATCCATAAATGGGAGGGATTGATGTGGTTGGCGTATTGCAAGAATCTAAGCCAACCTTTAGTAATCAAGACCTCAACTTCTTCTGTTTTGGCGTTTTTTCGTATAGAATCAGTACCATAAAACAATAATATTCCTTACATACAATATTTGTTCATCCTACAATGAATTTGATAAAGAAGTTCAATTTCTGTTTGGATACTTCTAAAGAAACAGTTTTCTTAGGTCTCTCGTCAACAAAAGTCCCTCAATTTTTTGAAACGACATTTACCAACCTAAATTGAAATTCTCAACTGTTTGTGAAGATATCCGTTGTGTAGTTTTTCACGATATGAGATTTTTAAACACACAAGGTGAACAGACTTAAGTCGCGGGCTCTCAATTATTCTAACTTATGACCTTCAAAACCTTCAACTGATTCACAGACTATCCTTGGGAGGACCTTGGCAATTATCTCATTCGAAAGAGAATGTAAAACAACATAAGGCTTTCAAATTTCGTTAGAATCGGCCGAATAGTTACGATGTTATTGCTAAAAAAACTCATTGAAAAGTAAAATAGTTACCAATCAACCGACGGACCTATGAACCGACATAGTCGCGACTAAAAGTTTCAAAAGAAATTAAAACTTTATTAAAGAAATTCTTTTTCCATACCAATTTTAAGATATTTTTTTATAAATAAACACCGCTTAGGACAATATTTAAATTGTAAGGGCCGAATACTGGTTGGCGCAAAGTGCTCCGTCATATCTGAATTTACTTGGCCCGGATGTAATCTCGGCAGTACGATTCGCTCCTCGCTGAAGGCGAGGTTCTGTTGTTCTATGGCAATTAGCCACAGGACCGGTACGCTTCTTTCTAAGAAAGAGTTCCTGCCTGTTCGGCTACATTCCATCCAATGTAAAACCGATGTCACCTTAAAACATTTTGAAAACCATCCCCGATCCTGTATCATTACGAATTCAAAAATCAATTTATATAAAATACTTTTCTACTTCTCTCAATTCAGATTCTTCTTCTCATTCACTACTTTTGCTATAAAATATAAACTAAATGTCCTTACCCTCCTTCCGCTTTCCCACCAGTCTTCCCCATCCTTCCTCTCACAGCTGATTGTACAAGGTTAGTGTTTTCTGGGTGTGTATCTACTGTTTTAGCCTAGGCTACTAGGCTTACCAAAATTATTAGCCTAGTTCCTGCTAAGACGTTGTTGGAGAATCGCCACCAGTCAATTTAAGCCTCCATTTTTATTCACTCTTCAAGTACCCTTAAATGCAACTTATAAGTGAACAACGAGCTTTTATAGTAAAATTACTTAACGACTGGAAGCTTTAAACAAGTTCAACAACTTTTTGAACAATGCTTTCAGGATTCAGTTTCCCCAACCCAAAAGACCATCTGGACAAATGTTAATAAGTTCAAAACTGAAGGACCAAGTTTAAATTTAAACAAAAATCGATCGGGTCGCAGGAGAATAGAACGGACACAAGAAAACATTAATCTTGTTCAAGAATAGCTTATTCAGGATCCAAGAATATCAGTCAGAAAGAATGGTTTGGACACCAGTAAGTATACGTTTCACCGAATCATTAAACGCGATTTGAAATGGTATCCTTACAAAATGCAAGTAAGGCAAGAACTCTTTGAACAAGATTTACCTCGCCGCCTAAATTTTGCCAACTGTTTTCTGCAAAGAAATGTTCGCCTCTTGGAAAACTCTGTAATCGACGATGAAACCTGCATTTCATATGGATGGAAGAGTCAACAATCATAACATTCGCCATTAGGCGCCACAAAGCAATCCTCCAAATTTTAACTTTAATGTAGACATATCCAGGAAAAAGGTTTCTGTGTGGGTTTGAATGTGTGGAAACGGACGTCTTGTGGGCCCTTTTTTCTACGACAATAACTTGACTGGAGATCGATACCTGAACCTAATTACAGAAAGGATAGTTCCTGAACTGCGTCAGATTTATGGAAACAGATTTAATAGGCTGTGGTGGATTCAAGATTATTGCATTGAACCATCCAATTGAGTGGCCACCAAGATCTGCGGACCTAACACCTTGCGATTTGGGGCGGGAGCCATCAGAAAACACAGACGATTTGAAGCAAAGAATTAGAAATTAAATTAATTTACTAAAAGAAAATCATGATTTACTTAAAAGAATTATGGCAGAAATGCGAAGAAGGATGCAAGTATGTGTAGAAAGAAATGGAGGCAATACTGAAGGAAATGGATATTAGCCTCTTACATTATAAATAAGAATTAACTATGTTTTTGTAATAAATATTAGAAATTAAATTGTATTTTTTTTCTGCTTCCTTCTACTAAATGGTTTTGAAATATGTCTATTTGAAGTTTGATTCTGTATTTTACCTGATTGCGCAAGCACACTTTTTATGTCTTTCATCTACTTCATTGCAGAATTTACAATTATAGATGTAAGTTTCTAAAATCTTCAAAATAGATGCAAAAAAATAGACAAACAAAATTAAGTTTTCAGAAACTATCTAGCTTTAATAGTTTCAGAGATATATTAATTTAAAAATCGGTTTCCTTTTATTCGCGACACCCAGAATATATATATATATATATATATATATATATATATATATATATATATATATATATATATATATCCATTAAACCACATTGAGAGAGAAAACGGAATAGTTTTTCCTTGCAGTATTATTCCTCATTTATTCTTTGAATTCCCAATTAATGTTCTATTTCTTTCATAGCCTCCGTTCGAGCTTGCGAAAGTGTTCCTTAAAAGCTATTCTATTCAGAGAATTTTTTGGCTCTCTGCGTAGCGTAGTGTACTAACGGCATACTTTTAACTGTGATCAAAGCGGTGCTCGCTGCCTCAGTGTACCTGGTTCGAATCGTTTCTCTACAGGGATTTTTTCGAAAAAAGGTAATAAAAATATTACTGCAAGGAAAAATTATTCCGTTTTCTCTTTCAATGTGGTTTAATGGATTCATTTTCATCATTCTCTCGTGCTACATTGAGATATATATATATATATATATATATATATATATATACTGAATGCTTAAATATAAAGCTAACGGTAATATTCTTTTAATTCGGGTCGTTAAAATTGGTTATTTTTATTTTGATTAATCGAGATGGCTTACATCGCCTTCACTTCCTCACTAAACAGTGACCCTTAAGGTTTTAATGCCACTCTCCAACTCTCCACACAGAAAATCCTGCTGGTTCTTTTTATTAAGTTGTCATGAAATTAATATCGTTTCGATAAGACCTATAAAACGTCGCTTCTTAGACTTGTTTAAATTTCTACAAATTTTATGCAAATTATTCACAGATAATTGTGGCCTAATTTAAGCTAGCAATACTTAGGTCTTTTTAAGCCTATAACATCTATACCTTTTTTAAGTCTCAAACATGGTGTTTGAGTGCTACATGAACGATCTAAAGGAGTTTACAATGAGTAGATATTGCTTCATCTTTATTAGCTCAAAATGTTCGCGAGTCATTTCTGGATATAAATATTAAAGACGATGAAAACGCTATTCCTAAACAAGGTTTCCAATGGCAGAAGGCTATGTCCTAAAGTTGGTGAGATGTGAAATGATTTATTCATTACATTGTGTAACACGATTTTTGTTACAGAGCAGAGAATAAGGGATTCTAGATGATTTTAGTCGCTGATTACAAATATGTCTTTAGAATTTGAATATCACGACTAGTTTTTGTGTAATTTGAATTTTCCTTTTCAAGCCATTTCACACTTTTGCTCAATATTGTACCAATATGCAATTTTTAATATATTTAATATATATAATTAATATATATATATATTAATAAATAATATATATTTAATATATATTAACATTTTAAATATATATAAAATAGACTATATTGAAGCTCAAATATCATTGAATTCTAATTACTGTGGGTTTTTTTTTCAGATTTTCAGATTAATACATACTTATTTGTGATAACTTTTCTGCTACTGATAACTGGTAAAGAAGATAACACGTTTATCAAAATTTTGCTCTGATAAGAACCTTATGATATGGATCTCACATTGAAATCTTGTCATGACTTCAAGTTCTAGACGCGGAAGTGTAAACAGCCCCAACATATTTTGTTATGTTTGTGAGCAATTCACACCAGTGGCACAACGGAGAAAAATAGAAACAGCAGTAACGATGAAGCAAGCCTACAGATACTATTTTGGATGCAAGGTAGGGGACCAAGATAAAGATTTGGTCCCTCATATTTGCTGCACGCAGTGTAACACAATGTTGACAGTTTGGTTAAATGGGAAGAGGAAGGCAATGCCATTTTTTGTTCCAATGATATGGTGTGAGCCCTCAAATCACTTTGATGATTGTTAGTTCTGCCTAACTAATGTGGCTGGATGCATGAAATCGGCTGTGACTATGATCCTAATGAGTTGAGACGTTTCATTGACTCTAGTAAGGTAAGTCTTAGAGCTGTTAAGCATAATGGGAATGAAAGAGCTGCAATTCCTGTAGCCTACGCTACAGGTCTTCAAGAAACATATTCATCAATGCAACTATTGCTGAAACTTATTGAATACAAAGAGCATCACTGGGGCATCTGTTGTGATTTGAAAGTTGTATCACTTCTTCTTGGGCTACAGTTGGGATACAAAAAGTACATGAGCTTTTAATATCTATGGGATAGCAGAGATGATAAAAATCACTATAAAAAAGCGAGAATGGCCGGGCTAGAGAAGAACACATTGTTGGCAAACATAATGTTAAGCATGATGCTCTAGTAGATCCAAAAAAAAGTTCATTTTCCACCTCTTCATATTAAATTAAGGTTAATAAAAAATTTTGTAAAGGGTATGGATCAAAGAAGTGAAGGCTATCAATATTTCAAAAACAAATTCAAAGGATCATTTACTGATGCAAAAATAGAAGCTGGAGTTTTCACTGATGATTGTTTCTGATGATTCCTTCACTTTGTGCCTCAATGAAAAGGAACACAAAGCTTGGACATCCTTTGTGGAAGTCGCTGAAAACTTTCTCGGCAATTTTAAATCTTCAAATTACCGAGAAATAGTAAACAATATTCTTGAAGCCTATGAAAAGATGGGGTGTAGAATGACACTTAAAATGCATTTTCTGCATTCTCATCTCGATTTCTTTCCTGAAAATCTGTGAGCGGTTAGTGATGAACATGGTCAACGTTTTCATCAACAACTTTGGTTATGGAGACGAGGAACCAAGGAAAATTAATCCAAATATGATGGGGGATTATTGCTGGTCTTTACAAAAACAAACTTTGATGTCTCAAAAAAGAAAAACGAGAAGGCTACAACAAAGTTTCTTTAGATTTTAAGTGCATAACAAACTTAATCAATGGAGGGAGGGGGGGATAAGTTCGCCAGTGATGTACACTGTCTGTCCTAAGCCAGAATAAAGAAGGAAGGTCCCCCACTTTTAAAATATTTTTGCTTAAAAATTACAAAATAAAAAGATTTTTTTTTTATTTATTAATCGGAACAAATAGCGAAAGTGGTGATGGGGGGGGGGGTCATTACACAAAATCTAGACGTGATAGAGAATTTTGGTTTTCAAATTCGGATTCAGCGCCATCGAACTAATTAGAAACACTTATTCAGATGTCTGTAACAAACCAAAAGTTAAAATTTGTTGCCTAGTGTTATGTACTCACTAATAATAAGCAGATAGTTATTGCAGAGCTATAGTATACTATATGTTTAACAATCACACCATTTAAATGAAGAATTTAGCAACCACTTCCTTCACAGGTTAGCCAAAAGAATGTCAGCCTTCTTCATGACGATGGACGCCTACACGAACCACGTTTGACAAAAGAAAAAATAATTGCCTTAGGGTAGGAAAGTCATCCTCATCCTCCATTTTTTACCAGAGCTTTCAACATGTGATTATCCTTCATTAAGTCGTTACAACATCGCATAAATGGAAAAGTTTACTCTGATTTGAACAAGAAAGAAAATAACATAAAATCATAGACAGGTTATCCCAAAATTCCCCTAGATATTTAAATATGTCAGATTTTTATACTTTTCACTTTTTAATCAGAACTTAGATTAACATAGGACAATTACCCATGGGAAAATTGACAAACTGAACAAAGAAGTAAAATCGTGTAATTTTATTTTGTATCTACCCAATCCATCATTCACACTCAAAGAGAATACTGTTGGAAGGAAACCCCACTTGAATTTCATGATTCCTCGGTCGATTAAAGTTTTTAGGTACTGTGGTTCAGTAAGTGACTTTCTCGGATGTGTAAGACTACGTAAAGTCCGCCTGCAGATGAAGCGTGAACGTCTGCGAGGCAGTGTTTACCAAGAACCAGGAATATTAATTCGCAGATGCTCCGACCAGTTGAGGATGTCTCGGACGTCCTTGCATCGCATGTTAAGAGACGATTTACATCTGTACCAATGCAAAATGAAGATGGTCAAGAAGTTGCAACCGACAGATCATCACAACGCTTAAATTACTCGGTGCAGGTCCAGGGGCTGGCTACTGAAGATAACGACTGCGTTCATAAGGGGATTATGAGTAACGAAGTTCATTTCCATTTGAACAGTTTTGTTAATAAGCAGAACTGTCAGACCTGTGGATGAGAGAATCCTAGGATATTCCTCAGCGTGACTTGCACCCTTTCAATTACACAGGCTGGTGTTGTGCAAGGTCAGAGAGAGGATCGATATACCATATTATCTTTGAAAATGGCAATGCAATAACAAACTTAATGAACAGTATCGGGCAATGATCAAGACCTTTTTTGCGCCCAGCATTGCAGAAGATACCTGAGATGTGGTTTCAAAAAGATGGAGCCACTGCTCAAAAGGCGAGAGCAACGATGGAACTTCTAACAAACTTTTTGTCACTGAATAATTTCGCGAACATCCAAAATTCCTTGGCCACCGCTTTCTCCTGATCTGACGCCTCCTGATTAATCTCTGTGGGGATACCTTAAGGGGCGCGTACACATCAATAAACCCCAGACAGTTCAGCACTCGAGGATAATATCTGTACAGAAATTTGAGGACTGTAGTCAAAGTTATTAACTACTCTTATGGAGAATGCTATCCAAAAAAGTCGAAAATGGAGGACTTTTAGGTAGTATAAATTTTCATAATTAAATGGGAAAGTATTTGCAATGTTTGACTTTTCATTTTCTATAAAACTATTTTTAAATAATAAAAAAATGTAGCAATTATAATATTTTTAAATCCCTACGTGACTTTTAAGACCCTGTATTTCATCAATAGAAATCTGCTACTGAGTTAAACGATGGGAAAACATTATAATAATGATGTAAACTACTATGCTAAAAAAAAAAATGTTTTTTGTATATTAAAAATGAATGTAATTTCTGAGAAAAAAACGATTTCTTGAGTCACAGTAATATCTGCAGCGTCCATACCCTGATGAAAAAAAAAATAAAAGTAATAATAAGGCGAGAAGTCAAATTAAAGTCAATTTTGGATACAATCAAACTAAGCTAGCTGGATCAACCTGAAGATGATTGTTAAACTACATACTTTAAAATAGCTTCTGATCACCCCCATTTCGAGATGCTTATTTAAAAGAACAAAGGGATGATATCTCTCTTAAACGACTCAAGAGTTCAAGGCCTTGAACTCGGATGAGAGCTAATCAAAAGTAATCGAGTCCTGGTACGAATGGCTGAAGCTAACCGAAGAAAGGAAGGGTGAGGGAACGTAATCATTGAGGGATAGTTAAGAAGTGCGCCGAGTACTACTACTACTAAAGAGAGAATATTAAAATTTGAGTCAATAGCCGTAAAATAACTAAAATACATCGATATCTAAATATTCCTTCAGTGTTGTATGGCTTTCAGTCAGATTTGGAAATAAGCGATTGAATGAAAAAAAAAGTGTGATAGATAGAAAGTGCCCACCAAGGTGTGATAAACAAAAGCACTAAAAGAGATGGAGGAGTGATGAGTTATATAGTAGAGAATACAGGTCAGCATGTAGTACATCTACACCAGAAACCTAGAGATTGTTCAATAGCATAGCAAACACATTTAGGAACATAGATCTTGCGAACTTCGGCCCATTCTTGCCATTACTTTGAATCGGTACTTGTGTTATCTCTATACTTGAGGGGGGGGGGGTCATTTAGTTTGGTTTTACATACGTGGCCTTGGAGATTCTTTCTGCGACGTGCCTCCTGTACCCGGTTGAAGTAATCTTCATTCCGAGTACATTGCACTCCGTGGTGTAGGGATACCGCCTATCCACTCCCCTTGACATCAGATAGTAGTCTCCTGCCTATGGGGACTACTTTGAACTTTTCTTGGTTCGCACGTATTTTCCACTATCTTCCTATACCATTGAAGTTCCTGTAGCCTGATTTTTGGCATATGCCGTTCAGATTCCCGATTAATAAAGTGAGAGTGTGAATTGGTAACACATCTCTCCTTGGCGGTTGATATCCGGTAGCAATCACCAACTTTCCTATGTCAAGTTCGACCTCAATCGCTTGATAGGATTCTTCTAGATTTCTTATTTGCTTGTATTTAATCCTTCTTTATTGCAATAGCGGCACCGTCCTACCGCTCTTGCGAATAATTCATGATCAACATATCGTAGTTCCAGATCTTCCTTTTTGTATTACGCGTGTCGATCCCGTGTTCCGAAATTAATATGATGTCTGCATCAATCTCTCTGAATACATTTCCGTAAAGAGTCCTTTTCATCGTCCAGCCGCTGGTATTTATTTCCAGTATTTTCAGTGCGTTCTGTAACATAATAAATTGTTTTTACCCGTTTCTTCTTATTCTTCTTTGGGGCTGGCGGGACGGTTTTACTGTGCCCCGGCTTCTCGTTTTTCGGTGGAGGGCTTAGGATTTTTGATTTGCTCTTCGTGGCACGAGTGCGAGTGCGTTGGCACTCGTCACTGTCCGAAGAGGCTGAGTCTTCTTCGTTTTCTTCTTGGTCCTCTTCTTTCTCCTCCTCATCCTCAGATTCCTCCGATGAAAGGGTTTCTTGGATTGCTTTCTCGAGACCAGATCTCAACTGGTTGTTGCTCCTGGCCACTGTCTCTTTGAAAATCCCTGAGCACTCTGGGTTGTCTGGCATATTCACTGAAGGTAATCCGTTCTCCTTCAGTAAGGCATTCAAAACCTCGTTGTAGCAGCCTGGCGTGACTTCATTAGCAACGTGAGCGTGGGTGATGCAGATCAGTATCTTAGCGCTTAGGTCGCTCGGGAGGTTTAGTGGCGTGGAAGATGCTTTCAAAGGCTCACATTTTTTCGCGGTGGCATTGGCGTACGTAATTTCTTTGGCCTTCCTCTGTTTTTTTTCTTTCCTCTTTATGATGTCTCTTCTCTTAGGGCAGTTTAAGGCCATGGTTTGGTGCTCTTCTTTTCAATTGAGGCACTTCTTTTTAGTGCTTTCGCACTTGTCAAAACGCCAGCCCTTTGTGGCGTATTCACTGCACCACAGTTTTTCTTTATCTGGTCAGGTTGATGTGGTATAGTCTTCCAGTTTATAGCATGCAAAACACATCTGAATGTTATTAAACCTTTTCTGCTGGATGTTTTCTCCTGGTATTCTCATGTTGAATACCAGTAGTCCGTTCTGTGTCGATTTAGTGGTCATGTCCGTGGTAGCAAATGTGATCTTGAATACGTGGGTGTGTTCGCGAAATTTGATTGTTTCACGAACTTGTGCCCAGGGATTGCTCTTGGTGATCTCCTCTTGAGCTCCTCGGGCGTATGTCCATCCACCCAGCTTTCCACTCATCTCGGGTATTTACGCCAAAACCGCTTTCAACTAAATAGAGACCGGTGTTACTTAACTCTATGATGCTGGCCGGGTTCCCCGGGCGATGAGGATCTCTCCTCAGCCCGAGACTCGCACTTAAGCCCCAACCAGTTTTCACATAAGCCCTTAACTATGTAGGTGCAAGTGGCCAACATAGTTAAGACGAAATTAATGAATGGTAGGCGTCCGATGCAGGTCCCACGCAGGATGATGGACGGGAGCAATGAGGTGCTTAAGTCATCATTGAATTATGAATCCTCGGTCAATAAAATAGTATTAAACTCTTTCTGAAGGGTGAAGCGAAATTCACCAAAAGACTTCCAGAATAGGCTCTTATCTACGTCAGCGGTGCTCAATGTCCGTTCCTAAGCAAGTAAAAATATTTTATCCGTAAAGTACAGTAGTGATGCTTCCAATCGTATGCTCAGCCGTCATCATTTTCACGATTCAACTCTTCAACTATACATAAGAATTCACCAAGATTCTCACACGCACCATTCAACTTTACATTATACTTTTAATACATAAAAAATAGTAGTTTAAGCAGAAACACACTTCCAGGAGGAGATGTAGGCCCCTGATTGATAGTGCTACTCTTAGGTTAAGGTTATTAATTTTAAGGTCTTTTACAAGGCTCAACATACACTGAATCCCGCAGACTATGTTTTCTGTCAAACTTGCCTCACTACTCCTTTCTACACCAACTATCCACGGCCTAATTCTCGATCATTTTCCCGCGATATCTTAGTCTTTTTTGTGCCTAGAATCGCCCCTCTGATTTAAAACTTCAGTGACAGATTGAGAGAACCTAAAATGTTAAAAACGAGCCTATCTCAATACTACATTGCTCGCATACTTATGCTGCCTCTAGCTCGGGACCGTCTCCTAAGCCATCAGCTTTGACAAATTACACCGAGCTGACGGGGCTCTGTCGAACATCCTCCTCTCTGTGTAACTGTATATTTTGTTGGAGGTGTGCGAGTGTTATGCATGTTATGAATATGTGCTGAGTTGTATCTGGTTCGTAGTGGTAGTGCGGGAAGGTTTCGGTCACATCGGTGCGGTGATGGTATTTTAATTTTGGAAGGTGAAGTGATTCGGAGCTTTGACAGAGATATTGGAGAGTTTGGTGTATTGTGTACTTGTGGATTGTTTAGTGCGCGAATGAGAAGAAGTGAAAGTTAAAAACAACAGAGCGATATAATTTTAAATTTGAGTTCTATACAGGAACAGGAGTATATAACGGTTGTACTTTTTTATTAGTACCCCTTATCATTATTTTCCTTTTTTCCATTATTTTTGGTTCATACTTATACATCCAATCTATTTTCAATTAGACTTTCTCTTTTCTTCCACTTTTTCATTAATATTTCCTTTGAATTCTCTGGGTTTTCCTCTTTGAACAGAAATTCACCTATTACATTTTCTTTATCTTCCTGCAGAGGTCTTTGCAGATATATTGAACTTGATCTTTCTTCTTGCAGATATGGACATTCCAACATGAAGTGGACCATGTCTTCCTTCTCGCGTTGCAGAGTTCACACTTTACTTCTCCACCTTCATGTCTTTTTCTGTCCTTTAGAGTAAGTGTATTTGTTCTGGCTCAGTGATGAGCTTTCACTGTTATCACAATATTCTATTTCTTTTATTTTATCTTTCCATTTGTTGTAAATGCCTATGTTGACTTTGCTTGGCTTTTCTTCTTTCCACAATCTTTCATCTAATTCATACATCAAACCATCTATTTTTTTCTTACTCATTCTTTCTATTTGTGTTGTTTTTGCTGATTGGGCTTAGTTGTTTTCTGGTGTCTTTGATCCATTTGTAGTTCTCTATTTTCATTTCATCTTTTATTGCCTTTAACATTTCATTATCTCTTTCTTTGATGCTTCGCAGATATTGCAATTTCATCTTTATGATTCTGGTCTCTATCAAAGATAACCCAATCTCACTCCGGAGTGTGCATATTGGTGCATACCTTGCAGCTCTCAGGATTTCGCGGTAGACTCCACTTTCTATTGTTTGCAGTTTTAGTGATCTGTGTGGCTCCTGTTGCATATAGTATTGATGGCACAACCAGATGTTTTCAAAATGTCTTCCCAATAAACATTCTGTTTACAGATCTCATGGTAACTGAGTATGTCATATTTGCTAGTATAGCCATTGAGATTGGTTTCATGACAAACTTGCCTAGATAGCAGCCATCAGAACCTCGCATATTTCGAACCACGTGATCGGATCGGTCGCATCGAAAGCGGGAAGATTGATTGATGTGTGGTTGGTGCCTCGGGCGTTGACATCCTGGTTTATAGCTGCAGGATAAGATGACTAACTGCCACAGGTGACGCACATGTGGTCGTGAAAGTTGAGAAGGCCTGGCTCGCTAGCGTGGTCGAGGCAGTTGAGTTAAACGCCGTGGCTTGACTATTCATGGCTAAGGGATGTGTGTCTTTGAAACTTCCGGTTAAGAAAAAAAATGAGGAAGTGGAAGTAAGATGAAAACAAACTTACAGCGAAAACGAAAGAAGGGCGGTAGGCTTAAGCCGAGCCGGAGTCAGTGAGAGAGAGAGAGAGAAGCGGCTGAGGCTGTAGTTGCCAAGCGTAATCTCAAGTGGAAAGAATAATATAATTTTTACGTAACTAGACATTAAACTATATTATACTTAATTGAAAAAAAAGAAAGGGTCTAGTGCACCAATTATAGCTATTGTGATGGGTGTAGTGACAAACTTGACTAGATATCAGCCACTAAACCTTGCTATATGAATTTAAAGATAAAAATGACTTGACAGCGTGAGTTTAGTCGATAAGGTAGGATGAAGTTGTAAAACTCAAGGACAGATTTCGGTCACAGCGCCAACGTCTTTCGGCAGGTGGAGTTGACATGCCCCAAACTGTTGAATTTATAACAGCATGTGGGGTTGGATAATAATGGCGGACATCAAATTTTTAGTTTGCATCGACTACACCACAGTAGATTAGGTGCGAGGTGGAGGAGTTAAATGGCAGCAACAGTCTAGGGGTAGGCAATCGTGCCTTTACGAACTTTTGTTACAATCTGTAGACTTTAGTGAGCCCCGGAGAGAGCGGTCTTCAAGGTGGTCATCTACCTGAAATTCCTAAAGAACCTTGGCACCAGATGATGAGTGGATGCTGGGTCAGTCAAGGAGAGTTCGGGCACAGTGACACAGACTTTCGGCAGGTGCTGAGGTGCCCCGAACTGTTGCACTTAAATTATGCAGAGACACTGAGGGGCGGGGGGTAATTTTGAATAGGAGGGATACACGCATTTTAAGCTATTATCTCCTAGAATACTTCTTCGTACGTATCGTTGTAATAGTATTGTTATTTTGGATGGTAAAGAGTCTATCACCCCTTAGGAAGTCAGGAAGAGTCAATATTTCAATGCCATGAGGCGTTATGCTCGCACTTGTTTATAATGACTCCGTAATTTTGATTTTTGGAGCCACGGCGTAGAACGTCCTTTAAACATGTTTAGTAACCGGATCCGGAGATTTCTTTTTAGTTAATCGGTAGTATTAACAAAACTAAACGTTTAGAAACCTATTAAGTTCACGTGGGAATAACTCGGAAAAAAGTGCCTTTCATGCAGAATAAATAGCACAAAACCAACTGTTTAATTACTCAGTTTCACTAACTCTAGCCGGTACCGGTGTCATAAAATTCCTTTTGATTCACGTTCGAACCAACAGAAAAACACCCGCAAAGAAACACGGTTTCCATAATGAAAATGACAGTAAGAAAAAGTTTTTTTCCTATACCATTTGAATTTGCGTTAGTATGCTAAATCAGTTTAAGGATATTTACCTAAAAAAAATTAACTATAATTAGCCTAAAAACCTGTTGGTTTATCATCAACGAGCTAGCGTAACAGCCCGTCTCGTATAATTTAAAGATGGAATCTTGCGTTGTAGAATCGGGTTGAAACATTGACGTTTCGTGACTTTATACGGGGTGATACACGTCCACGCTCTCCGCCATGAGAATATTACAGGATTGAGTTGATTAAAACGCTTGGACGTCTTCTTCAAAATTACACTTCGAAGCTCCTTACGGAGGGGCTTCTACCTTTTCGTCGGAGAGAGGGGGTGGGGTTGTCCTCATTCACTCTTGCATTGGCTGGGAACTAGCCTCTTTTCCTGCTACACTCCTCCTCCTTTCATTCATCTTTTGTCGAAACGCTTCAGACAGTCCTGATGCAAGGGGTAGTAAATAATCGTCCAGGAGTAGCCTAAAGGTTTGAGAATCGTCTAGAGTTGACGTCTGGTCTTAAGGGGGGTAAATAAATGCATATGCATGGTCTAAGGAGTGGTAAATGATTGCCCATGCGTGATCTAAGGGATGATTAATATCCATGATGATGGCTAGCCGTTTCAATGGACTTAGAACTCGGCCGACCGAACAAAGTTCTCCCAAAGATGTTGGTTTTATCTAAGGAGTGGAAGTGTGGCTTTTCTTTTTTTTTTAAGACTGTCCGAGATCGTGTCTGTTTACTACGGATGGTGACCGCAAATGAGCCTCGCTACGTTAACCTGTTTGTAACGTGTCTGATGGGCAGATAGATGCTCGGTGGAATGGCATTTAGGTTTTGATAGCAAAACTATTCAGAAGTGAGGTGGGAAAGAAAAGATTCTTTGCTATTGTTTATAAAAGACGTCTAACACGGTAGTTTAAAACATCGAAAACAATTTTACAAAATGAGAAGAAAGACCTTAGGCATATTATTATCTACAATATGACAAGCACAGAGTTGTAAAAAGTAAAACACAAACTAAACTTTGGACATTAATACATAAAGTAATCCTAAAATCACACACAAAATGTCACACATCCCCTGAAGCATTTCTTTGCTTCAAAATTGGAGATCGGGTTTTTATAAAAAGAGAACATTTTGTACTTTTTACTTGAGCTAGGAATATTCGAGTGTTCGAACCCTTTTAAAGAATATGACCCTACTCTACCCCAGCTCGCCACCTCGATCAGAATTCGACCTTTTCCAATTCTTACTCACTCGGCATTAACAACCCAAGCCAAATTAATTCCAGACAGGGTAAGGTTAACTCCGGCGATATGAGAATGCTGCTGATGGACTAGATGATGGCAAAAGAGAATGAGAGAGTGAAGGAAGTTCTTATGACCTCCCCCGACCTCACATTCTTCGTCGGGAGGCAAGATGACTTTTAGATGCGGAGGATTGATCTGCAGGAGATACAATAATAAAGGAATAAATTTTCAGAGGTAATAAAGGAGAAACAAACCAATAGGGGAAAGATGACTGAATGTAGCGAAAATAAAAATAAAAAACAATAAAGGGAGAATTCGATATTAAATTTAGCTGGCAACAATAATGGGGCAGAAAATGGGATATTTAAGACGTTTCCCCACAGTGTGGTTGGTGCGATTCAAAACCCCTGATACAACAGCGTCCACGATACTCCCGTCCATTACGGTGGGCGCGATTTCGAAGGCCAGCGACACTCTATTTGGGCTTAGTCGCCTTTTACGACTCGCGCTCGGGGATGCTCCCTACAAGGAAAATATAAAACTCCAAACGACTCTAGAAAATAAGAAAGATACACAATATCCCCCCCCCCCCCCGCCGCTACAAATTTCGCTCACCCAAATAGCTCAACAACATCCTTATGAAACACTACACCAAAATCAGCCACAACCAACTATACAATGGATAAACACACACAGAAACTCAACAGTCACGAGCTCAGACCAAATATCCAAGCATCACCTTAGCCCTACTAACCAACTCCTGGCAAACAGTTCAACTACTCCTGACTACTACTAACTACTGGAAACTAAACCAACATTGTGTGAATCCTCTTATTTCGCCCATTTCCGGGTTTTCTTGTCAAACCCGGTAGCACTCAGGGAGGGGTGGTGCCCTGAGCGCAGGCGAGCAACGGAAACTTGCTCGGCGATCTAGAGTAACTTCGGAGTGGGCGTTTAGCGACTCGTTTTGAAGTACTATGCGGATAAAATGAAATGATAAACCAAGACCACACAAGAGTACCAGGAAGAGAGATGAGAAAAATAAGCGGAACATAAACTGGCCCTTGGTGCAGTTGTTCCAGAGACAGCCATGAATTTGAGAAGTGAGTTGGTTAAGAAGAATGGCGTGGTAGACAGTGTCAACTGCGGTGGAGAAGTCCAGAAATACCAGAATGGAAGATTGCCCAGCTTCGGGCAGACCCTACATTTAGGAGAGCTGCTTCAGTGTTGTGTCCTGTCTTAAGAATCTAATCAGCGTTGAAGACAGGTAATCTGAAATTCGGGGTGACATAGGCTTTTCAGAGATTTGAGAAGAGGGAGTTCAGAATTTGGTTGGTAGCTTGTTTTCAGGTTCAGTTTCTTTAGGATAGGGGAAAGAGCAGCATGTTTGAAATCAGATTGTACCATTCGAGACGGGTATTAACAATATTAATGATTTAAGGGAGAAAATAGGGACGAACTGAGGGTAAAGACTTGGAGGAAAAAGTTGAGTGGCGGAAGAAGTTGACGGACGTTGATGCGAAGTGAAAAGATCCGGGAAAAAGAGCAGAGCTAGAAGTTGGGGGCAGGAGAGTCTGTCTAACGGGAGTGAGGCACCTTTGATATCCAAGGTTTAAGGTAAGGAACCAGTGGATTGCTGACCAATCCAAGTGGATTCTATATGGCAGCTAGAATAAAACGAGGCAAATCATCTATAAAAGGTGGAGGAGACCACTTTGTGATAGAAATTTAAAAAACGACGGGTTAAAAGATTCCTTCGCCAATATGAATCCGAAGACGGGTGTGTTGAGGGATAGATAAAAGGGTCGGGAAACAGGACAACCGGAGAATGGCGAAATGGCTACAATCCAATAAAAGGTGGGCAACCGATTGGTTTCCAACGCAAAAACGACAGCAAGGCTGATATGGGCATCACCCGAAACAAGATGGCCGTGAGTAAGTCTCGTGTGGCCAATGCGAACTCGGCAAAGGGCCACCTCCAACGACCACATTCTATGACGGCTCGAGGGCCAAGAGTGAACAGAATTTTTAATTTTGTATCGTTTGGATGATGGACAATCATCCCATTCATTCTGCCACAGTTGAAAAATATATTTTCTTATTGAAGGAAAGTAGTCCCTAGAAGGCAGAGCCGAGTTCTCAGGGGACACAGAATGTGCTGAGCGGGTCAGCCGATCAGCCCTCTCGTTGCCCAGGACCCCCACATGCCCAGGGACCCAGCAAAAAATAATTCTATATCGGGACGCATTTTGGATCAGCCAGTTGCAAATTTCTGTGACTAGGGGATGGGACGCATTAAAAGATCTAATTGACTGTAAAACACTCCTTGAGTAAGAAAAAATGACAAAATCAATAAAAGGTCAAATTTGGATGAGTCTAAACGATAAAAGGATTGCTGAAAGTTCAGCGGTAAAAATGGATACTGCTGGCGGAAAAGATAAAGTAAGGAATTCTCCTCCTGGGTAGATGGCTGCGGCGCCCACGCCACCGTCCGACTTAGAGCCATCCGTGTATAGTGGACAGCATTGTTTGTGGGAAATCGAATGCTCTAAGAACAGGCTCTTAATGATGCGAGGGTCCATGGAAGACTTCTCCAGGCTCCACATGTTGATACATACTGTGGGAAGAGGAGCACGCCAACTAGGGGTCAGTAAGGATGGAAGGGTAAGGACCCTTGGAGCACCCAGGTTAGAGATATGATCTCCTATGCGAAGGTTCAAGGGGCGAGGTAAAGATGGCAACTTATCATATGCTGCCGTTGATTCGGCAGCATACAGGCATCTGTAGACCTCTGATACAGGGGGTTACTGTACTCGGCAGAGGTATCGCATGCAGATTTGAAGTCTATGGTAGGGCAAAGGGAGTAACCCACTCTCGCAGTAAAGACTGTTGACAGAAGTACGGAAGGCGAACTCCGAGGTTTCGATTGGGGTTCAGCATTTTAAGGGTTGAAGGGGGAGCCGATGAGTAAATATGACAGCCATAATCCAATTTGGATTGGACGAGGGCTGTGTATAATGTCCACAATGTTTGTCGGTCGCTGCCCCACGAAGTGTGCGAGAGGACTTCCAAAATGTCTAGAGCCCGCAAACAGCCCGTTCGAAGTCGGCGTAGGTGTGGTAACCAGGATAACTTTGGATCGAGAGTTACGCCAAGAAACCGAAACTCGGAGACAAACTCTATATCTTCGCCTTGTAGGGAGGTAGATGGCGGAACAAGAACCCCTCTGCGCCGGTGGAAATAAATTGCTTTGGTTTTGTTCTTAGAAAAGCGGAATCCCTTAAGTTGTGCTCTTTTGGATACAGCATCGAGCGCCAGTTGTAGCCGACGCGTTGCTGATGCTTCGAAGGCGAGGTGAGAAACAGTATAGTGCTAAATCATCGACAAACAGAGTTGCCGATACACCCTCTGAGAGAGACGAAATAATATCATTGATGGCAATTATAAAACATAAGACACTTAAAACACTGCCCTGAGGAACTCCCTCCTCTTGGGGTTGCAGGTCAGAGTATGCGTCTCCAACACGTACCTTGAAGGATCGAGATGCTAAAAAACTTTGAATAATTGACGGTAAAAGGCCTCTCATCCCCCAGACGTATAGCTGCTTCAAGATGCCGTATCTCCATGTTGTGTCGTAGGCTTTCTCAATATCGAAAAATATGGCCAAGACTCGGTGCTTTAATGAAAAAGCTTTCCGGACCGATCCCTCGAAACGTACTAGTAGGTCAAGGGTACTATGACCTTTGCGGAAGCCACATTGAAATGGAGAGAGAAGGTGATTGGTTTCTAGGAACCAGTTTAGGCGCTCCTTCACCACTTTTTCCAGCAACTTACTCAAACAGCTGATGAGAGCTATAGGGCAGTAGTGATCTGCGTCCAACCCGTCCCTGCCCGGTTTGACAAAGGGAAGGATGATCCCAATGTGCCATGATGACGGGTAAAAACCCTTCACCCATATAAGGTTGTACAAATCAAGTAAGAAGAGAGTAGTGTGGATGTAGGTGCCGAATCATATCGAAATGGATCTCGCCAAGGCCAGGGGAAGTAGATCTGCAAAGGGACAAAGCGCTACGCAGCTCATGGATGTTAAATAGAGCGTTATAAGGAAGATTAGATTTTGTTGTGAAGTTGAGAGAATGAGACTCTTCCTTTGATTTGTAGGATAGAAAAGCCTTATCGTAACGGATGACACTGCTGACGGCGCGGAAATGGTCAACAAAAGCATTGCTGACCGCCAGGCTGTCATTCTCCAAGGAACCGTGTAAGTTGAATGTGGGGGTATGATGACCAGCATAACGGCCCCTGATCTTATTAATCCTCTTCCAGATCTTAGCGGTAGGTGTCATAGAGGAAATTGATGAAACGTAACGGCGCCCTGAATTTCGGCGAGCCTGACGAAAGGTTCTTTGGCGAAACACACGAGCTCGGTTTCGGTCGACCTTGTTGCACAAAGTTGGGTTCTTTCGGAATCGGGCATGGGCTAACTTTGAGTTTTTGATAGCTGTTGCACACGCCGAGGTCCACCAGGGCACGGTTGAGCAACCCGTGGCGGGTCGCCTCCGTGGGATGGTCTGTGTTGCTGCATTGTAGATAGTCGATGTAAAGTATTCTACTGCCGCGTCCACTCCAGTGAAGGTCCCCAAGGATGCACTTGTGAAGGACGCCTCTTGGAAACCTTCCCAATCTGCATGACCTAAGTCCCACTTAAGGGGCATGGTTGTATGGGGGCTGACTTGAAGGGCCGACAAGACAATAGGGAAGTGGTCACTCTCATGGAGATCATCAAGAAATGACCATCGAAATTCCGTGAAGCAATTCGGGGAACAAACAGACAGGTCAATACAGTATAATGAGTGTCTGGACATGATAAGAGGTAAAATCGCCAGTGTTTAAAACACAAAGAAAGTCATAAAATAAAAGTGTCTCTAAAACACTGCCAGCAAGAAGTTAAAATGAAATATATAATCCTAAACCGTTGAAAGGAAATGGGTGAAAATCTATTAATAAGAATTTGATTAATATTGTAAAAAATAACTATATTAAATAATAATCCCATGAGTTTAAAATATGCATAATAAACATGAATTAAATTCCTATTGAAATACAAAAATTATAAAATATAGCAATAAAGTCGAAAGCAAGGGATGAAGAAATCGATTAATAGGGGTTGACAAAAAAAGGATTAAATAATCCCATGAGCAGAAAATTTGAATAATAAACATGAATTAAATTTTAGGCGG
The DNA here is from genome assembly GCA_963969495.1 of Ceratothoa steindachneri. NCBI lineage: Eukaryota > Metazoa > Arthropoda > Malacostraca > Isopoda > Cymothoidae > Ceratothoa > Ceratothoa steindachneri. The sequence continues at coordinate 147,624,121 of OZ018331.1, read as the reverse complement.
AATACAGGAAATTCACTATAAACCACAGCAAGAAAGAATTAAAAGGGCAGGGCGAACAATCCAAAATAAGTTAGATGATGGAGTATGTAATCAAAGCTATTAATAGATGGAGAGAAGCAAGTAATTCAATAAAGTTAAAATTCTCCTGCGGTCACATTCTCCTGGAGAACGGGAGAACTTGCCCCGAATCTTTTTGACTCGCTTCCACACCTCAGCTAAGGGGTCTTCCCGTTAAGTGAAGACTGGTATGCCCGCCAAGAAGAGCGGCGGGGGTGCTTCGAAATATACCGGAACCTAGCCCTAGCCCGACGAAATTCAGCGACAGTGAAATCGTTCGGGCGGCGCTTATAGCGCATGTAGGCATAACGCTTCTGTTTGAGGGCCGTCTCACACTCGGCCGACCACCATGGGAGTGGTCGGCGTGCAAAACGGCCAGACGTTCTGGGAATAGTAGTCAGGCCCGCGGCGATGAGGTTGCCGGAGAAGAACTCAACGGCCTCACCTACCGACCTAAACTCCTCGACTGAGATAGAGAATTCAGTCATTTCCTGAAATGCAGGCCAACGCGCCCGCGCCAAGCACCATCGAGGTGGGCTATCAGGCGGCAGCCGCCCTGAAAATGATAGCTGAATGGGAAAGTGGTTACTACCATGGGTCATCGACCACTCCCCAATCAAAATCGGGCTGTGCATCCGGAGAGCACAAAGATAGATCGAGGCAGGAAAATGAAGCAGTTATCGGGCACTGATGCGTAAACTCATCAACATTTAAGACACTCATCTTAAGCTCTTCGATCAGATCGGCAAGGAGTTGACCCCGGGGATTGATAGAGTAGTCTCCTCAGAGTGGGTGTGTACCGTTTAGATCTCCGAGCCAAAGATAGGGCCAAGGCAACCGTGCCACGACGCGGCGGAGGTCCCCCGCGTCGAAGTCGGCTGACGGTGGAATGTACGCAGAAATAACAGTATACCTCCTATCCAGGTGAAGCTGCACAGCCACTGCCTGAAAGGAGGTATCTAAATTGAAAAGAAGAACGGAGATATCATGCCGGGTGTAAAACGTGCATCCCCCAGCACGGCCCCCATCTCGTGGTGGTGGGGTCGCAAAACCCTTATACCCCTGGAGGGTGGGCAGGGGGCACGCGCCTAGCATCGTCTCCTGCAGAAAAATAGCTAACGGGGAACGGGACGAGACGAGCCTCCGCAGCGCCTCCCAGTTAGCCCGGAGTCCGCGGCAATTCCATTGAAGGAATATGCACTCTAGGTCTAGCTCGGAGGGGACGCGGGGGGCCTCTTCGAAGAGAAGACCCTCACAGAAATGGCCGTACGCTTCCTGGAGGCAGAACCCCGGGCGCTGTTGGCCGAACAATGCGCTGTCGCCTTCGAGGACTTATTGGGGGAGGTTGGGCTCGCTATGCGAGTCTTTTCCTCCATCCGCCTCGAAACCTTAGGCGAGCGTTGCGGCTTCGGAGGCGGGGGCCCCTCTTTTCGAGGATCCACCGTCTCCGAGTCACCCAGCCCACAACTAGGCGTGGACGAAGGGTGCAGAAGCTCCTTTGTTACTGTCCTCCTTTCGAGGGGCAGCTTTAGAAACCCCAGAAGATGGCCTGGCGACCAACTTTATGGGTGTTGCCTCCCGTGCGTCTAACGACTCGGTGGAGGCGCGTGGCCGTTTCGCCTTACGAGAAACGGTCCGCTGGGGGAAGGGGGGGGGGCCTGGTTTTAGCCGGGGCTGGGTGTGAACCCTTTGTGCCACCAGCTTTACCAGAGGAGCCCCCGGGTTGAGTAGAACTCGCAGAAGGGCTCTGAATGAGCGCGGAAACAACAGTGCTCGTTGGCCTGGATGGGCAAAGAGCAGACGGTGTCTTTCTTACCATTGAGGCGTAAGACGTCCCAGGCAGAGCCGGGTGCACCAGGACCAAGTCCTTAGCCTCGCAGAATGAGAGACGATCCTGGGCTTGAACGGCCAGGATTTCTTTTTCAAGGAGATATGCACCACATTACTTCGAAGAAGCGGGGTGCGGCTCTCCGCAATTGACACACTTGGCCACACACGATTTGGACTTATCGTGTGCGGCCTTGGAGCAATTTACACAGACTTCGGGTGACCCCGACTTTGCACGTCTACATGAGAGATTCGTATGGCTGAAGCGGTGACAGTAATAGCACCTCCGCGGCAGTGGCATGAATGCCTTCACGTGGTAGCGATCCCAACCGGCACGCACCGACTCAGGGAGCTTGTCACAGTCGAACGTGACGAAGAGTGTAGGGGTGGGTCTCGAGGCCCGTCCCTGTTTTTCTCATCACTCGTTCGACCTTGACTGCCCCATGGTCGGCCAGCTCTAAGGTGATGTCCTCTATGGAGTAGTCCACGAGTTCCCTCGCAGAAACTACTCCTTTCATGAAGTTCATGGTAGAGTGCGGCGTCAGTAATAACACCTCCGCGGCAGTGGCATGAATGCCTTCACGTGGTAGCGATACCAACCGGCACGCACCGACTCAGGGAGCTTGTCACAGTCGAACGTGACGAAGAGTGTAGGGGTGGGTCTCGAGGCCCGTCCCTGTTTTCTCATCACTCGTTCGACCTTGACTGCCCCATGGTCGGCCAGCTCTAAGGTGATGTCCTCTATGGAGTAGTCCACGAGTTCCCTCGCAGAAACTACTCCTTTCATGAAGTTCATGGTAGAGTGCGGCGTCACACTCACAGGCGTGCCATCAAGTGTCCAAAGGGCACTAATCATGGCCGCCTCGGAGCGATTCGACGCATTCGCCAAAAGGCTCCCGTCCGAGAAACGGGTCACCTTCGGCTCTCTACCAATCACACTAGCTAAAGCTCTCCTCTGATGGATCATGTTGCCCTTAGCCAACATGGTGCCATCAGAAGAGCGAATAACAAGGAAGCGTTTGAAGCTAGCGGGCTCGAAAACGCCGGGTAATCTCTGAATGAGGGGCCCCGATGTAATCGAAGCTCCGCTCTGCGCACTAGCACTTTTGGTCTTAGTCAGGGGCTCCGCACCCAGGGGGGGCAGAGGGGCCGGATGTGCCGATCTTGGCTTGGTCGCTTGTCAAAGTGGCAGCAGACCCATCCCTCCCCGCAGCCCCCACGGATGGAGAGGAGCCCCGAGTCTTTTTAATCTTTTTTTGTTTTTTTCTTTCTTTTTATGAGAGGAGGGCGGGGAATGAACCCGCCTCTCCCCTCCGCCGGCAGGAGCACCCAGGCCAGATGGACCGGCCTCAGCAAGGTCCTTCTCCCGAGATGGAGAAGGTCCTGGCAGTCGCAGGGGCACCGGTCGGAGAAGATCCCTGCCCTCCTTGTACTGTCTTGGAAACCCTAGCTGTTTGAGGAGGACCTTGCATAGGGGCTGACTCGGGTTCGGTGCTCGGCGCCGAGCCCGGATTCGCTCCCATGGAAGGCCCTACCGTCTGAGGCTGGGTTTCCCCAAGGACCATGTCTATCTCAGGGGGCGGGGACTCCAGTTGGCCTTCCCCCGTGACAGGACATCACAGGTCCCATTGGCAGCGCTGACATAAGTCGAGTTTGAGGAGGCACAGGCCTTGACCCCGGCAAGGTTTAATATTCTCGCCAGCAGGTCTTTTGAGGGAAGCGACCCATGGGGCCTGCCTTCCCTCTTCCCTCTAAGGTGGTTTGCCCTACCGATCCGCTTCAATGGGGAGCGGTCGGCTATGGGCTGCCTGCTGGCTTTCGTGGCAGTCCCCTTGGAAAGTAAAGGCGGGACTGCCGCTGGGAAGAGGCAGGTGCCTGAAAGCACCTTCAGATAAGGGGGTGAGGGGGGTGTCCCCTACACCCGTAGGCGAATGAGAGGAGTAAGCCTCCTCTCCGGTAAGAGAGATTTGAAGGGTCCCCTGCCAGAGCACAGAGGAGGGGGACCTCCATTTTTTCTGTGGAGCTGCCCGAGGGGAGCTCTGACGATGGAAAAAGGGAAATTGAGGGGAGATTTTGGGGGGTATCATCATTGGGCATGGTGACCCTATTTTTTTTACGGGAAGCAATCGCTCATCACCCCTCGCAGTAGCCCGCCCTGCAAGGGGTGCGTACGGGGCTGGCAGAACCAGGTGCCACCATTCAAGGCCACCCCTCCCGCCTGGTGGCCTTTCAGTCCCTCAACATGGTGGCTCCACCTTGGACACGGCGTAAAATGTATAATGTTTGAAAATAGAAAGGAAGAGGTGAGGAAAATGTGGGTGGGGATAAAGCAGGTTATTTAAAAACTCACCATCCCAAACAGGAGCTCAGGGGTCAGGAATCATTGCCCCCTCCCCTCTCAGCCCCGATCCGGGATAGTTGGCTGAGAAGAAGGTAGGCATCTACCCCGAGAAAATAGGGGACGACCAGAGAAAGTTGTGGGAGAGGTTGGAGGGGAAGTGAGGAAGTAGGGGAGAAATACAGGCTGTCTGAAAGAAGGAGAAGAGGCTAAGCTGGGGCCGGACGGGGCGTATGTAGGGGGATGGGAGAAACATAGTGGAATGAAGATACCATGATTGACACCGCCCCATGAGAGGAACTTCCAGCAGGAGCAATCGAGTTGAAAGTGAGAAAGCCGGGTACCGGCGGAAAGAGCCGTATACCCAGTTTATTCTTCTGAAGACAAATAACAGCGGGTTGGATAGTCGTCAAAAGAATTTTGAGTTCTTCCCACTTTTGAAGAATGCCTTGACAATTCCATTGTAAAATGGAAGATATTATGTGGGACGGTTAGATACCACTGTGGATATCTTTTTCTCTTTTGTGGCCGATATTGTATTTGAAGTTCGTCCCAAAGAGCTTGGGAGACGGATAGCAGATTTTGAGGAGCCTGCTTTTGCAGGGGAAGAGATCCTAGAGGGAGTAGTAACTGGGGCTTTTTTCGAGGGTTTTGGAGAACCAACCGAGGCCCTTGATTGTAATTCGAGCTCACAACCTGGCGGAAAAGGAACATCGAGAAGGGATTTTCGGCCGGTAGATCCGGATTCATGGGTCGAGGGGATTTTCGGAGTCTGAGGAGTTGGTCCAACCGCCACGATTGGTGATGTTGGAGTATAAACTGCTTCCATCAAATCATGGGTAGAAAGGTGAGTGGAACGAACAGGCGATCTGAGCGAGGTGTGTGGAGCTGGGTGTATATCTGCTATCGTTTGAATCAGGATGGGGCCTAAGTCGTGTGAAGGGTGGGCCGGACTTAAGGGCATAGAATGTTCAGCCATTGAAGATTCTCGGGGTTTGGCCGAGTCAGCTTCAGAGGCTGCCCACTTTTGGTGGTCGATGACCCAGGTGAGGAATCCTTCCTCTTATCGGGTGGATGAACCTTCACTGGTCGATGCTGAGGACTCTTTCAAATAGCGTCTGATGTCCCAGCTAGAGCTGCTGGAGAGAGGGGGGCTACATTGGTTATCTCGGTGTGAGAGCGATGCTTCGACTGCATATCCTGAATGTTTCCGACGCTGCGAGTAGATGTAGGATGAAGTGCTTCAGGCTGGTCGGAACTCGAGCGTGATGATCGGTTTCGTCCAGCGTCACGTAAAAGGTCAGAGAAGAGACGGCCGAGTGGTGAGGTTTGTGCTCGAGCACATTAGCGGGCCTCTCTTATATCTAGACGTAGAGAGTCGCGCAAAGCGAGTACCTCCTTTTCATATAAAAATATAGAGCAGAGTTTTGATGCAGCAATGTGGGTACCTCCGCAGTTGGCACAGCGAGGTGTTTTGGTGCATTCGGGGCCATGGTAGTAAGAGCTACAATTCACGCAGGAGCGGGGGTGCCGACAGGCACGGCCAACATATCCAAATTGATTGCAATTGAAGCAGCGTCTGGGTAGTTCGATGTAGGGACTTACCGGGACACGAAGGTACCCAGCTTTAATATACTGCGGCAGTTCTTGTCGCTCGAATGTTAAAATCAGTGTGGCGGTTGGGAGTCTAGTGGAGCCTAATGTTTTAGTTACCCTGTGTACGTGTGTGAAACGTTGGGTACTGAGCTTGATCTGAAGGCGGGTGAGGTCGTAGTCCTTAAGTTCGTTTGAACGGACGACACCTTTGACAAAATTCAGACGCGGATGGGGCGAGACAGTTACTGGAATTTCAGCTATCGAAGATAGATTTCGCACAAGGTTGTGTTGAGAGTGGGATGACACCTCTTGACCACATCCGGCGGGGTTCACCACAGCGGGCCTCAAAAGATTCATTGACGTCAAACACATCGACTTTTGCAAGTGGGGTGTCGGATGATGAACTCATGACAAGAAAGCGGGAATAATCTAAATCTGGGTCTACTTCGTTGGAAGAAGGGTCCAACGAGCGAGGGAAGGCTGAAAGGGAAGCTAAGGAACGTTTGGCACGAGAACCCTTACGAGAAGGGGGTTTTTCGTTTATGGCTAGCCATTGCAAAAAGAAAAAAACTTCGCATTCTCCCTCGGGACTCCCCACCATGGAGGCCTACAAGGGCCCGGCACTACTGCAACTCTACAATCAGTTACGTCCGGTATGTCCTCTTGGAGAATGGATACGGATCCACCTCACCATCTTTAGAAGCCTAAGAGGCTGGCCGAGTTCTACTACTCACGGAGAAAGGAGGCAAACGATGGGTTTCTCCTTGGGCATTCGGTAGACAAAGGCGGTAGAGATGCCCAGCCTCTTCCACCTTCATGAAAGAACAATTCGGAATCAATCCATAAAACGAGCAAAGGTCAGGTATCCATAAAGTCCACTAGATAGGTGAAGGAAGAGGAGGGAAATAAAGGGCAGTGGAAGAACGTAACAGGGAGGTGGGGGGGGAAGAAAGGGATGTTAAAAATCTTGTTGGCAGCACCATGGGACCCCTAAGGGGCCCAGGGCTGACCCCCCTCTCCACGAGAAGGCCAGAGCCTATCTGGGAACAACCCCTGAAGAAAAGATCCCAGAGAGGGAGGGGGTCTGATATCCAATATTCGCCCTCTTTCTTTAACTTCGAATGGAATTTAGCTCTTTGCCGGTTCCTAATTCTGTAATCTGTTCTTGATTAATGGAGGAGCTGATAATAAGGCTTGGTGGTAGGCTGCATGCGGGGTTTACTAGGTGAAAGAGGAACCCTTTGCTTACTGCAACAAACTCAAATAGTTAGCCACTCCTAACACCTCCCTCTTAATCAATCCCATACTGACCTCACCGACCAGAGACTGCAAGGAAAGAATCTTAACTCTCCCGAAACACTATTAACTCTCTAAAGACTCAGATCAGGCCACCGACCAAAATTGCAATACCACAAACACCTCATAAAACCAAACATCCAAAATCTGTCCATGCTGTGAATAGCCCTCAGAAAACCAAAAGTGATCATGCTGTGACCAACCCCTTAGTACTGTACCCCTAATAACACTAGTATCATGAACCCAACGGCGGCATAGCATATCCTGTCAGTGTGCAATCTTTAACAGACAGAATTGGGCTGACCACAATGACCATCCAGCCCAGGGTGCGTAACCAGTCTTTTCCATCCATTCTTCTTACATGCCCATTCAAAACTGGGTTAACTTTTTTGCAGTTTTATATGGAAGGAAATGGGTATAATGCTATAGCGGTCATTGGTAGGTGGGTGTTGCCGAGCAACATTTACGAGGCATTATCCAGTCCTGACTCAACCTTGGTAGATACTAAGTTGAGTCGGATACTGAGTGAACATTACCGTCTTCTAGATTTCTTTGAATTTACCTGAGTTAAGTACAAATAGGGGTGAGAGGTTGGTGTTGAAGGCTTTTCGGGGGTCTTGACCACATGAACGTTGGAGAAAACCCTTCCATCTGGCTGAGTGGGATCAGGGGGAAGATAGTAGTCCATGTACATGGAAAACAAGTGGAGCAATATCTGCAAAGAGGCTTCACATTAATTCTATACGCTAGCTACAACCGCATCACCTGTAATGTGCTGTATATACGAAGGAAACGAGTATGGTAAATTACTGTGCTTGTTGACGTATGAGGAGGAAATTGCCTGTGCACACAAGCGTCAAAGTTGACGTGTTTGGTGGGAGTTCCCTACCAGCACCTTTTTGCATTCGCTTTCGACCGGATTCGGTACGAAACCAGCGCCTGATTCTCTAGCCCACATAATAATCCTATGAATGAAGACCTTGGATCATGGGCGGGAGAATCGCAAGCCTTGGTCGGCTTTAAGAAATGGCAACGCACATTAATTGGGCAATACATAAACGCGATTCTATTTAGCAACATTGATACTCGCCGACCACCGCTTGGTGTGGAAGCAGTTGAAAATAGAGGCTCAAATGGGAGTGTACTAACAAAGGTATCGGTGCAATACTCCTCCCTCCATGGTTTCCCTTTAAAGCTCCCACCAGAGTTCCATTTGAAGGTGGATATGGCGCCGCCGCGACTCAGCTCTCGCAACCGTTGAACCAGATAGTCTTGGTGCAGAGTCACGTCCAAAAACGGAAGTAACTGAAATAAAATGGAAACGACAAAGAATAAAATGGAAACAACCTGAGAATAAAATGGAAACAACTGAGAATAAAATGGAAGCAACTGAAAGACTAAAATGGAAGTGAAAGAATAAAATAGAATCAAATGGAAGCAATTGAAATAAAATCAACTGAAATGAAATAAAATGGATGCCCACGTTACCTATCCCGGGACCGAGACAGGAATGTGACCGTGAGGCCATCTTCCGGGGTTCCTGATTCTGTCCACTGAGAAGTTCCTAGGCACCAACCAAGACTAAACTGGGTGGCTCGGAGACGGTAAATAAACCAAAGGAGTGGACCCCGCCTCTCCCAACAAAGGTTTCGAAGCGGGGAAGGAAAAGAGTGGCATAGCGAGCCCAACCTCCCCCGATAAGTCCTCGAAGGCGACTGCTCCTCGTTCGGCCAATAACAACTAGAGTTCTGTCTCCGGGAAGCGCACGGCCATTCCAATGAGGGCCTTCTCTTCAAAGAGGACTCCCGCATCTCCTCCGAGCTCGGCTTGGAGGGCATATTCCTTCAATGGAATTATCTCGGACTGCGGGCCAACTGGGAGGAGCTGTGGAAACTTGTCTCCTCCCGTTCCCCATCAGATTTTTTTTTCTTGCACGAGACCTAGCTGGGTGTGTGCCCCTTGCCCAACCTCACAGGGTATAAAGGGTTTTAAGACCCCACCACCACGGAATAGGGTTCGAACAGGAAGATGCACGATTTACATAAGCAGAGGAGGGACTTTTTCCAAGGGGTCGTGCCCCTTTGACAACTAAGACTTTCTCCATCTCAAAGAAGGATCTTGCTGAAGCCGGTTCATTCGGCGTAAGGGCTCTTTCCTGCAGTTGAGAGAAGCATTCCCCACCCAACTCTCCTAAAAGTAAAGAAGAGGACTAAAGGTTCATCTCACTCAGCGGGTCTGCTGACGTTTCGCAGAGTGACCAGGCCAAGAAAGGCACGTCCGGCCTCGAGGCGCCCACGTGTGGGGGTTCCCAGACCAAGACAAAAGTCGCAAGTGCGCTGAGTGGAGCCTCGATTACATCGGGGCCATTCATTGAGACACTACCTGGTTATTCATTGAGAGACTTTCTGGTTATTCGCGCCAGGGATGGCAACTTGTTGGCCAAGGGCAACATGATCCATCAGAGAGCCGATTTTTTGTTTTATCTTAGGAGCCCATCTGGCGACTGCCTAGTAGGGCAAAAGTCGACGCACTCACACTACATCCTAAAATACTAGACTAGATTAAAAAAGAAATAACATGTAAATAAAAAATAAAGATAAAAAAGGAAGAAAGGCTAAGACTCAGCCTAAAAAAAAAACAAAAACGAAAACAAAATCAGCAAAAAGGCAACAAGAAGGAAGAACGCTCCAGCGTCGGGGGTAGGCCAGCCTCTCCCGGGGCAGGAACAAGCGACCTACAACAAAGAGTGAAATAAATTGGAGCAGGTCAGCAAGTCTATGTGCAAGAACCAGTCCAAGTACAAGCGGTAGCGACCCCAGTCAGGTAACGTGCGCGAAGATCACCCAGATTGTGACATTCAACAAGAATGTGCCGAACAGTCCAGGGGACAACGCAGTCGTCACAGTAGGGCGCTGGCGAGCGCTCCATCAAATAGCGAATGTGTCCAATTCGGAAACGACAGAAAGCAACCTGAAGGCCCCGCGGCATTGGTGGGTAGGTCCATGGAGGGGGGGGGGGTCCGAAGGTGTCCTTTTTCTCGGACGGGAGCCTACTGGCGAATGCGTCAGATCTCTCCGAAGCGGCCATGATTAATGCCCTTCGAACACTTAATGGCAGCCCAATGAGTGCGACACCGCACTCTACCATGAACTTCGTACTAGAAGTAGCATATGCGAGGGAACTCTTGGACCTCTCTATAGATGACATCACCTTAGAGCTAGCGGACCATGGAGCGGTCAAGGTCGAACGTGTGATGAGAAAACAGGGAGGGGCCTCCTGCGAGTCTAACGATTAGATGGAGGTGCGTGGCTTAGGCTGAGTATGGAGGCTTTGTGCCAAGAGCTCTGCCAGGGGAGGGCCGGGGTAGAACCTTCAGAAGGGTTCCGAATGGGCACAGAAGCGAACGTGCTCGTGGGCCTGAAGAAGCAAGGAGCAGAGTGCCTTTTTTTTTCAATTGAGGCATAGGATATCCAAGGCAGTGCCGGCACGCAGGGACCAAATCCTTAGCCCCACCAAATGAGAAACGATCCGCAGCCTTAACGGCCAGGAGGCGGGTACGGCTCTCCGCAGTTGACACAATTTGCCACACACGATAAGGATATATGATGCACGGCCTTGGAGCAACTTACACAGACTTGAGATAAACCCGACTTTGCATGTCTACAGGAGTGATTCGTATGGCCAAAACGGTAGCCATAGTAGCACCTCAGAAGCTCTGGCATTAATGCCTTCATATGGTAGCGATACCAACCGGCACATCCTGGCTCAAGGAACCTGTCACGGTCGAAAGTGATATGGAGTGTAGGGGTAGGTCTCGAGGCCCCTCCCTGTTTTCTCAGCACAAGTTCGACCTTGACCGCCCCGTGGTCAGCTTGCTCTCTATCTTCTATGTAGTCCACGAGTTCCCTCACATAAACCACTCCTTTAACGAAGTTCATGGTAGAATGCAGCGTCATTCACTGGCGAGACATTAAGTGTCCGAAGGGCCCTAATCATGGACGGCTCGGAAGGGTCCGACGCATCCGCCTGAAAACTCGGGTCCGAAAAACGGTTCACCTTCGACTCTCTGACAATCATAGTTTGATTGTCACAGAGCCGAAGAGTCAAATGCTGCTAACTGTGGAGGGAATAACCAGAAAGCGTTTGAAGCCAGCGGGCTCGAAAACGCCAGGTAGTTTCTCAATGCAGAACCCCGACGTAATCGAGGCTCCGCTAAGCACATTTATGACTTTGGTCAAGATTTGAGCTTGCCCTCCCGAGTGCGCCTCGGGGCCGGACGTGTCATCTTGCCGAATTGGCAGCTGACTCGTCCTTTCCTGGAGACCCCGCGGAGGAAAAGGAACCCCTAGTATTCTTTGTCTTCTTGTTCTTTTTACATTTTTTTTTCTCATAAATATTAGGAGCCCATCTGGCGACTGTCCACTTGGACATAAGTCGCCGTACTTACCAAGGCCTATATTTAGGCTATATTTAAAAACAAATAATATGTGAATAATAAATAAACGATAAAAAGGACAAAGGCTAAAAGAAAAACAACAGAAAAAGCAACAAGAACGAAGCGGGTTCCGGCATCGGTGGTAGGCCAGCCTCTCCCCGGGGCAGGAACATGCGAACTACAACAAACAGTCAGATAAGGTGGAGGAGGCCAGCCTCCTCCAAAAAGTCATAGTTTGCAAGTTTGTGTGCACGAACTCGTCCCGAGTACAAGGTACAAGCGGTAGCGACCGTGCTCGTCCCGGGACAGGTAACATGCGTGAAGATCACCCAGACTTAGACATTCAACAGGAATGTGCCGAACAGTCCGGGGGACAACGCAGTCGTCGCAGTAAGGGGCAGGCGGTGCATCCCGCAAGTATGTCCAATTCGGAGACGACAGAAAGTAACCTGAAGCCGTCGCGGCATTGGGGGGTAGGTCTATGGGAAGAGTCGCTGCGGAATAGCACGCAACTTTAAGTTACCCTCAACCGTCTCCCACCTTCTTTGCCAAGTAGCTCGGAGAGCTGCCCCTATTCCTGCCATGTAATCGGTGTGAGGAAGAACGAAACGCTGCTCTGGTCGCCTAGTCCTCGCGGACTCTTTGGCGCCCTCATTGGCAGTCATTCCCTGCAACTCCTACATGTCCAGGAACCTCTTTTTAGAAGAGGAGGGCGGGGAGTGAATACGCTTCTCTCAATCTCCGGAAGGCGCCCCTAAGCCAGACGGACCGGCTTCAGCAAGATCCCTCTCGAGGGATCTTCGGTCCTTTAGTCATTTGGGCTGACAAACCAACCTACATCAAGGACAAGATGAGGACAGGCGCGCTGAGCCCCTGTAAGATCAGAACACATGCCTGCAGGAGAGGGGAGGGCGCAGCCCAGCTATCCCTTGGTCCTCTAAGCGAGTTGGCCCTATCGAGACACCCACACGGAAGCGGTTGATTCTGGTCCACACGTGTGTCCTCTTTGCAGTCACCTGTGAAAGTAAAGGGCGACTCCAAAGAAGGGGGAGGGAGCTACAAGAGTGTTGTAGGGGTCCCTGAGAAGGAATGGGGCATGCCACGTCCTGTTCTGAGGTGGACCTGTCCGTGGGCAACTCCAAAGGTGGCAAAGGGGTTTCCCCCTTGTCGCATACGAATATGGGTGGGGAGCCCCTCCACTCGTTCGTGTGGCGCCTAGTGTTATCTTGTCCTCCACCACACCTTAGAAGGACGAGGTCGCGCTTGGAGGCAGCTCTCCGATAATTTCCGGTCCCCCACTATTCCTTTCAGTTGTAGCCATAATTACAGAAAAATGTCAAGAAAATGCATGGAAAGTAGATACTGTGACCTCCCAATGACCCGGGAGGTCAAGAGAAGTCTCCATAGAATCAGAGACTCGGCCCACAGGTATAAGCTAAGATGGACCTTGACAACCTGGCCTACCATTCAAGCGAAATTGTCCTGGAGCTTTAACCATAAGGGATGGTGACGACGAAGCTACCTTATGTGTGTACTGGAAGAAGGTGAGCAGAGTCAACGACCCAACACACCCTGTGCCTAATACATGCTTTAGGCAGCGAGCTTACGGCCTTCGCCGCAGGTGGTGACCTCATGGTATACACTACCACTCGACTAAGGACCCATAAGAGGACCAAAGTGTGCCTGGCAACCACAAACTCTGTGGTTAGAAGAGCCAGTTTGAAAGGGGGTAGGCAATTATGTAATAAAGAGAACTAGAGATAAGCGGATCCACTAACGAGTATGGTGCAATTGTGGGCGATGGGGCAAGGAAGCAACGCAATACTCGATCTCAATGGCAGCATGGGCGCCCATGCTGCATCTAACAACCCCTTGCATGAGGTGAGGGACTCGTGAATCTGCCCTCCTTCACCGATGTTAGGATGAAGATAACACGATTGTGCGGGATTTGAAAAACTCGCCTCAGGCATTTAGTCCCAGACCCTGGGGCAAAGGAGCCCTCTATTTCCTTCAACCAAAGATACTTCCTAATGCCTCGCATTTTCCTGGCTAAAACGTGGCTCTAAGGGGATTAAATAGGAGTCCCTACCCAAAATCCCTTTTAAAAGAAGAGACTACAGGAACGAAAGAGAAGAGGAACTTACATAATTTAGTTGCTTAATCCCCGACATATTTTGGGCCGCCTTTTTAAGTTTATCTACGCCCACATTGCCGACACTGAGATCGGGAGCGATGGCCATCAAAGCTTCATTGCAGGAATCGATTAAATGGACGAGGGGCTGAAGGATGTTCATCGCCAGCCATATTCTGAGGTTTTCTTCAAACTGAAATCAGAAATTATGGTTACCATACCAACATGGTGAAAACCAGGATGAAACTTCACCAACTACAAGAAAATGATCTAACCAAACAGGCTTTTATCAGACTGCATGTGGATAGCTTGGATTATTTTAAGTACTCATCACAGATCACTTCCTTTCAATTCTGAACAGAGCATCCTGCAAGAGGGAATTCTTTGACAAGGGACTTTTTTTATTTTAACTATTTTGTCAGTGAAACTGCATCATGCATTGGTGCTAGGCCTGCGGCAACACATTCAAAGCTGGTGTGCAAGAAAAAATATCATTTCACAACAATGTCAGACATTACCAACAAAATCTGTGAAGGACACACAAGCTAGGATCATTATTGGTGTTATGCAGTTACTATAGCAAATGATTAACTGCTTTCACACTGCATTGGAGATGCCTGTGGAATGTTCCTTATCCACGCCAAACCTCAGTGTATCCAAAAGACCAATCTAACTGTCCCTAGAAGAACAGGCTCAATGCCAATGGTCTATTTTAACCACACTTTTAGGGTTACACAAGGGTTTTCACACAAGGCCCGCCTCCCCCCTATTTAAGGTAGAAGAGTAACCGCTAAAATACTTGAAAATCTATTTAGCTAATAGGCGAAATAAACCCCTCACTAAATTTAATCAATATTCCTGAACTCTTGGTCATGTCATCATGGGATCAAAAACTCCCTCAATCCTTCCATAATGGGACTCTACATCCATTGTTAAAAAAAAGAAGTTTATATTGAGCATATCCAAGTATCCTATTATTATTATACAAATACACAAGGTTCCAATGGAAAGGACAAGCCTACAAGTTTAAGGGTGGTCCCATAGGGAAACATACTGCAAGAAAAAAAGAGAAAAAAGAAAAGAAACAATATTAAAAGAAATGTTAAAACAAAGTAAAACCATATTAAAAATATTTAAAACAAAGTCATTGATTAAATAATAAATTTATTTACTTTAGATTTAAACAATGTAATATCAGATACTGATGGATAAAGCTTTTACAGAGGGATGAATGAAAGCAAACTTGAAGGAGCAATTCTCCTAAGGCAGTATGACCCCACTTTTTCAAATTCTAGCCATACTATAAAAAAAGAACTACTAAAAACTTCAAAATAATGATAAAAATAAAAATCGGAGATGGGTAAAAACATACCAAAAAGAGGTCTTTGGGTGTCACTTTCCTCTTCAACCAAATCTTGGAAACAGAAATACTGGAATAATAAGTCATTTTGGCATCGTCAATCTTGCTCAGGGAAGAGTTCACTTCGACACCTGCAATGATCCAGTGATGAAGAGGAAAATAAAGCAAGGAAGAGTTGAAGCTTCTTTATAAGCAACTGCAAATAAAAGAATCAAGCCAGAATACACAAGGATGGTAAGAAAGAACAAAGAAAGAAATGTTTACAACTTCACTATAACATGCCACAAGTATAGCGTCTACCACAATGGTTGTAGTGATTCGGGAAATATGTGGATGTAATAGTTTGCTGTAGGATGACTAAAACAAATGCTACTTCATTAGTATCACCTGCCTCAAGGTGGAGGTCAGTGCACATCAATGCATTTAGAAGCTACCGCATCCCTTTATACTTAGCGCACTACTTTCAACACCTCTACAATAACCTCCCCCCCCGACCAAATCCCAACTTTAACACACTTTGACACTACCTTCCCCCAAATACATGAACACACTACCACTAAACCTCATCCTAAATGAGCCCCCCCGCCTCTTAAGAAACCAATCAGAGAAATCACTACATAGAACACACCGAGTAATCGTCTCTCAACTCAGGCCACTCCAGTATACTACAACAATACAACCACACAATAAACCTCGCCCCCATACCAAAACGCACCAGAGGCAACCAAAGCCCAGACAACGTCATACACGTACTCACAGACTGCCCCAACCTCGCATGCCACACAATACCTCTTCTCTTAGGGACCTGTGAACCCACCTGGGGAGTGGGGTGGCCTTCCTAGGGACTACCCACCTCGCAAAAATAATAAGTAACCAATCAAGCACAAAGCCTCACCATCACATTTTTTTCCACACAGGATAAAGTCATGTGAAGTGAAGGCAAAGAATGAAAAAGAGAAATGGTGGATAGGCAGAGCGACACTAAATTAGACATGACACACTGCCTAATTGGCAGCAGCCTCATAGGAGCACAATCTTTTGCATCTACTCTCATCGGGATTCGAACCTGAAACTCAGGCATGCAAAATCCAACTCCTTATCCACTAGGCTAATGAGAACTGCTCATTGAGACAACGAAAATATTTGTGCTTCTCTAAACACGGGTGGATCAACATTTTTTACCAGGCCTTTGCATACCCAAACCTAGAAATATGCCCATTAAATTGTTGAGTATTATTCTAAAAACTGGCAAAATGGCAAAGCATTTATTACTACAGGAAAAAAACATCCTCAAAAAACCTTCATCTTTGGTGGCGGGCTGGTAGGAATTCTGCTTTAAGGAGCTTAAGTCGTGGCTGGAAGGAGATGCTCCACTGTAAGCCCATAAAGAATTGCTCCCCCCATTGCCGCTTTCTGTTTGTGACACTGGAAAAAAAATGAGAAAACCTTCAGTGAGCTGATACAACCCCCTCCCCTAGCACCCTATATTTCAAACTTAGCCAAATCGTTTATCTACATTATACAAAAAAAAATGCACAAAAACACTCAAAGCCAATAACACAGGGCTACAATCAATTTAGACAATTGATTGCATTTGAATTGGGTTTTGTGCTTGAGAGGGCATAAAGGGAGAGGGGGATAGTTTCAGATGTTGAAGCAGATCAACCCCTTTGAGAATGGGGTAAGAAAGTGGTAGTTGAATTAACAAGTTTTCCCTGGAGCCAGTTTTAAGCAGTTGGAAGATTATGCTTCTTATTTTAACACCTTTGCCCTGATGTGAAGAGAATTGGTGTGACCTCCGCATATGGGCAACTATATGCGACTGATTCAGGTACGAAAGACGCCTAAGAACTGGAGGTATATAATAATCTCATGAAGACATTCAATGGCACAATCGAGTCATAAATTCAAGTCTCAACCTTAAAGTAGCCTATTCTTCTTTCTTACTTTTCTAAAGACTCTAGCTAATCTCCCCGGCCCCTTCTCTTTTTTACACCTTATGCCAATTACATTAGCCTATGCCTAGTGTATGGATTGGCGCTAAAATTGCACTGACTAATTTATTAAAATGGGGGGGGGATTAAGGCCATCTTTTAAATGAAATTTATAAAGTTAGGAAATGAAGTTTACTTGGGAGTTAGGGGGCGAGGGAGAGAGTGGCACACAACTCTCCTTTACCCCCATTGTGATAATGGCCGATATCCTAGCAGGTGAAGTAAACCTTAAAACATTCCCTTTCACACAAAGATGAGTAATAAAGGAGCACAAAGGTACCATGAATGTGACACTGAAAGAATTTTTCCCCTTAACCAAATCCTTAAATAGGCCCACAAGAACTCACAGATTTGCTTCTTTCTCTCCTTATCATGAAATTCCTTGAGATACTCATCTAGCTCTTCCCTAGAAGTGATGGAGTGTCTCCTGCCAGGCAATTGAACTGGGGAAGAACTGAAGGGATGGGGTAAATAGTTTGATAGAGAAAAAGGAGATGATGCGTTCTTCCCCAAAATGGAGTCAGCCAATTGTGAAGAACTAAAAATGTCTCGTTTGGGACTCTGAAAAATAAAAACTCAATTAAAACAAGATCCAAAGTGAAACACTCAGTCTGAAGTATTTGTGCACTACATTGCAACTAAATGTCTAGTTTGCCATCTTGCGAAACCTTGTTTAACTTCAACAATATTGTTAAAGGTAATTACTTTCAAAAACACAGTGGAATTTGATTCATATATTATGTCCTTGGTACTAAAGATGACTGCCCATGTGTGTGAAATAAGCTTAGTAATTAATATTCTAGTTTATCAATGCATTAAATCTACTTGGATTGGCATGGGATTTAGTGGATGTGAGCATGACATCACATGAAGGACTGCCTTCAAGGACTCAGGTATACCATCAGATCAGAATATCCTGAAGGAGGCTCACTTCCTCCAAGAACTCTGACACAACACCCTGGTCTTTAAGCAGCCTATGCTACATCTTACTCTTTTTCCAAATTCTTGACTTGGGTGGGGGGGTTACTTTATGGGTGGTACATTCCAACATCATTATTAGGTAGTGTGGTAAGGCAGGCATTTTTATGTCTCACCATCCATCACTGGCTTGTGGCTAAGATCGAAGAAATAGGTAGAACTCAAAACTAATCCATCAATTACCAATCAGTTGTTTCATAGATCCAAAAGAGCAAATGTTGGGGCATTATAAATGAAATAGTTGGGGAAATAATTTAATGCCTTAACCTACTTTGTGTGAAGAAACATTTATCTTACATTAATTATATTGTAGGATGAATTATATAAAGATGATTTGTTACGATAACTCCATGAATTAGCAGTTACAGAAGAAGTTGGACTTGAAGCATTTAATGACCGATTTAAACTGAGTCCTGAAAGTCAACAAATTAAGCAATTATTGGTCATAAATATTTGTCCTCTGAAAAATGAATTAATAAATACATTTCATCAAATGACAAGATATTTACATAAACTTTTTATCAGGTAATTCTTCATTGTATATTCTAAATTACCATTTTTAATCAAATTTGCTACTTTAAACAATTCAAAGAATTTCAAAGAATCTCTTAAGCCAATTTCCTAAAGATGGAGTTTGTCTAATGAGAAACCAAATATCAAGAATGAATATCTAACTAATTCAACCGATCAATTGGTTTTAAATGCGACTATTGAGCACTACCTCTTATGAGACATCTTAAACCTGAGATACATTTATATAACATTGTTAAATCTTGCAAATACTCCAAGTGGAGTTTAATATTCAGAGTACCCAATGACACCAACCAATTTACCTTGACTTAGAGATGTATTAGAATACAACGAACTATTGGATGATGCAAATGAGCCACATAAGTTTGCAGGAGTACCGGGATACCAAGGTTTAGTTGGAGAAGTCAAATTAGAAGTGTTGAGAGTTGGGGGCGGTCGTCTGTGGATGGTGGCCTGGAACAACTCAGAGAGTTTAGGTGACTGATCTGGAACCGGGGTCAAGACTCGTTGTTCTGGAGAGGGGGGTTTAAATCCTAAATCTGAAAAATATAAGAAATCCTTAGCAAAAATTATGTACACATTACCAATGGCAAGACTTTGTTCTTTTAATTTTAAGATTCTATCATGGGCAAATGGTCACCAACAATGGCATGGCCACTGCAATACCCAAGTATGAATACCTAAACCAATACCCAAGTCCATTAAATAAGAAAGCAAAATAAAGAATAAATACTATCATGACCACATGAAGGAGGCCTGCCTCCCTTAAGGACTTGAATATACCATCAGTTCAGATATCCTGAAAGAGGTCCACCACCTCCAACCGGAGACACAACCTCCTGGTACAGCAGAGCCTGTCCCTAGTGCCAGATGGTAATAGTTAAGACTACAAACCACACTGGAATACAAAAACCAAAATCCACAGAAAACTCAATGCTCTGTGTCATATAAGAGAAACCACCATTGGAAAAAAGAAACACTAACAACTCCATAATAACAATTTATTTGCACCACATTCAATTATGCACACCATCGTGCCACCCCTTGACGACTAAAATTAACACTCAAAATACCCCTTATAACAAATCACAGCACTATACAAACCACATGCTCACATCAAACATACAAAGCCAAAATTCTCCCACACATACAAAATTTTATATGAATACAATTCAACATCAGGAGAAGCCACAGTTACACCCATCTCTCAGCCTCAGCACAAACCCAGCCACTCCAAGCACCAAAAAAGTAACACCTTCAATACATTTAAACAGGATAAGAAAGACTCGCACTCATACTCAAATAGCCACCACCTAGAAAAGAGCCCAATCAATCCTATAATACATCTCCAGGTCACTCCCTCAAAATTCAGATCAAACAAGGAACCAAAAACTGCACAAGCTGTGACCACCTCTCAGAACCCTAAGCCCAGTGCACATTATGGCCAATGTTTTTTTTTTGTTTTTTTTAATTAAGGGGCTATCTGGCGACTGCCGACTTAGGCATAAGTCGCCGTAAACAAACAGCCTAGTTCTAGGCTACTTTAAAAAATTGAACAGGAAACAACAATAAAAAGAAATAACAATAACAAAGCAATAACAAAAACAACAACAATTGAACCTGGTTAAATGAAAGGGAGAACGCCGGCCTCCACCAAAAAGTCAACAAGTCCACCAGTCAAAGTGCACGCACTCGTCCCGAGTACAAGGGGCAGGCGGTAGCGACCCCGCCCATCCCTGTACCGGGACCGGTGTCGTGCGCAAAGATCACCCAGACTGGGACATTCGACAAGAATGTGGCGAACAGTCTGGGGGACGACGCAGTCGTTGCAATAGGGCGCAGGCGAGGGCTCCATCAAATAGCGATGCGTCACACGTGTGTCCGATTCGGAGACGACAGAAAGCAACCTGAAACCGCCGCGGCATTGGGGGATAGGTCCATGGGAACAGTCGCGGCGCAATGGCACGCAACTTTAAGTTCCCTTCGACCGTCTCCCATCTTCTTTGCCAAGCAGTCCGAAGAGCTGCCCGTATTCCTGCCATGTAGTCAGTGTGAAGAAGAGCGAAACGCTGGTCCGGTCGCAGAGTCCTCGCGGACTCTTTGGCGCCCTCATTCCCCGCAATTCCTACATGTCCAGGAACCCAGCAGAAGATAATCTCGACATCTGCCCGGCTCGCCAAAACCGTGGCGTCACGGATATCGCGAACCAGGGGATGCGGAGATTCCAATGCCCCAAGAGCACTCAGGGCGCTTTGTGAGTCGCTATAGATCACAATCCGGTCTCCGAACCGGGCACGTCGCGTAATCTCCCGTACCGAGTGGTGTATTGCCACCAGCTCGGCCGTGAAGACAGACGCAGCGCCTGGTAGAGCCCCGCTGACTTCAAACAGAGGGGATACGGCGTGGAAGCCGACCCCCTCTTGGGACTTGGAGCCATCCGTATACACTGGCACGGTACCAGCGTGACACGATGTGTCCTCCAAAAAGGTCGAACGCAATACTCCCGGCGCAGTACAAGCTTTGGGAGCAGAGGCGTGGCGACAAATAGCCAAATGTGGTACCCTCCAGGGTGGCGTCCTGGGCAGAACCAGGGGCGGCACCGGCCCGAGAGCTATATCTACCTCTCGAAGGAGTTTCCTGGCCCTAAACCCAAAGGGCTTAGGGTATGACTGGCGTCTCTCGGCGGCATAGGCAGCATCGAGATCAGCTGCGGATGCAGTGAGAGCTGTTGGCGACTGAGGGAGGCGCCGGGCTCGCGCGTACAGGCGAGTGATGCACTGCACGCGGCGCAGAGCGAGTGGCATCTCCCCAGCATCGAACAACAGGCTCTCAATGGGGAAAGTGCGGAAGGCACCGGTCGTCAGGCGAAGGCCGGTGTGGTGGATTGAATCCACCTTCCGCAATAAACGCTCGGCTGCGGATGCATAAAACTCGCATCCGTAGTCGAGCTTCGAACGAACAAAGGATCGATAAAAAAGTAAGGCGGTAGCCCTATCAGCGCCCCAAGCGCTGAACGTCACGGAACGGAGAATGTCCATGGCGCGGGTACAAGAGACCCTAAGGCTGCGAATATGAGCCTCCCAGGTGAGGCGTCGGTCGAATACAAGACCAAGGAAACGGTGCGACTCAACCACATCCAGGCGCACCCCATTAAGAAACAAATCTGGGTCGGGGTGAAGCCGTGGATGGCGGCAGAAGTGCACCACCTTAGTCTTGGCCAAAGAAAACCGAAACCTGTGCGCTTCGGCATAGCGAGAGACGCGGTTCAATGCCTGTTGGAGTCGACGCTGCAGAGTTGGCATCTGGGCTGCGCCAAAAGAGATCGAAAGGTCGTCCACGTAGAGCGTAGCGAGAACATCTTCCGGCAGCACCGAGGTGATGCCGTTGATGCTCAGGGCAAAGAGTGTGACACTAGGACACTTCCCTGCGGGACACCCTCTTCCTGCTCCTTTGGGGCAGAGAGGGCTCCCCCCACCCGTACGCGGAATCGACGATCTCGCAAAAATTCAGATATAAACATTGGGAGGCGTCCCCTCGCCTCCATGATACCGTATCGCCATGCGGTATCATAGGCCTTCTCCAGATCAAAAAACACCGTGGCGTAGTGCTGTCTACGAAGGAAAGCCTCGCAGACGGCATTTTCCAGTCGGAGCAGAGCATCCGACGTGGAGTGAAACTTACGGAAGCCGCACTGTGCAGAAGACAGATGGCCTCTGCTGTCCAGGAAATAGGCTAATCTAACATTTACCAATTTCTCCATCAACTTGCACACGCAAGAGGTTAGAGAGATTGGGCGGAAACCGGTCGGAGTAGAGTGATCTCTCCCCGGCTTGCGAAAGGCGAGCACAGTAGCGATTCGCCAGGAGTCTGGGAGAAGACCTTCCACCCAGATCCTGTTGAACATATCTAACAGAAAGGCCATGCCTCGCTCACCCAGGTGTCGAAGCATGGCGTACGGGACATCGTCCGGACCATGGGCGGTGTCCGCGCACGAAGCGAGAGCGGAACGCAACTCACTCACAGTAAACTTGTCGTTGAAGGGTTCTCCGCCTCTGGATGTAAAGTCCAGCCGGCGGCCTTCCGCGACATCACGACGTGCATTGAATGCTGGCGGAGCAGCATCACGGCTAGAGAATGCGGAGAAAGCGGTCGCTAAGGATTCCGCCACGGACGCGGGGTCCGAGATTGCGGTCCCATTCTCCTGGAGAACGGGAGGGGGGTCCTG
The DNA here is from genome assembly GCA_963969495.1 of Ceratothoa steindachneri. Lineage (NCBI taxonomy): Eukaryota > Metazoa > Arthropoda > Malacostraca > Isopoda > Cymothoidae > Ceratothoa > Ceratothoa steindachneri. The sequence continues at coordinate 147,601,353 of OZ018331.1, read as the reverse complement.
CAAGAACTTGCCCCGAATCCTTTTGACTCGCTTCCACACCTCAGCTAAAGGGGTCTTCCCGTTAAGTGAAGACACGTATGCCCGCCAAGAAGAGCGGCGGGCGTGCTTCGAAATATACCGGAACCTAGCCCTAGCCCGACGAAATTCAGCGACAGTGAAATCGTTCGGGCGGCGCTTATAGCGCATGTAGGCATAACGCTTCTGTTTGAGGGCCGTCTCACACTCGGCCGACCACCATGGGAGTGGTCGGCGTGCAAAACGGCCAGACGTCCTAGGAATAGTAGTCAGGCCCACGGCGATGAGATTGCCGGAGAAGAACTCAACGGCCTCATCTACCGACCTAAACTCCTCGACTGAGATAGAGAATTCAGTCATTTCCTGAAATGCAGGCCACCGCGCCCGCGCCAAGCACCACCGAGGTGGTTTCTCAGGCGGCAGTTGCCCTGAAAATGATATTTGAATGGGAAAGTGATCACTACCATGGAGGTCATCGACCACCCCCCAATCAAAATCAGGCTGTGCATCCGAAGAGCACAAAGATAGGTCAAGGCAAGAAAATGAAGCGGTTCTCGGACAGTGATGCGTAAACTCATCCACGTTTAGGACACCCATCTCAAGCTCTTCGATCAGATCGGCAAGGACTTGTCCCCTGGGATTTATGGAGTAATCTCCCCAGAGAGGATGCCTGCCGTTCAGATCTCCAAGCAAGAGATAGGGCCTCGGCAACCGTGCCACGACGCGGCGGAAGTCCCCCGCGTCGAAGTCAGCTGACGGTGGAATGTACGCAGAAATGATAGTATACCTCCTATCCAGGTGTAGCTGCACAGCCACTGCCTGAAAGGAGGTATCTAAAGAGAAAGGAAGAACGGAGACATCATGCCGGGTGTAAACCGCGCATTCCCCAGCTCGGCCATCCTGCGGTGGTGGGGCCGCAAGACCCTTATACCCCGGGAGGGCAGGCAGGGGGCACGTGCCTAGCATGGTCTCCTGCAAAAAAATAGCTAACGGGGAACGGGACGAGGCGAGCCTCCGCAGCTCCTCCCAGTTGGCCCGGAGTCCACGGCAATTCCATTGAAGGAATATGCCCTCCGGGCCTAGCTCGGAGGAGACGCGGGGGCCCTCCTCGAATTGAAGACCCTCACGGGAATGGCCGTACGCTTTCCGGGGGCAGAACCCCGGGCGCTGTTGGCCGGACAAAGCGCTGGAGGCGCTGTCGCCTTCGAGGACTTATTGGGGGAGGTTGGGCTCGCCATGCGAGTCTTTTCCTCCCTCCGCCTCGAAACCTTAGGCGGGCGCTGCGGCTTCGGAGGCGCGGGGGCCTCTTTTCGAGGAACCACCGTCTCCGAGCCACTCGCTCCACCTCGGGGCGTGGGCGAAGGAGCCGAAGCTCCTTTGTTGCTGTCCTCCTTTCGGGGGACAGCTTTAGGAACCCCTGAAGATGGCCTAGCGACCATCTTCAGGGGTGTTGCCTCCTGTGAGTCTAACGACTTGGTGGAGGCGCGTGGCCGTTTCGCCTTGCGGGAAACGGTCACGCTGGGGGAAGAGGGGGGAGCCCTGGTTTTAGCCGGGGCTGGGTATGAACCCTTTTTGCCGCCAGCTTTACCAGGGGAGCGCCCGGGTTGGGTAGAGCCCGCAGAAGGGCTCCGAATGGGCGCGGAAACAACCGTGCTCGTTGGCCTGGATGGGCCAGGAGCAAAGGGTGCCTTTCGAACTACTGTGGCATATGACGTCCCAGGCAGAGCTGGGCGCGCCAGGACCAAGTCCTTAGCCTCGCGGAATGAGAGTCTATCCTGGGCCTGAACGGCCAGGATTTCTTTCTCCACGAGATATGCACCACATTGCTTCGAAGAAGCAGGGTGCGGCTCTCCGCAATTGACACACTTGGCCACACACGATTTGGACTTATCGTGTGCGACCTTGGAGCAATTTACACAGACTTCGGGTGACCCCGACTTTGCACGTCTACATGAGCGATTCGTATGGCCGAAGCGGTGACAGTAATAGCACCGCCGCGGCAGTGGCACGAATGCCTTCACGCGGTAGCGGTACCAACCGGCACGCACCGACTCAGGGAGCTTGTCACAGTCGAACGTGACGAAGAGTGTAGGGGTGGGTCTCGAAGCCCCTCCCTGTTTTCTCATCACACGTTCGACCTTGACCGCCCCATGATCGGCCAGCTCTAGGGTGATGTCCTCAATGGAGTAGTCAACGAGTTCCCTCGCATAAACTACTCCTTTCACAAAGTTCATGGTAGAGTGCGGCGTCACACTCACCGGGGTGCCATGAAGTGTCCGAAGAGCACTTATCTTGGCCGCCTCGGCGGGATTCGCCGCATTCGCCAGAAGGCTCCCGTCCGAGAAACGGGTCACCTTCGGCTCTCTACCAATTGCACTAGCTAATCCTCTCCTCTGATGGATCATGTTGCCCTTGGACAACATGGTGCCATCAGTGGAGCGAATAACGAGGAAGCGTTTGAAGCCAGCGGGCTCGAAAACGCCAGGTAACCTCTGAATCAGGGGCCCCGATGTCATCGAGGCTCCGCCCTGTGCACCTTTGGTGTTAGTCTTGGTCAGGGGCTCTGCACACGAGGGGGTAGAGGGGCCGGATGTGCCGATCTTGGCTTGGTCGCCTACCAAAGTGGTAGCAGACCCATCCGTCCCCGCAGCCCCCACGGATGGAGAGGAGCCCCGAGTCTTCTTCGTCTTTTTAGTCTTTTTCTTTCTTGGAGAGGAGGGCAGGGAATGAAGCCGCTTCTCACCTCCGCCGGCAGAAGCCCCCAGGCCAGAAGGACCGGCCTCAGCCAGGTCCGTCTCCGAAATGGAGAAGGTCCTGGTTGTCGTGGGGGCACCTGTCGGAGGAGATCCCTCCCCTCCTTTTACTGCCTCGGAGCCCTCAGCCATTTGAGGAGGACCTTGCATAGGGGCGGATTCGGGTTCAGTGCTTGGCGCCGAGCCCGAATTCCCCCCCATGGAAAGCCCTACCGTCTGAGGCTGGGTCTCCTCAAGGACCATGTTTATCACAGGAGGGGCCTCCAGTTGGCCATCCCCTCCCAGGACATCGCAGGTCCCCTTGGCAGTGTCGCCAGTCTTGTGTGGGGAGGCACAGGCCTTGACCCCAGCAAGGTTTAAAATTCTTGCCAGCAGGTCTTTTGAGGGAAGCGACCTAAGGGGCCTGGCTTCCCTCTCCCCCCTAAGGGGGTTTGCCCTACCGAGCCGCTTTGATGGGGAGCGGCTGGCTTTCTTGGCAGTCCCCTTGGAAAGAAAAGAGGGGACTGCCGCTGGGAAAAGGGAGGTGCCCGAAAGCACCTCCAGAGAAGGGGGTGAGGGGGAGTCCCCTGCACCCGTAGGCGAAGGAGAGGAGTAAGCCTCATCTCCGGTTAGAGAAATATGGAGGGTCCCCTGTGCAAGCACAGGGGGGGGGAACCTCCATTTTTTTGCTGGAGCTGCCCGAGGGCGGCTCCGTCGATGGAACAGGGGAAGTTGAGGGTTGGGTTTGTTTTTTTTTATCATCATTGGGCATGGTGACCCTTTTTTAAACACGGGATGCAATCGCGCACACCTCTCGCAGTAGCCCGCACTGCGAGAGGTGCTTACAAGCCCGGCAGAGCCAGGCGCCGCCATTTGGGACCACCCCTCCCGCCTGGTGGCCGGGAAGTCCATCGGCATGGCGGCTCCACCTTGGACACGGCGTAAAAATTAATAGATTGTGAAGAGGAGAGGAAAAGGGATGTGAGGAAGGTATGGGTGGGGATGAAGCAGGTAGTTAAAAACCAGCCACCCCAGGCCGGAGATCAGGGGTTAGGGAACATTGTCCCCCACCCCCTCAGCCCCGATGCGGGACGGTTGGCTGAAAGGAAGGTCAGCATCTACCCTGTGAAATTAGAGGCTGACCAGAGAAAGTTGTGGGAGAGGTTGTGTGAAAAGAGAGGAAACAAGTGTTTTGAAGGAAGGAAGAGAGGCTAAGCTGGGGCCGGACGGAGCGCTGGATCCCGTCAGCACGGCGGCCAGAGTGGCAAATCGCCGCGCCCCTTACGGGGAACAAAACAATAACAAAAAAAAAGGAACCTTAAATAAAGGGGAGAAGCCCGGCCTCCCCAAAAAAGTCAACAAGTCCACAAGTCAAAGTGCACGAATCTATCCCGAGCACAAGGGACATGCGGTAGCGACCCCGCCCATCCCGGTACTGGGACAGGTATCGTGCACGAAGATCACCCAGACTGGGACATTCGACAAGAATGTGCCGAACAGTCTGGGGGACGACGCAGTCGTTGCAATAGGGCGCAGGCGAGCGCTCCATCAAATAGCGATGCGTCACACGAGTGTGTCCGATTTGGAGACGACAGAAAGCAACCTGAAGCCGCCGCGGCATTGGGGGATAGGTCCATGGGAACAGTCGCGGCGCAATGGCACGCAACTTTAAGTTCCCTTCGACCGTCTCCCATCTTCTTTGCCAAGTAGTCCGAAGAGCTGCCCGTATTCCTGCCATGTAGTCGGTGTTGGTCCGGTCGCAGAGTCCTCGCGGACTCTTTGGCGCCCTCATTCCCCGCAATTCCTACATGTCCAGGAACCCAGCAGAAGATAATCTCGACATCTTCCCGGCTCGCCAAAACCGTGGCGTCACGGATATCGCGAACCAGGGGATGCGGAGATTCCAATGCCCCAAGAGCACTCAGGGCGCTTTGTGAGTCGCTATAGATCACAATCCGGTCTCCGAACCGGGCACGTCGCGTAATCTCCCGTACCGAGTGGTGTATTGCCCCCAGCTCGGCCGTGAAGACAGACGCAGCGCCTGGTAGAGCCCCACTGACTTCAAACAGAGGGGATACGGCGTGGAAGCCGACCCCCTCTTGGGACTTGGAGCCATCCGTATACACTGGCACGGTTCCAGCGTGACACGATGTGTCCTCCAAAAAGGTCGAACGCAATACTCCCGGCGTGGTACAAGCTTTGGGAGCAGAGGCGTGGCGACAAATAGCCAAATGTGGTACCCTCCAGGGTGGCGTCCTGGGCAGAACCAGGGGCGCCACCGGCCCGAGAGCTATATCTACCTCTCGAAGGAGTTTCCTGGCCCTAAACCCAAAGGGCTTAGGGTATGACTGGCGTCTCTCGGCGGCATAGGCACCATCGAGATCAGCTGCGGAAGCAGTGAGAGCTGTTGGTGACTGAGGGAGGCGCCGGGCTCGCGCGTACAGGCGGGTGATGCACTGCACGCGGCGCAGAGGGAGTGGCATCTCCCCAGCATCGACCAACAGGCTATCAATGGGGGAAGTGCGGAAGGCACCGGTCGCAAGGCGAAGGCCGGTGTGGTGGATCAAATCCACCTTCCGCAATAAACGCTCGGCTGCGGATGCATAAAACTCGCATCCGTAGTCGAGCTTCGAGCGAACATTTTTTTTTATTATTTATTTAAGGGGCTATCTGGCGACTGCCGACTTAGACATAAGTCACCGTAAACAAACAGCCTAGTTCTAGGCTACTTTAAAAAATTGAACAGGAAACAACAATAAAAAGAAATAACAATAACAATAACAAAGCAATAACAAAAACGATAACAAAAACAAAAACAACAATTAAACCAGGTTAAATGAAAGGGAGAAGGCCGGCCTCCCCCAAAAAGTCAATAAGTCCACCAGTCAAAGTGCACGCACTCGTCCCGAGTACAAGGGACAGGCGGTAGCGACCCCGCCCATCCCGGTAGCGGGACAGGTGTCATGCGCGAAGATCACCCAGACTGGGACATTCGACAAGAATGTGGCGAACAGTCTGAGGGACGACGCAGTCGTTGCAATAGGGCGCAGGCGAGCGCTCCATCAAATAGCGATGCGTCACACGAGTGTGCCCGATTCGGAGACGACAGAAAGCAACCTGAAGCCACCGCGGCATTGGGGGATAGGTCCATGGGAACAGTCGCGGCGCAATGGTACGCAACTTTAAGTTCCCTTCGACCGTCTCCCATCTTCTTTGCCAAGCAGTCCGAAGAGCTGCCCGTATTCCTGACATGTAGTCGGTGTGAGGAAGAGCGAAACGCTGGTCCGGTCGCAGAGTCCTCGCGGACTCTTTGGCGCCCTCATTCCCCGCAATTCCTACATGTCCAGGAACCCAGCAGAAGATAATCTCGACATCTGCCCGGCTCGCCAAAACCGTGGCGTCACGGATATCGCGAACCAGGGGATGCGGAGATTCCAATGCCCCGAGAGCACTCAGGGCGCTTTGTGAGTCGCTATGGATCACAATCCGGTCTCCAAACTGGGCACGTCGCGTAATCTCCCGTACCGAGTGGTGTATTGCCACCAGCTCGGCCGTGAAGACAGACGCAGCGCCTGGTAGAGCCCCGCTGACTTCAAACAGAGGGGATACGGCGTGGAAGCCGACCCCCTCTTGGGACTTGGAGCCATCCGTATACAATGAAAGCGTTCGGGCAGGCGGGAGCTGTTGGCCGGACAAAGCGCTGAAGGCGCTGTCGCCTTCGAGGACTTATTGGGGGAGATTGGGCTCGCCATGCAAGTCTTTTCCTCCCTCCGCCTCGAAACCTTAGGCGGGCGTTGCGGCTTCGGAGGCGGGGGGCCCTCTTTTCGAGGAACCACCGTCTCCACCTCGGGGCGTGGGCGAAGGAGCCGAAGCTCCTTTGTTGCTGTCCTCCTTTCGGGGGACAGCTTTAGGAACCCCCCGAAGATGGCCTAGGACCATCTTAAAGGGTGTTGCCTCCTGTGAGTCTAACGACTTGGTGGAGGCGGGTGACCCCGACTTTGCACGTCTACATGAGCGATTCGTATGGCCGAAGCGGTGACAGTAATAGCACCGCCACGGCAGTGGCATGAATGCCTTCACGCGGTAGCGGTACCAACCAGCACGCACCGACTCAGGGAGCTTGTCACAGTCGAACGTGATGAATAGTGTAGGGGTGGGTCTCGAGGCCCCTCCCTGTTTTCTCATCACACGTTCGACCTTGACCGCCCCATGGTCGGCCAGCTCTAGGGTGATGTCCTCAATGGAGTAGTCAACGAGTTCCCTCACATATACTACTCCTTTCACAAAGTTCATGGTAGAGTGCGGCGTCACACTCACCGGGGTGTCATGAAGTGTCAGAAGAGCACTTATCTTGGCCGCCTCAGCGGGATTCGCCGCATTCGCCAGAAGGCTCCCGTCCCGAGAAACGGGTCACCTTCGGCTCTCTACCAATTGCACTAGCTAATCCTCTCCTCTGATGGATCTTGTTGCCCTTGGACAACATGGTGCCATCAGTGGAGCCAATAACGAGGAAGCGCTTGAAGCTAGCGGGCTTGAAAACGCCAGGTAACCTCTGAATGAGGGGCCCCGATGTCATCGAGGCTCCGCCATGTGCACTCTTGGTATTAGTCTTAGTCAGGGGCTTCGAAACCGGGGGAGAAGAGGGGGCGGATGTGCCGATCTTGGCTTGGTTGCTTGCCAGAGTGGCAGCAGACCCATCCATCCCCGCAGCCCCCACGGATGGAGAGGAGCCCCGAGTCTTCTTCGTCTTTTTAGTCTTTTTCTTTCTTGGAGAGGAGGGCAGGGAATGAAGCCGCTTCTCACCTCCGCCGGCAGAAGCCCCCATGCCAGATGGGCCGGCCTCGGCCAGGTCCCTCTCCGAAATGGAAGTCCTGGTAGTCGTAGGGGCACCTGTTGGAGGAGATCCCTCCCCTCCTTGTACTGCCTCGGAGCCCTCAGCCGTTTGAGGAGGACCCTGCATAGGGGCGGATTTGGATTCGGTGCTTGGCGCCGAGCCCGGATTCCCCCCCATGGAAGGCCCTACCGTCTGAGGCTGGGTCTCCTCAAGGACCATGTCTATCACAGGAGGGGCCTCCAGTTGGCCATCCCCTCCCAGGACATCGCAGGTTCCCTTGGCAGCGTCAAGAGTCTTTTGTGGGGAGGCACAGGCCTTAACCCCAGCAAGGTTTAATATTCTTGCCAGCAGGTCTTTTGAGGAAGGAGGACCGAAGGGGCCTGGCTTCCCTCTCCCCCCTAAGGGGGTTTGCCCTACCGAGCCGCTTTGATGGGGAGTGGCTGGCTAAGGTTTTGTTGTTTTTTTTATTAAGGGGCTATCTGGCGACTGCCAACTTAGGCATAAGTTGCCGTAAACAAACAGCCTAGTTCTAGGCTACTTCAAAATAATTCAACAGGAAACAACAATAAAAAGAAAAAACAATAACAAAGCAATAACAAAAACGATAAAAAAAACAACAACAATAATAAAACCGGGTTAAATGAAAGGGAGAAGGCCGTCCTCCCCCAAAAAGTCAATAAGTCCACCAGTCATGGTGCACGCACTCGCCCCGAGTACAAGGGACAGGCGGTAGCGACCCCACCCATCCTGGTACCGAGACAGGTATCGTGCGCGAAGATCACCCAGACTGGGACATTCGACAAGAATATGCCGAACAGTCTGGGGGACGACGCAGTCGTTGCAATAGGGCGCATGCGAGCGCTCCATCAAGTAGCGATGCGTCACACGAGTGTGTCCGATTCGAAGACGACAGAAAGCAACCTGAAGCCACCGCGGCATTGGGGGATAGATCCATGGGAACAGTCGCGGCGCAATGGCACGCAACTTTAAGTTCCCTTCGACCGTCTCCCATCTTCTTTGCCAAGCAGTCCGAAGAGCTGCCCGTATTCCTGCCATGTAGTCGGTGTGAGGAAGAGCGAAACGCTGGTCCGGTCGCAGAGTCCTCGCGGACTCTTTGGCGCCCTCATTCCCCGCAATTCCTACATGTCCAGGAACCCAGCAGAAGATAATCTCGACATCTGCCCGGCTCGCCAAAACCGTGGCGTCACGGATATCGCGAACCAGGGGATGCGGAGATTCCAATGCCCCGAGAGCGCTCAGGGCGCTTTGTGAGTCGCTATAGATCACAATCCGGTCTCCGAACCGGGCACGTCGCGTAATCTCCCGTACCGAGTGGTGTATTGCCACCAGCTCGGCCGTGAAGACAGACGCAGCGCCTGGTAGAGCCCCGCTGACTTCAAACAGAGGGGATACGGCGTGGAAGCCGACCCCCTCTTAGGACTTGGAGCCATCCGTATACACTGGCAAGGTACCAGCGTGACATGATGTGTGCTCCAAAAAGGTCGAACGCAATACTCCCGGCGCAGTACACATTTTGGGAGCAGAGGCGTGGCGACAAATAGCCAAATTTGGTACCCTCCAGGGTTGCGTCCTGGGCAGAACCAGGGGCGCCAGCGGCCCTGAGACTTATATCTACCTCTCAAAGGAGTTTCCTGGCCCTAAACCCAAAGGGCTTAGGGTATGACTGGCGTCTCTCGACGGCATAGGCACCTTCGAGATCAGCTGCGGATGCAGTGAGAGCTGTTGGCGACTGAGGGAGGCGCCGGGCTCGCTGGTACAGTCGAGTGATACACTGCACGCGGCGCAGAACGAGTGGCATCTCCCCAGCATCGACCAACAGGCTGTCAATGGGGGAAGTGCGGAAGGCACCGGTCGTCAGGCGAAGGCCGGTGTGGTGGATTGAATCCACCTTCCGCAATAAACGCTCGGCTGCGGATGCATAAAACTCGCATCCGTAGTTGAGCTTCGAACGAACAAAGGATCGATAAAAAAGTAAGGCGGTAGCCCTATCAGCGCCCCAAGCGCTGAACGTCACGGAACGGAGAATGTCCATGGCGCGGGTACAAGAGACCCTAAGGCTGCGAATATGAGCCTCCCAGGTGAGGCGTCGGTCGAATACAAGACCAAGGAAACGGTGCGACTCAACCACATCCAGGCGCACCCCATTAAGAAACAAATCTGGTTCGGGGTGAAGCCGTGGATTGCGGCAGAAGTGCACCACCTTAGTCTTAGCCAAAGAAAACCGAAACCTGTGCGCTTCGGCATAGCGAGAGACACGGTTCAATGCCTGTTGGAGTCGACGCTCCAGAGTTGGCATCTGGGCCGCGCCAAAAGAGATCGAAAGGTCGTCCACGTAGAGCGTAGCGAGAACATCTTCCGGCAGCACCGAGGTGATGCCGTTGATGCTCAGGGCAAAGAGTGTGACACTAAGGACACTTTCCTGCGGGACACCCTCTTCCTGCTCCTTTGGGGCAGAGAGGGCTCCGCCCACCCGTACGCGGAATCGACGATCTCGCAAAAATTCAGATATAAACATTGGTAGGCGTCCCCTCGCCCCCATCGTGTGGAGAGTCTCCATGATACCGTATCGCCATGCGGTATCATAGGCCTTCTCCAGATCGAAAAACATAGTGGCGTAGTGCTGTCTATGAAGGAAAGCCTCACAGACGGCATTTTCCAGTCGGAGCAGAGCATCCGACGTGGAGTGGAACTTGCGGAAGCTGCACTGTGCGAAAGACAGATGGCCTCCGCTGTCCAGGAAATAGGCTAATCTAACATTTACCAATTTCTCCATCAACTTGCACACGCAAGAGGTTAGAGAGATTGGGCGGAAACCGGTCGGAGTAGAGTGATCTCTCCCCGGTTTGCGAAAGGCAAGCACAGTAGCGATTCGCCAGGAGTCTGGGAGAAGACCTTCCACCCAGATCCTGTTGAACAAATCTAACAGAAAGGCCATGCCTCGCTCACCTAGATGTCGAAGCATGGCGAAAGGGACATCGTCCGGACCATGGGCGGTGTCCGCGCACGAAGCGAGAGCGGAACGCAACTCGCTTACAGTAAACTTGTCGTTGAAGGGTTCTCCGCCTCTGGAGGTAAAGTCCAGCCGGCGGCCTTCCACGACATCACGACGTGCATTGAATGCTGGCGGAGCAGCATCACGGCTAGAGAATGCAGAAAAAGCGGTCGCGAAGGATTCCGCCACGACCGCGGGGTCCGAGATTGCAGTCCCATTCTCCCGGAGAACGGGAGGGGGGTCCTACGAGAACTTGCCCCGAATCCTTTTGACTCGCTTCCACACCTCAGCTAAAGGGGTCTTCCCGTTAAGTAAAGACACGTATGCCCGCCAAGAAGAGCAGCGGGCGTGCTTCGAAATATACCGGAACCTAGCCCTAGCCCGACGAAATTCAGCGACAGTGAAATCGTTCGGGCGGCGCTTATAGCGCATGTAGGCATAACGCTTCTGTTTAAGGGCCGTCTCACACTCGGCCGACCACCATAGGAGTGGTCGGCGTGCAAAACGGCCAGACGTCCTAGGAATAGTAGTCAGGCCCACGGCGATGAGATTGCCGGAGAAGAACTCAACGGCCTCATCTACCGACCTAAACTCCTCGACTGAGATAGAGAATTCAGTCATTTCCTGAAATGCAGGCCAGCGCGCCCGCGCCAAGCACCACCGAGGTGGTCTCTCAGGCGGCAGTTGCCCTGAAAATGATATTTGAATGGGAAAGTGATCACTACCATGGAGGTCATCGACCACCCCCCAATCAAAATCAGGCTGTGCATCCGAAGAGCACAATGATAGGTCAAGGCAAGAAAATGAAGCGGTTCTCGGACAGTGATGCGTAAACTCATCCACGTTTAGGAAACCCATCTCAAGCTCTTCGATCAGATCGGCAAGGACTTGTCCCCTGGGATTTATGGAGTAATCTCCCCAGAGAGGATGCCTGCCGTTCAGATCTCCAAGCAAGAGATAGGGCCTCGGCAACCGTGCCACGACGCGGCGGAAGTCCCCCGCGTCGAAGTCAGCTGACGGTGGAATGTACGCAGAAATGATAGTATACCTCCTATCCAGGTGCAGCTGCACAGCCACTGCCTGAAAGGAGGTATCTAAAGAGAAAGGAAGAACGGAGACATCATGCCGGGTGTAAACCACGCATCCCCCAGCTCGGCCATCCCGCGGTGGTGGGGTTGCAAGACCCTTGTACCCCAGGAGGGCGGGCAGGGGGCACGCGCCTAGCATGGTCTCCTGCAAAAAGATAGCTAACGGGGAGCGGGACGAGACGAGCCTCCGCAGCTCCTCCCAGTTGGCCCGGAGTCCACGGCAATTCCATTGAAGGAATATGCCCTCCAGGCCTAGCTCGGAGGAGACGCGGGGCCCCTCCTCGAACTGAAGACCCTCACGGGAATGGCCGTACACTTCCCGGGGGCAGAACCCCGGGCGCTGTTGGCCGGACAAAGCGCTGGAGGCGCTGTCGCCTTCGAGGACTTATTGGGGGAGGTTGGGCTCGCCATGCGAGTCTTTTCCTCCCTCCGCCTCGAAACCTTAGGCGGGCGCTGCGGCTTCGGAGGCGGGGGGCCCTCTTTTCGAGGAACCACCGTCTCCGAGCCACTCGCTCCACCTCGGGGCGTGGGCGAAGGAGCCGAAGCTCCTTTGTTGCTGTCCTCCTTTCGGGGGAACGCTTAAGGAACACCCGAAGATGGCCTAGCGACCATCTTCAGGGGTGTTGCCTCCTGTGAGTCTAACGACTCGGTGGAGGCGCGTGGCCGTTTCGCCTTGCGGGAAACGGTCACGCTGGGGGAAGAGGGGGGAGCCCTGGTTTTAGCCGGGGCTGGGTATGAACCCTTTTTGCCGCCAGCTTTACTAGGGAAGCGCCCGGGTTGGGTAGAGCCCGCAGAAGGGCTCCGAATGGGCGCGGAAACAACCGTGCTCGTTGGCCTGGATGGGCCAGGAGCAGAGGGTGCCTTTCTAGCTACTGAGGCATATGACGTCCCAGGCAGAGCTGGGCGCGCCAGGACAAGTCCTTAGCCTCGCGGAATGAGAGTCTATCCTGGGCCTGAATGGCCAGGTTTCTTTCTCCAGGAGATATGCACCACATTGCTTCGAAGAAGCAGGGTGCGGCTCTCCGCAATTGACACACTCGACTTATCGTGTGCGACCTTGGAGCAATTTACACATACTTCGGGTGACCCCGACTTTGCACGTCTACATGAGCGATTCGTATGGCCGAAGCGGTGACAGTAATAGCACCGCCGCGGAAGTGGCATGAATGCCTTCACGCGGTAGCGGTACCAACCGGCACGCACCGACTCAGGGAGCTTGTCACAGTCGAACGTGACGAAGAGTGTAGGGGTGGGTCTCGAGGCCCCTCCCTGTTTTCTCATCACACGTTCGACCTTGACCGCCCCATGGTCGGCCAGCTCTAGGGTGATGTCCTCAATGGAGTAGTCAACGAGTTCCCTCGCATAAACTACTCCTTTCACAAAGTTCATGGTAGAGTGCGCCGTCACACTCACCGGGGTGCCATGAAGTGTCCGAAGAGCACTTATCTTGGCCGCCTCGGCGGGATTCGCCGCATTCGCCAGAAGGCTCCCGTCCGAGAAACGGGTCACCTTCGGCTCTCTACCAATTGCACTAGCTAATCCTCTCCTCTGATGGATCATGTTGCCCTTGGACAACATGGTGCCATCAGTGGAGCGAATAACGAGGAAGCGTTTGAAGCCAGCGGGCTCGAAAACGCCAGGTAACCTCTGAATGAGGGGCCCCGATGTCATCGAGGCTCCGCCATGTGCACTCTTGGTCTTAGTCAGGGGCTCCGCACATGGGGGGGTAGAGGGGCTGGATGTGCCGATCTTGGCTTGGTCGCCTACCAAAGTGGCAGCAGACCTATCCGTCCCCGCAGCCCCCGCGGATGGAGAGGAGCCCCGAGTCTTCTTTGTCTTTCTAATCTTTTTCGTTTTTGGAGAGGAGGGCGGGGAATGAACCCACTTCTCACCTCCGCTGGCAGAAGCCCCCATGCCAGATGGGCCAGCCTCAGCCAGGTCCCTCACCCGAAATGGAGAAGCTTCTGCTAGTCGTGGGGGCACCTGTCGGAGGAGATCCCTCCCCTCCTTGTATTGCCTCGGAGCCCTCAGCCGTTTGAGGGGGACCTTGCATAGGGGCGGACTCGGGTTCGGTGCTTGGCGCCGAGCCCAGATTCCCCCCCATGGAAGGCCCTACCTTCTGAGGCTGGGTCTCCTCAAGGACCATGTCTATCACAGGAGGGGCCTCCAGTTGGCCATCCCCTCCTAGGACATCGCAGGTCTCCTTGGCAGCGTCAAGAGTCATTTGTGGGGAGGCACAAGCCTTAACCCCGGCAAGGTTTAATATCCTTGCCAGCAGGTCTTTTGAGGGATGCGACCGAAGGGGCCTGGCTTCCCTCTCCCCCCTAAGGGGGTTTGCCCTACCGAGCCGCTTACAAGAGGGGCGGTCGGCAATGGGCTGCCTGCTGGCTTTCTTGGCAGTCCCCTTAGAAAGAAAAGGAGGGACTGCCGCTGGAAATAGGGAGGTGCCCGAAAGCACCTCCAGAGAAGGGAGTGAGGGGAAGTCCCCTACACCCGTAGGCGTAGGAGAGGAGTAAGCCTCCTCTCCGGTTAAAGAAGTATGGAGGGTCCCCTGCGCAAGCACAGGGGGGGAGGCCTCCATTTTTTTTGGTGGAGCTGCCCGAGGGCGGCTCCGTTTTTCTTGGGGAAGTTGGGGGTTGGGGTTTTTTTTATAATCATCATTGGGCATGGTGACCCTCTTATTTACACGGGACGCAACAGCTCACCACCTCTCACAGTTGCCCGCACTGCAAGAGGTGCTTGCAGGCCCGGCGCCGCCATTTTGGACCACCCCTCCCGCCTGCTGGCCTGGCAGTCCATCGGCATGGCGGCTCCACCTTAGACGCGGCGTAAAAATGATAGATTTTGAAGACGAGAGGAAGGTATGGGTGGGGATGAAGCAGGTAGTTAAAAACCAGCCACCCCAGACCAGAGCTCAGGGGTTAGGGAACATTGTCCCCCACCCCCTCAGCCCCGATGCGGGACGGTTGGCTGAAAGGAAGGTCAGCATCTACCCTGTGAAATTAGAGGCTGACCAGAGAAAGTTGTGGGAAAGGTTGTGTGAAAAGAGAGGAAACAAGTGTTTTGAAGGAAGGAAGAGAGGCTAAGCTGGGGCCGGATGGGGTGCTGAGTCCCGTCAGCACGGCGGCCAGGATGGCAAATCGCCGCGCCCCTTACGGGGTGGCTGGCTAAGGGCTGCCTGCTGGCTTTCTTGGCAGTCCCCTTGGAAAGAAAAGAGGGGACTTCCGCTGGAAAAAGGGAGGTGCCCGAAAGCACCTCCAGAGAAGGGGGTGAGGGGGAGTCCCCTGCACCCGTAAGCGAAGGAGAGGAGTAAGCCTCCTCTCTGGTTAGAGAAATATGGAGGGTCCCCTGTGCTTGCACAGGGGGTGGGGACCTCCATTTTTTTGCTGGAGCTGCCCGAGGGCGGCTCCGTCGATGTTTCAGGGAAATTTGGGGGTTGTTTTTTTTTTTTATCTTCATCATTGGGCATGGCGACCCTATTTTTTACACAGGATGCAATCGCGCACACCTCTCGCAGTAGCCCGCATTGCGAGAGGTGCTTACAAGCCCGGCAGAGCCAGGCGCCGCCATTTGGGACCACCCCTCCCGCCTGGTGGCCTGGCAGTCCATCGGCATGGCGGCTCCACCTTAGACACGGCGTAAAATATATAGATTGTGAAGAGGAGAGGAAAAGGGATGTGAGGAAGGTATGGGTGGGGATGTGAGGAAGGTATGGGTGGGGATGAAGCAGGTTGTTAAAAACCAGCCACCCCAGACCGGAGCTCAGGGGTTAGGGAACATTGTCCCCCACCCCCCTCAGCCCCGATGCAGGACAGTTGGCTGAGAGGAAGGTCAGCATCTACCCTGTGAAATTAGAGGCTGACCAGAGAAAGTTGTGGGAGAGGTTGTATGAAAAGCGAGGAAACAAGTGTTTTGAAGGAAGAAGAAGAGGCTAAGCTGGGGTTGGACAGGGTGCTGAGTCCCGTCAGCACGGTGGCCAGGATGGCAAATCGCTGCACCCCTTACGGGGTATGGCCAATGTGGGCTGGCCTCACTGACCACAGCAGTTACCAAGCAAGTACTACTAAATTAAGAGCTTGAATACCAAACTTTCTTAAAAAATTACAAAAGAAGTTTCATAATATAACAAAGTTTCTCCTTTTGATGAAGAATGTAATGAAATGAAAAGTAGAAGGCAAGTACTAAGGAAAATATCCCTCCCTACAAGGTTACAGGGTCAGAGCAGTACATCACTATATGTCCAGAGTCATATTTATGCAATGGAGGTATGTTCGAAATCATCCCTGAACAAGTGTTTATGAAAGAATACTGGAGTTCAAATAAATGAGAATCGTACCACACTCAATGATCAAGCAAATAAAAGCACATGCAAGTTTGAGTTTTCATATTATTTTAATTGTCACAATTACAAGGAATAACAAAAATTAGAGAATCCTTGTCAATAAAGACTGGATAAGGTTTTATTACCATCATCTCTATCAATGAAGGTGAACTCACAATACATTCATTAAGTCACCAAACAAAAAAATACCTTTCCAATAGCCAATAGAATCACATATATTGATTTGAATTTCATGCCTGTCTAGAATTTCTACTCTATTTCTCTAGTGTAAATTATTGCTAAATTTATAACCAATAGTTTTTATGTGAGTCAAACTATAAATAACCACGTGGAACCTTATAACTTTATAATACTTACATTACCAATATACATAAAATGAAATATCAATAAAAAATATCTATCTACAAAAATAATGTCCTAACCTGATTCAGAAATAGCTAGAAGTTTTCTTTGTTTCTCAGTGATTTCAATTGGAGTTAAAACCAAAATTGGGATGAAATAAGATTTCAGATGGACACAAATGTTGAGTGTACAGACCACACACATAAGAGATGCAAACCACCAGATCAATTTATTTTCTTGAGTATAACCACCATAATGCCTGAAAAAAAAGTTTAACTCAAAACTAAAAATTCTATGTCCAATTTAATACATTTTCAAAATTATTAAATTGTCCAGAAATCAATTCCAGTTGCATTGCATTTAAAAGTAGCATGATTAACTAATCTAAAGCTACTCATATGTATTGCTACTATAAAGGATGTTAATAATATACTGCTTGGCTCTAATTAGAATATAATAATAATGTTTGTTTATATTTTAAGCATTTAATTTCTCAGTGTATACAGACAGGTTAGCATGAAATGTCTGAAACTTAATTGGGACTATCCAGCAATTTATCACACTCAATGTAGCTTAACTAGGCTGATTCATGCTAAGGTTGGAAATGGGGTTTCTAATTAGCTAGACCATAGCCCTTAATTACAATAAGTTTTGTACCTGGCAAAACAGCAGGGAGCCCAAAAATTGGGGGCTTAATTTTCTTGCATGATTTTACGTCAGCTAGAAAGCTTCATAACTCTTATGCAAAACTATTTGCTCATGGCTATACCAATGAATGGACAGCAAAGCTTCAGTTCTAAAGTTTTAAGATAGTGATAAATATCTTGAAAATCAAGAATATTGGAATAAAAAAAACAGAATTAAAATAAACTTATTGATAAAAATGGATGAAACAGGTCCTCACACAACAGTATATAAACCTGCAGAAAACTTAGAAATAAGTAAATCAAATGTTAATATGCATTTGCACAGGGAAATAGAAATAAGCTTTGTCCTTTAAAAAACTCTATACAGTTTCTAAGAATAAAAAGTAATTCTTGAAAGAATAGTGATGTAGATTTTGTACAAATCAAATAAAGCTTATGAAAACTTTTCAAACCCCAAGAATTACCATAATAACAATAACTAATGGTGGACAATAGTTGGTATTGGAAAATAAATATTATAAAGAAATAGAGTGAAATGCTTAGAATTAAAACAACCAGCATTTGTTAACACAAAGGGGGTCTTTACAATAATACTAGCCCTTACATAAAGAAAATAAAAGTATCACAAATCAAGAGCTGACCAATTCACTATAAATGCCATTTTAGAGCATGGAGCCTGACCTCCATTGCAAAAGTATTTTGAAGAAAATGGTATTTACTGTGATTAGTGTCATGCATCGCCCACTTATACCTACTCAACTATCCTTTAAAAATAAAAATGAATTCATTTCTGGATAACCTAATATATCTTTTTTGTAACCTTACTGCCAAAAGGCTGGGTATTGACATGCATTAAAAGGGCCATTTTGATAAGAAAAATTTAAAGGTAGGCTATATTTCATATAATGATAACATTATACTTTATATAGCATTATCTAATATATATTTCTGAAAGTATATATATATATATATATATATATATATATATATATATATATATATATATATATATATATATATATACAGTTGAATTCGTTTCTAAGGATCTCATTAGGTACCCAAATTTTTCAGCCCTATAAGCGACGGTGGCTTATAACTGAAAGTTCAATATTTATTGAAGTTGGTGTTAAAATGCAGTTTTCTATACAGTTTTATAAAAAGCTACTGTTAAATTAAATACTAAAGTCTTCTTTATGAATGGCAATTGACTCAATATATATCACATTTACCAAGTATGTTCATAATCTTTAACTATTCTATTTGATGTTCGCAGTACATTTTATTACATTATAATGTGCCGGGTGGTTCTATTTGCGAAATAAAATCCAAGTCATTTATTTATTTATTTTATTTAACACAAATAATACTCACTCAATACATATTTTGTAAACACACAAATTAAGATTCAATAAATAATATAACATGAAATGAAATAGTGCAATACATAATAAGATACACATGTAAATATTGCAGTGGAAAAAGTGAATGGTAAATTATATATTTGAAATTTTAGAAACAACAAAATCATAGCAAGCATCCAACTATAACTTTGGGCTAGTTTCATTACCATCCTTCATAAAGTACAACCTCAAATCTACAAGACTTTTCTTTGCTTCATTGTCACTGATAATGGCAACTCAAGGCTCCTGCACATCTTCTTCATCCTAAATGTTCAAATTGTCAGTTCGTGTCTGTTTAATATCATCAACAATCAATTCCACAAGGTCCTCTTCATTCTCATATCACAACACTGTAATTCACCATCTATCTCTGGCTATCCTTCGGCATTTGTTACCTTTCATACATCACTGTTGTAATCAGCATTCTCTTCTGCATCAAAATCTGCAGGGTCATTACTTTTGTTAGCATGTTTGAAACCACAATATTTGTAACAGTTAACTATGGTGCTCTTCTTAACTGTCTGCTAAGAACTTGATTGCTTGCAAAATTGATATTTTTGCACTTACATCTTTCGCAGTTGATTCTGATATAAGATGAGTCTTCAATAGCTTTCAGTGTGAACTGCACCAAATAGGAGCAGTATAACATCTTTTGATTATTTGATTCCTATATCCATAGGCTGAATGAGCAATGTAGTATTAGGGGGCAAAAATTCTAAGTGAATATTTGACAAGCTTTCAAAGTGCAAATGGGCAGTGCAATTACCGACAAGAAGCAAAATTTTCCTGTTACTCATTTGAAGTTCCACATTCCATTTCATCACCCATTACGCAAAAATTACAGACACCAGCCATGAATACTTCACAGGCAATGACTCTATACTTAACCCTTTAAAACACCAAGATTTAGCCGCCTTGCTGATAACCAACAATTTTTTTTGGGGGGGGGGTCACTTCCAGACATGTTAGTACAAACTAAAACTAGTAATACGGTCCATCGCTTTTGGGGGGCCCATCACAGTTTCTGTTCTAAATGTGAATAAACCATCTGGCATTGCACAATAGTACAATCCTGTCTCATCTGCATTATAGATGTCATTGGAAGAGTATTGTTCTAGAAGTTTGGGCAGTGTTGAAAACTTCTAATCTTTAGCTAGATGTAAATCCGCACTGGCCTTAACTCCATGAGCTCTCTTGTATCTTATTTGATTGCGAGATTTAAATCTTGAAAACCACCCATCAGTTGCTTGGAACTCTGGATATCCCAGCTCTGTTGCAAAAACTTTTGCCTTTTCTTTAAGAATTTCACTGTTAAGCCTTACACCTCTCTTGATAATGTTTTCAAACCTCTCTAAAAGCCATTTTCAACTTCAAGATTTTTACTGTGATATTTTCTTTTCCGCATTGTGCAAAATACTTTCGCTGTAATGTGAAGCATAAATAAAAAATAACTAGTCAATGTGCATGATGTGCATATGGCTAGTATGAGCTGAGCACCACAGAACCTAACAGAACCACAGAGCAAAAAATTATATACAGTAGTGTGCAAATTAGTTCAGTGGTGAAATAATATAATTATTTGATAATTGTTGTTTATATTTGAAAAGAATACGTCAATGATAGAATAAATGGTACATTTAAAATGAACTATCACCACCCTTTGGTTTTAGAACCTACTTCACTCGCTCTGGCATAGATTCGGACAAATTTGAACACATTTCTGCCAGTTCTTCATTATGGTAGCAGGCATTGATAGCAGCACAAATCATCTACATTTAATTATAGCCCATACATTCTTGATGAGGTTTAGGTCAAGAGAATTCCCAGATGAATCTATAATGGTAAGTCCACTTTTTTCAAAGAATGTACAAATTACGAGGGGCGGTCAATAAGTTTTGCGAATAGGTAGGGCAAAACAGAGAAGGTTGAGCACCGCGCAATGATCAAATTTTTGACCAAGGAAGGCAAGAATCAAAAGAGATCCATGAATGCATGGTTGCAGTGTACACCGACACCGTCCCTTCCTATGCACCCATTGCTCACTGGAATAGGGAGTTCCGCCATGGTCGTGAGTCCCTTGAAGATGACCCCCATCCAGGAGGCCCATCAGACGTGACCAATGAGGACAGTGTGGCCCGTGTGGAGAGGATGATCCTCGAAAATCGACGGGTGAAGGTAAAAGAAATCGAGCGAGAACTTGGAATATCACATGGAAGTGTTATCAACATCATCCATGACAATTTGGCCATGACCAAGGTCTCTGCCCGATGGGTCCCTAGAAACCTCACACCTCATGATCGACTTCAACATCGTCAAAGTTCGGGGGAGCTGCTGCTCCTGTACAACCAAGACCCAGCGGGATTCGAGTCATGCATAGTGACAGGTGATGGAATGTAGGTCCATCACTGGGATCCCCAGAAAAAGCTCGAAAGCATGGCCTGGAAGCACAGGGGCTCTCCAACCCCAATCAAGTTCCGGACCCAACCCTCAGCCTAGAAGATCATGGCCACCATCTTCTGGGATTCTGAGGGAGTGTTGATGGTGGACTATGTGCCTTGTGGAAGGACCATCACAGGCCAATATTACGCCGAGGAACTGGCTGGGTTGAAGAAGTGCATCCGTCAGAAGGGGCATGGCAAGTTGACATGTAGTGTCCTGCTCCTCCATGACAATGCCCCTGACAACAAGGCCAAAGTTGCACAAGCTGACCTACGCGAGTGTGGATTCGAGAAGCTCAACCATCCCCGCTACAGTCCAGATCTCACCCATAGCGACTACTTTTTATTCCGCCAGCTCAAGGCTGCACTGCGTGGACAGCGGTTTGGGAACGATGAAGATGTCTAGCTCGCCATCCAGGAGTGGATTGAACAGCAGTCAGGAGATTTCTAGTTGTCAGGAATTCGAAGCCTCAGGGACAAGTGGCGCAAGTGCATTGAAGTCGAGGGTAGTTATATTGAAAAATAATAAAGCACTTTTCCTCATATCCAAATTGCAAAACTTATTGAACGCCCTTCGTATTTGGGAAGTATGGCACGGAGCCATATCCTGCTGGAAAATGCCACCTCCATCAGGAAAGTCTTTCTGCATCACAGGAAGCAAGTGAGTCTGCAGGATTGCCTTGTATTTAACGCTGTTCATCATTCCCTCAATAATAACAAGCCACCCTAGGCCTTTAGTGCTAAAACAACCTCAAAACATCTTCTTAGGTGGGTATTTTGGCACCTGTTGAATGTGTCCTGGTTGAATGAAGTGATTCATCTTTGCTTCGTCTTACTACCACTGATAAATGCCCATGTACTTGAAAATGCGATTCGTCTGAAAACATAACTTTCTCCCAGTCAGCTGCCTTCCATCCAGCATACTTGCGTGCCCAGCGAAGACGTTTTGTCTTCATAGCAGAAGTCAATAACTGTTTACATACCGGTTTTCTAGCAAATCTGCCAACTTCAATGAGCTTTCGCCGGACTGTTGAAGAAGAAACATTTACACCAGCTAAAGACAAATCTCTCTGGAGGTCTTTACTGGTTTTCTTGGGATCCTTCACACTATTTCTGATGAGAGCCTTGTTATCGTGAAGTGTTGTCTTTCACTTTCTCCCACATTTTCCTTGTTGCAGTGTTGAATGTTCACCAGTGAAATCAGCTCTTTTCACAATGTCACCAAGAGTTGACTTTGCTACCTTCATTTCCTCTGAAATCCATCTGATGCTAAAACCAGCATGTTTTCTAAGAGCTATAATGATTGGAAGGTGAATATTCTGGCAGAACCAAGTATATCACGGAGCACTCTCCCAGCAATAATCATCCACAACAAGCTCTGGTGTAGCACTGCCAGGCTTAGTGCAGCTAGGGCACAACAAAACAGTTGCCAGATATTACCAGTACACTACTCTACATGGAAAAAAAAAAAAAACAGTGTTGCCAAAAATTAAGACATTATGAAATAGTCCAAAAATTTGGTACTTTCCAAACTAATTTGCACACTACTGTACTGCCTGAACTTTTATAGTACATTGTAAAGTGGTTGATAGAATATAAACCTTTACATTAAGTTGCATATTTATACATTATGGAAAAACATTTATATATGTACTTTTTTACTCCTTGTAAGTGGATTCTGGTTCCCTATATCCGAATGAATTTAGCACATCTACATAGGATTTGATTCAGAATTAGCATTGTTTGTCCTTAGAGTCGGCTGTTTCTAATAAATGGCGTTTCATATAAGCAAAGTTGACTGCATATACATTGAGTGCAATAAATATCTGATACATGGTCAAAAGTTTATTTACCATAGTTATACAACAGAAAAGTAATCAAAAATATAACATCTTATGTATTTTGTACATTGAATACAAATTCAGTATTAGAATACACAAATAGTAAAGCATTGATATTATATCGACAAAAGTGTTAGATTATCGCCTCAAAAAGTATCCAACATATGCACAAAATTAGTTTTAAAGCGATAATAAATAGTTCTTGAACATTCCAGTAGTTTATGTGAGAGGAATGCTGTAAAACTTTCTAGAAAAATAATCTACTTCATCTACGTGAAACAGCAGACCTCAGTTAGTGTCTGAGAGCTGCATGAGAATGAGGTCATCGTTCAACACTAATTCTAATATGGCAAAGACTAAAGAATTGCCAAAAAGGAGCAGAGAACTAATTGTTCAGTTACATAAAAGTGGTTTGGGCTATAGAAAAATTTCATCTAAGCTAAAAATATCAATCTCAACCATTGGTGACATGATTTGCCCGTTCGCATCATATCTGTCCACTGCAAGTCTACCACGTTCAGGGCATCCATCTAAAACTTCAAACTGTGCGTCTAAACATATAGTCCATAAAGTAAAGAAGAATCCTCAAGTGACTCGATCTGAACTTCAGAAAGATTTGGAAGCAGCTGGGACAAATAAATGTATGCAAAAATACAATCAGAGCAGTTCTTAGGAATGAGGGTTCCATTCTAACACACCAAGAAAGACACCTTTGTTGAAACCAATTCATGTCAGAAATCATCTGAATCTTGCCAAGGAACATTTTGAGAAGCCTGCAAGTTTTGGGGCTGCTTCTCCTCTGCAGGGCCTGGAAGACTCCCTATTATTGAAGAGAAAATGAAATCTCAGATGTATCACAGGATTCTGGATGATAATCTCTTATAGTCTGCAGACAACTTTAAGTTGCCAAGAGGATGGACATTCCAGCAGGACAACGATCCAAAACATACAGCCAAGGACACTGCAGCATGATTTCAGCATGCCAGACCTAAATCCTATCGAGAACCTATGGCAAGAATTAAAACAAAAGATTCAGAAAGGGGACCCCAAGAAATCTAACAGGTTTAAAAACAATATGCTAAGATACCTACAAATATTTGTAAGAACCTCATAAGTAAATACAGCAATCCCTTTATAAGCGTGGTTAATAAATCCCTGAGTTTTACCATGTAAAGCAAAACCGCGCTAATCAAACTTAAGAATCAATGGGAATAATTAGAATGAATCCTCAAAAATATTTAAATTACATATAGTTTTTTTTTCACTAAAAACTCATTTTATATTTTTCAAATAATAGAGGGATATAAATAAAAGAAATAAAGTAAGACTTAAAGTTTATTTTTTTACTAAAAAACATATCCAACTTCCATTGAACAGTATTAGATTTCTTTGTTTCCTCCATAATCTTGCAGTAGCAATCAACTTGCTTATCGATTCCACGATGAACATTCATACTTCTCTTCATTTGGAGCAATTTCTCTTATGATTTCTTTTGCTTTTTCAATTGCATTGAATAGTTCTTCAAGCTTTTTATTTGAAATTTCTTTAGGAGCAGTTTCCTTTTCTTCTGTTCCCTTTTCATCTTCTTCCTCGTAAGCATATTCATGGTCAATTGCGAGAAGATCGTCGTCAGTCAAGAGTCAAGTCTTTTGAGTGAGATTCCAACAATTCCCTAACATTTTCCGAATCTGCTTCAAAGCCAAGTTCTATTCCAACTGTAGCAATTTCAATAACTTCGTTGACACGATCATTGAAACCACAAAAATCGTTTGCACACTCTGGCAAAAGATTCTGCCAGACAGCCCTCATGCAGCTCTCTGTAACTTCTTCCAATGATTTATGAATGTTCTCGACTGCTTGTTTAATATCGTATCTTTTCCAAAATTCCTTGAGAGTAATCGGGTTATTTCCAGTTGTAGCTTCAATGGCTTTATTAAAAGTTTGTCTCAAATAATATGCTTTGAATGTTGAAATAGTTCCTTGGTCCATTGGCTGAAGCAAAGAAATGGTATTCGGTGGTAGATAAATAACTTTCACATTGCTATTTAAATCATTTAGTGAAGTGGGATGCCCAGGCGCATTATCTAAAATCAAAAGAGCTTTGAAATCTAAGTTATTTTCCTTACAGTATTTTTTAACTGTGGGACAAAAATGCGAAGTGAACCATTCTTCAAACAACTGCCTTGTCATCCAAGCCCTTTTGTTAGATTTCCAAATTACTGGAAGAGATTGCTTGTTAAACCCTTTGAATGCCCTAGGGTTCATCGTACGATAAACTACCATAGGTTTTAGCTTGCAATCTCCTTCGGCATTACCGCCAAGCAGAACTGTTATTGTATCTTTTGATGCCTTGTGCCCTGGTGCAGCTGCTTCTTTCTTTGCTAAAAATGTTTGTGTAGGCATCTTTTTTCAAAAGAGACCAGTTTCGTCAACATTGAAGATTTGATGAAGTTGATATCCATTTTCTTCAATTATTTTCTTCAGTTCATCGGGATATTTAGCTGCTGCATCTTTAGCTGCACTGGCTGCTTTCCCTGATAATTAAATATTTTTTATGGCTGATCGAGCTTTGAAATTTTCGAGCCAGCCTTTACTAGCAGAAAATGTTGAAGTATCCTCTTGATATTTTTCTTTTTTCAATGAAGAGAAAAGGCTCAAAGCTTTAATCTTGATGTTGTTCCCATCAATAGGAATGCGCTTCTGATTGCAGTCTTCCAACCAAATGAAAAGCAAATCCTCCGTTTCAATCATCAAAGGACACCTATTTCTAGTGCATTGCATGCTTGAGGATGTAGATACAATTTTGCCTTTATCTTGATACTCACTCGCTTTATTTTAAATCGTGTGTATTGTTGAATCGCTAAAATCTAGCCTCCTACCTATCTGTGCTTTGGTTTTGCCATTATCAAATCGTTTGATTATATCAAGTTTAGTCTCCAAAGTGATGTGTTTACGTTTAAGAGTTTCTTTTTGTCCATAATTATAAAGGTAATTTATTAAATGAAAATATATAAAATAAAACCAAATTATGTACGTAGTCTGATGGAAACAAGCAATAAGTATGGCAGAGATCTTTCCTAGATGAAGGTTGGCGAGTGACTGGCATCTGCCTGACTGCCGGCTTCAACTCTCCCTTGCTGAAGGCTCTGCTGTGGGTTGCCAATGCTCACCAGAGGGAAAAAATGTCACATGGAAGAAAAAAAACAACACGCTAATCAAAATTGGCACTGGGTATATTGATGAAGGGTCTCAAATTTGGGGGTGAGGGGCGCTAATTAAAACTGTGTTTTTCAAAACCACGCTAATCAAGGAATATATGTATCCCAAACGGGTGGAAGCTGTACTAGCGACAAAAGGTCATATCACCAAATACTATTTGGTTTTCATAGATGTATTGGTATGATACTTTTTGAAATATTGGTTTGATATTTTTGCAGTAATCATAGTAATGTTTTACTATTTTTGCAATATGATACCAATTTGTATTTAACGTACAAAATACATAAGATGTTCATTTTTTATTACTTTCCTGTTGTGTAACTATAGTAAATAAACTTTTGAACAGATATTGGACATTTATTGCATCCACTGTATATATATATATATATATATATATATATATATATATATATATATGATGGCTATAGGCCACTTAGAGTGACTTGGAAGGAAAAAAAGGTCACCATTGGGGATAACTTGACCTGAGAAGTAACATAGGCTACTCAGATTTGGCAAAGGTGGTGCCACCGGTATAGAAGTTAGGTTAGGTTTGAATTTTTACTGGTTTTTTTTAGGTTGGGGGGGACAAGTAATCGCAGCTATGAGTTGCAATTAAAACTTCAACATTGCCCATGA
Source organism: Ceratothoa steindachneri (assembly GCA_963969495.1). Taxonomy (NCBI): domain Eukaryota; kingdom Metazoa; phylum Arthropoda; class Malacostraca; order Isopoda; family Cymothoidae; genus Ceratothoa; species Ceratothoa steindachneri. The sequence goes on along the minus strand of OZ018331.1, from coordinate 147,574,806 downwards.
TAAATTAGGGTTTGCCAGACCAATTATTCGACTGCAATGTTTAAAAAACGCAATAATACCTATTATCAGCAGTGCTCAAGACTCAAATAATTTAAGTATTTAGTTAAAACTCACGCCCATCTGCTTGAGGCACGCTTAATGTCTGTGGCTGCCACCCGCGTACTCACATTCGCCTGCCCACCCTGCTACACTACTGTAATGTGAAAATTCTTATGTTAAGTCTTTCATGATACACTACTCAATGATTCAGAATTAATAAACTTTTATAGCTACCAACTTTTAATTGCATAATTTAACTCAAGCAGAGAATTTAATCTGTTCAAAATAGTTTTTTAGGCCCAGACAATGCCAGGTATCAATAATTATACTGAAAATACTAAGATGCAATACAGGTAAAATGTTCAACTTCTATTATGAGACATTTAAGAAAGTTAAATATGAACTCTATAATGGAAAAACAAATTGGCTATGTTGCAGTCAGCTCTTCCTTCATCCAACTTTGCAACTTTGTTAGTTCTAAAATGTTTTCTTTGATCAACTCCCAAATGTTAATACCAAAAATAACCAGACAAAATAAAAAATGCACAGGATATTTCAGTTCTCTCTAATCACAGCTGCGCCGATGAGCAAAATTAGAGACACCATGAACCTGATAATCATATCTTAATATGAACATCAGTCCCAAACACATGAGATCTGTCAGGAGCCAATCCACCAAATCATATCCATTGGTCATGCCTAAAAACAAAAATATCTTGCATGCTCTGACTGAAATGGATTACTTTGGAGAATGAATGGGTCTATCTTAGAGGATTCAAGTTGTTATTTAAAACCACACTCTGTAAATACCATATTCATTATTGCTCTTTATTCTAGCTGCCTGCTGACTCACCAATGTTGTCAGCTCTTACAGACTCAAGTTGCTGCATGAAATTATCAATTCATTTAGTTCATTCACTCACCTAACTCCGTTGCCATAATTTATTATACTTTCATTGAGAACTAATCACTGTATTGTTCAGTCTGTGGTGGGCCACAGACTCCATTCAAGTAATTTAATCAGTTCTCAGCCCTTCAAAAAAAAAATATATATATATATATACATTTCTAATAACACTAAATGAAAAGTATTTTTATATTTATACTTATGTTTTCATTTTGTTTTTTACAGGATGGTACAGAGGAGAAAAGAGAGCTATGAATTTGGAGTGAACAAACTGACCACTCAAGGAATTGTTTCTTCTGCATGGGGAACCCTTCCAAATGTTGAGCAGGCAAAAATACGCCTGTTATCATGTATCCAGACCTTCAGTCATCTATTGCGATAGTGCCACACAGTTCTGAGCTCCACGTACCCACTCCTCCAAAAAGAGAGCAGCAGTTTTTAGAAAGGAAAAGCAGTTTAGAAGAGGATGAAGTCATTGATCCAGATTACAGAGGTGCAACTGAGGAGAGAAACCCATACTACCCCAACCAAAAAGATATAAACAACCTTCTCAAAGATCTTGGTCTCACAAAGTCCAATGCCGAGCTTTTAACTTCAAAACTAAAGCAGTGGGATTTGTTAGATGACAGTGTACCAATATCAGGTCAGAGAAAGTGTCACCAGTGTTTTTCAAGCTTTTTTGCATGTCAAGATGAGCTTTGCTTTTGTTATAATGTGACCAGTCTGTTTGAGGCAATCGGAATCGCCTGTAACTGCAACAAATGGCACCTTTTCAATGGCCGCTCATCCAGGAGCCTCAAAGCAGTGCTGCTTCATAATAGGAACATGTATCCATCTCTTCCCCTTGCTCACTCGGTCCAGCTCAAAGAGGAATACCAAGATCTTGCTAGATGAAGTGAAATATGAAGAGTACAGTTGGTAGGTTATCGAAGACTTCAAAATGGTGGCCTTCTTGATGGATCTCCAAGGTGGCTTTACCAAGTTTCCTTGTTATCTTTGCCTTTGCCTTTAGGACAGCAGGGACACTGTGGCACACTACTATCAGCAGGAGTAGCCACAACGGACTGAGTTTAGTGTTGGGAGAAACGTCAAATGGGACCCTTTGTTGGACCCCCAAAAGTACTTTTCCTTCCCTGCACTTAAAATTATGCCTTATCTACAAGATTTCTTTCCTATCTGCAGCAAAGGGGTAAGCAGAGCTTCGTTGGTCTACAAATAATAAAAAATATCATGGAGTGCAAGGAGTTTCCCAAAGAAGCTCACTAGGACGGAAAAAGCAGCATGGGACAGCTTTATCGCAGTGGTTCTGTTGAGAACTTGGTGAGAAACTATGGCAAGATGGGTTGCAGGATGTCCCTGAAAGTCCATATTCTTAACGCTCATCTTGATAAATTTAAAGAGAACATGAGAGTGTACTCTGCGGAGCATGGCTAGCGATTTCACAAAGATCTACTGGACTTTGAGCGCCGCTATCAAGGATCATATAATGAAAATCTGATGGAAGACTATATTTGGGGGCTGATTCGTGAAAGTAATTTACAGTATATGCATAAATCATGGAAAACTACTCATTTCTAATATTTTAATTGTCTCACTTATGTAATTCTAGAATAAATAAATGCTATTTTTGTATCATGTTGTTTTGTTTCTACTTTATGCAAATGAAAGTTGAAATTTGCCTCTTCCTTCCAGAGGGAATAGGTAAATTTCATATAAATATCATTATCCTGGACACAAAAGCAAAGTTTGAAATAAATAACTGTTTTTTCATGTATTTTAGACACAAGCAAATAGAAAATAACAGTTGCTACCCAAAGACAAAAATTGTGTTACATAGTGTAATTGATATTCATTAATTGAACTATATATATATATATATATATATATTAGTTAGATAAGGTTCTTTTTTTCATTAAATTAAATTTTAAAGGTTACTCTGTTTTTATCTGTTTAATGTTAGAGACATGGAAGAAAGTGAGGACTTAAGTATTTTGCCTGATTTGGTTGCCTTCATGCCAGAATATGAAGGTGGTACCCAGAGGATAAGTGGCAGATTTACCAACCAAGATCTTTGGATTGAGTTGGAGCTTATGTAGAGGGTTGTGCTGAGTAAGCAGCAGAATTTGCTTACAGGTACTCCCCTACTCCTATAGTTTGAATCTCCCATTAAAATTTAGGTTAACTGAGAAAATAAGGCTTTGAAATATAGTGCAGATAAGTGGAAAAACATATGAAAAAGGACCCAATTTTTCAACAAAAGCATACTTACAGATCATAAAAAAGCACTGTCAAGAGGATGGAATTCAGGGACCCCCAAATTATAGCTTCTGAAGCATGATGCATTTTTGTCTTTTGAGAGAGAGCATCTTGAACAAAGACAGAAACTCTACTCAACATTTTACTACTTATATTTAAGAAATTATCTGAAAAATAAAATATTTCAGTGATGAAAATCAATAAGTATGATTAAAAGTACACTACTCTGTTAATATGATACACAATTGAATTATCAAGAAAATGGGGGGAAAAACAATAACAGGACAAGTATGCCTTCTAACTTAATTAATCTTTAATTATAATAAATATTTCTTCAGTTTTCTAGATTCCAACTATAATTTTTTTAACATTATTGATGAGTTCCAAGAGAGATAACCATCAAGATTTTTGTTTTTACACCAATCCAATGGGGATTTGGATAAAAATTTATCTATATGTTGAGAATCTAAAGGGCCTTACAAAACCCCCAAAATAGCATAAAAAATTATGCCTCTCCCTATTATAAATCCTTACATCTATACCTAAATTAAGCCATATATTGAGTAATTTTCAAAATAAAATATTTATATAATAGTGCCTTTGATTGCATTGTTGTTAATCTGTAGAATCACCTAATTTCTGGCTTTTTATTTACTACTAGACTACTAAAGCCTGTAATATTTCTTTGTATCACTGTAAATGTGCTCTAGGAAAAATATTACGATGCTGGAGAGGGTCTATCACCCTTTATAAAGTCACAAAATGTCAATATTTCAACCCTATTCTGTTAGTCAAGAATTTTCCACAATGCCATCTTAAATTGTCATGACTAATTTATGCTTGTGCATTTATTTCTAATGTTAATTTCTATTTTCCATACAGTTTATGCTACTAAAGTTTATAATATTGCTGCATATCATTGTAATAAGTGTCCTAGGGGTAATATTTCAATGTCAGAGAGGGTCTATCACATATTATAGTCACAAATAGACAATATTTCAACCTGTGCAAGAATTCTTCTGTAATTTTCAAAGAGAGCAGGGCATGATATTTTAGGAGGAGGGAGGTTATTAGCTTTTTTTAAAGTTAGTTTATCTAAGTTTAGTATAATTACTTGAGTTGAAAAAAAAAAGAAGCTAAAATCTAGCCAAAAAACAAGAAAAATATCATGATCCATTCTCCTCAAAAATTACCAATTCTTCGACAGTCATACCTCTAGCAACACATTCGTGGCCCAATTGCCAACTGCCTTCTCTATCTGTAGGGCCATGATGGAATTTTCTGTCATTTATAAGGAAGCAATTTTTGGCCCATGACTGAAATCATCGTTATTTGTTTTATTGATAACTTTGAAGCTTGGGCCTGTGAGTAGACAACACAGAGATTATCGCCCATCTGGCTCTGTTGCCAGTTTTAAGAGTACCAAATTTGCTTGGGGCATCTGATAGTAGGCTCACACCAAGGGCTAGTGTTGCATTAACTACCAAATGACAGATATATCCGTCATGGGCCATGAACATGCTAAGTTGTTTTCAACTTACATCATTTTTGAAGATACAGCGGTTTTTCTAAAATATTAAATAAAGTATTGATTTTGTTGTTTGGCAAAATATTAATAGCATTCATACTGTACAGTACTGTACTGTTGATTCTGGGTTGTATCGATTGTTTACATTCATTTTTATCTCCAGTAAATAAATAAAAAAGAAAAGAATCTGTATAGAATATTAAAAGTAATTTTAAAATACAGTTTACATCACAAAAAATTCAAATTTATTTAAAAACAGAGATTTAAAGTTACAGGTAACAGTAATACAAATTGGAACAAGTGTGCTAGATCAGATATTTTCCGATAGGTAACATTCATGCTCCAGACACAGGATTTTAAAATTGTTCACATCGACAGTACTATAAAAAAAATTTACTATTTTTTTGTGAAAGACCCTCATCCACCTTTGTGACCATTGACCAAATCGAGTAGGTTCATCCTCTTACTCTGCCATTGTGGATTTACCACACTGGCCATCTTACTAGACCTGATGTAGCCACCCACTTGGCACTGCAATGTGTCAAGCAATTGTCTGCAAGCCGAACACTTCCATGCCTCCCATAGATCATTCTCTGTCGAAAGCATTTTCACCACATAGGGGTGACAACTGTAGAAGTTGAAGATAAAGTGGGTATAATAAAACAATATGAAAAGATCGTAGCCATTGCACGATTGTTTGGGATGAGCCATACAACTGTATCAATGATTGTGCATGATAATGATAGAATTATAGCACATGTGAAAGATGATGCTCCAGGGTTGAAAAACACCATCAATAACAAGAAAAGAGGATGTATCTATGAAATTATTTCTTTCACTTGCATAACAATCAAAGCTCCTCAAAATCCAAATCTCACCCATAATATACAATAATAAAAAACTGCATCCATAGGATAAGTGCAAAATCCCCCCCCCAAAAAAAAAAAATTAACCTTCCCTGCCATTTAAGTTGGGACTGCCTGCTGTCTCAGATGGCAAATTATTCCAGTTATCAACCATTCTGTTGGTGAAAAAATATTTTCTAACATATAACCTACACTTCTGTTTTTTTAATTTTCAAGTGATGATGCCTAGTCATATTACTAACTTCCAACTCAAATAACTTGCCAAAATCTAACTTATCCAATATCTATCCCAGAACAGATTTTAAAAAGCTCAATCATATCCCCCCTCACACATCTTCTCTCAAATGAGAAGATATTTAGTACCCTCAGTCTATCTCCATATTCAAGGTGCTTCAAGGAAGGTATTTTGTTGCCCTCCTTTCACTGACTAGTAAGTTGATATCATGTCTAAAATGCGGCGATCATACTTGTATACAGTACTCTAAATATGGCCTTACATATGAGATATAGACTTTAAGGATAACCCCTTTTCTTTTGTAGCCAACATTCCTCAAAATGTATCCTAGCAGCTTACTTATTTGCTCTACTTTTTGCCTGAATACACTGCTTCAAAAATTTCAGTGACCTATCTAATACTATGCTAAGTCCTTCTGATCCTCAAATGAATTCAGTCAATGCCCAAATTCTCTATTATCTCTTCCCCTGTTAATAACTTTGCATTTTTTAAGGTTAAAAGTCAGCTGCCAGTTCTGAGCACTTTAAAGCTACCCTCAATGTAGGGGAATGGTCACTTCTCCCCCCCCCCGTTCACTTGTGATGCAGTCCCAAGGCGCAAAGACATCCGGTCCAGGCATCGGCGAGTCAAAAGCGTAACCGCAGTGTGGCACAACTCGGTGCCATGAAAGACCCTAAAGGTCAAAATGTAAGATCTCCCCCAGGAGAGTGAGATCCAGTTTCACGTCAAATAAGAAATTGGAGACGTGTTTCTCCCAATCTCGAAGGCTAGCGAGGAGCCGATGTAAGAATCGGTGGGAAAAACCATTTGGAAAAAGAACTCTCCTGGGGCCGTCCTCAAGCCCCTTCCCCCCCTGTACCACTCCCTCAGTGGGGTGATGAGGTATAAATGAGGAACTCTGAGGAAAATCAAGGTAGTATACGTCAGTCTCTAGGTGACGAAGTCTTTGGATCAAACTGAACTCCGAGACTGGAGAGGTAGAGTACTTGGCTCGCCAGACCAAGAAGTACCCTGCAAGAGAGGCAGGGCTACCTACCTTAAGGGGCTAAGAAGAAGCTCATCCTTGAGCTAAGTCCCTGGTTATCAAACCAAACGATAAGTTAACTTTGTTGAGTTCAACTTACTCTCACCAGAGACACTCCTCATATCCTGGTGCACCTTAAACACCAGGGGTATTCCTCATCCTTGAGGAATTAAGAAGAAGAAGGAAAAGGCTCCCCCTCAAGCCCGTTACTCGGTGGCCACACCGAACTCTTAAGTTAACTTGGTAAGGAACCAAGTTCAACTTATTCTCATCAGAGAGACCCCCCTCCGTTATATTCGCACTTGAGGAAGAATGGAACTAAGAAGAAGCTCATCCTCGAGCTAGTTCCTTGGTTACCAAACCGAACTTTAAGTAACTTATTCTCGTCCTCATCCATGAGGAAATAAGTAACTAAGGAGAAAAGCTCCCCCTCAAGCTCGCTACTCGGTGGTCACACCGCACTCCAAGTTAACTTGATTTAAGAACCAAGTTCGACTCACTCTCGCCAGAGAGACCACGACTGCCTAGGTGTTGCATAAAGCGCCATAATTGTTCTCATCCTTGAAGAACCCCCCCCCTCCCAGAATACTGTGTGGACACCCCAGCTGCTACCCTCGCCAAAACGACCTTGCGATCCTGCCCATCTACATCTGGCCGGCGGCATGCGTCAAGAGTAAATAACATTTCTGAGGCCTTTAAACTCCACATGAGTCCGTAAGCCTATTTCTTATATTATTGTTGTGTGTAGAGAAATTAACCAAGTTTTGTGGGTAAACTAATTAAATTAATTCTTGTTCATGATTATATGCAGAGTATTGCTGTAGTTAATGTTTAGATGTTGTGTATTCAATGGTTAAAGTTAAAATATAAGTTTATTTTGGGATTATTTTGCGTTTCTTTTATATCCTTACGTGTTTCGGAACGGCTCTGTTCGTTAAGATATTCAGATATCAATATATATTAGACACTCTTAGCACTCTTAGAATAGAACAAAAAGGGAAGGGGCATTCTACGACACTCAATTTCTTTGACTACAGCTGCCAATTTAGTGTCATCTGCAAAAATTGACACTTACCCATTTATAGTCTCCCCAAGATCATTTATATACACTAGGAATATTAATGGGGTTAGAACTGATCCCTGAGGTACGCCACTGATAATGTCCATCCATTGTAATGTCACCCTATTCAGTACCACTCTCTGTTTCATCTTTCAGCTATCCAATTCAAAACTTTTCCACATATCCCATGCATTTTTAATTTGTGAACGAGTCTCCTCTGTGGAACATTATCAAAAGCTTCGCTAAAATCTAAAATTTCTAGGTAAATTGCATCAATATTTTTTTTCCCTTATCTACTTGTTTAGTTACATAGTCCATAAAATCTAGTAAATTTGTTAAAGATGATCTACCTCTTCTAAACCCATGCTGAGCAGCATTTATTAACCTACCACACTCTCTAGATGGTCAGAAATTCCCTTCTTAACTCTTCTCAAGAATTTTACAAACTATAGAAGTTAAACTTACCAGTCTAAAGTTATTCAGGTTCTCTTTACTTCCTTTCTTAAAAATTGGTACTACATTCACTAATTTGAATCATTAGGTATTTCTCTAAACTAGTGATCTAGTATATATCTTCTCAAGAGCTACTGCAATACTATCTACACTTTCTTTGAGTAACCTAGAATGAAGGTTGTCTGGGCCGGATGACTTAGTAGTATTTAACTCCAATCTAAGCGCTTTAATTATTTCCCTATCCACATTAATGGTATTTAACACCCCTTTCCTTGACCTAGAATTATCATCAATTAATCTATCTCTATTCTCTTCTGTAAATACTGAAGAAAAATTATCATTAAGAACCTCTACTATTTCTTCATCAGATTCTTTCAAAACCCCTTCATATATAATTAGCCCTATCTTATCATTTTTAGATTTGTTATTGATTTTATAATGGCTAAAGAATTTTCTTGGATCTTTCTTTTATTTTAAGCTAAATTAATTTCTGCCACCCTTTTGCTCTTCTTAATAATCTTATTTAGCTAATTTCTGGTCAAATTATAATGATTTAAATTGTCAAAAGTACTTTCTCTCTGTAATCTCTAGTATACCCTTTTTGTCTCAGAAATTTTCCTGGCTATCTCCTGATTCCACCACAATGGCTTCCTACATTTCTTCCTAATAGCCTTCATTGGAATACACTGCTCCTGGGCTATGTTTAATAGCTTTAAAAGTGTTCCACATCTCATAAATATTCTTTCCCCTGAATTTTATATCCCACCTAATCTGATTTAGCAAGTTGCGTAATTTATCGTAATCGCCCCTATAAAAATCTTGAGTTTTCGTGGAGTTTGTTGATGTTCTACCCTTCACTATTCCCAAGTTAAAATGAACCATCTAATCAGAGTTTAGGAGCTGGAGCCAGATCCGGAGCCAGAAACCTTGAAATCACAGCTCCCTGTTTTGGCTCTAGGCAATAATGAATTGATATTGTAATTTGTAGGCCGCCTTGGTTCTAATTCTTTTAGGCTAACTAGATTTACATAATTTACCTATACAGCTATAGATAGGCCCCTATTTAATTAGATTAAATTACTAACTACTGTAAGCATTTAGGTAACTAACTAAATAATGCCTAATAAGATTGGGACTTCTTGTTTTAATTTTTTAGCTAATTATCTGTATTGCTAAATCTTTTTTTTTTATTTTCAGATTCTTTGTAATTTATAATATATATTGATTCTTTAATTGCAATTATTATTAGTCCACGACTCTTAATAATGGATAAAGATTCAAAAATTACATCTGATATATTCAAGTACTTTACTGAGAGTTCAGATAATAAACACTATATCTGTGTTTGTGAAGTTTTGGATGCTTCAGGAAATATTTCAAAGTGTGGAGCTAAAATTGCAAAACCTCAAACCAAAAAGCCAGATGTCTCTTCAAGAGCATATAATTTGAAAAGACACTTGAGTCAATTACATCCTGAAATACTAAAAATGATGGAAGAAAAGAAGCAAATGCTTGGAGTTGTCAAAACCTAATACTTCTATAAGTATCAAACCTAAATCAAACCAGCAAGGCAAGATATTACCAAATTTTTGACCAGCCAAAAAGGTCACCTCTCTCCATACGTGCCAATAGCTTCAAGAATAGCATAATTGATTTTTTTAAATTTTTTTAGAGCTCATCTGGCGACTGCCTACTTGGGCATTAGTGGGCGTATTAAAACTGGCCTAGTTCTAGGCTACTTTAAAATAAAATTAAAGAGAAAAAAAAAAAACACCCCAAAAGGGAGAAAGGAAGCAAGCTGGTGCGTCGGGAAGAGGTATCCCCGGCGCAGGAGCGTGCAACTAAAGAGAAAAAAACAAACAAAAAAAACAAATGCAAAAAAACAAAACAAAACAAAAAAAAACAAACCTTGCTTAAATAATACAGAGAAGGCCGGCCTCCCCCAAGAAGTCAACAAGTCCACAAGTCAATGTGCACGAATCTGAACCGAGCACAAGGGACAGGCGGTAGCGACCCCGCCCATCCCAGTACTGGGACAGGTATCGTGCGCGAAGATCACCCAGACTGGGACATTCGACAAGAATGTGCCGAACAGTCTGGGGGACGATGCAGTCGTTGCAATAGGGCCCAGGCGAGTGCTCCATCAAATAGCGATGCGTCACACGAGTGTATCCGATTCGGAGACGACAGAAAGCAACCTGAAGCCGCCGCGGCATTGGGGGATAGGTCCATGGGAGCAGTCGCGGCGCAATGGCACGCAACTTTAAGTTCCCTTCAACCGTCTCCCATCTTCTTTGCCAAGCAGTCCGAAGAGCTGCCCGTATTCCTGCCATGTAGTCGGTGTGAGAAAGAGCGAAACGCTGGTCCGGTCGCAGAGTCCTCGCAGACTCTTTGGCGCGCTCATTCCCCACAATTCCTACATGTCCAGGAACCCAGCAGAAGATAATCTCGACATCTGCCCGGCTCGCCAAAACCGTGGCGTCACGGATATCGCGAACCAGGGGATGCGGAGATTCCAATGCCCCGAGAGCACTCAGGGCGCTTTGTGAGTCGCTATAGATCACAATCCGGTCTCCGAACCGGGCACGTCGCGTAATCTCCCGTACCGAGTGGTGAATTGCCACCAGCTCGGCCGTGAAGACAGACGCAGCGCCTGGTAGAGCCCCGCTGACTTCAAACAGAGGGGATACGGCGTGGAAGCCGACCCCCCCTCTTGGGACTTGGAGCCATCCGTATACACTGGCACGGTTCCAGCATGACACGATGTGTGCTCCAAAAAGGTGGAACGCAATACTCCCGGCGCAGTACACATTTTGGGAGCAGAGGCGTGGCGACAAATAGCCAAATGTGGTACCCTCCAGGGTGGCGTCCTGGGCAGAACCAGGGGCGCCACCGGCCCGAGAGCTATATCTAGCTCTCGAAGGAGTTTCCTAGCCCTAAACCCAAAGGGCTTAGGGTATGACTGGCGTCTCTCGGCGGCATAGGCACCATCGAGATCAGCTGCGGATGCAGTGAGAGCTGTTGGCGACTGAGGGAGGCGCCGAGCTCGCGCGTACAGGCGAGTGATGCACTGCACGCGACGCAGAGCGAGTGGCATCTCCCCAGCATCGACCAACAGGCTCTCAATGGGGGAAGTGCGGAAGGCACCGGTCGCAAAGCGAAGGCCGGTGTGGTGGATCGAATCCACCTTCCGCAATAAACGCTCGGCTGCGGATGCATAAAACTCGCATCCGTAGTCGAGCTTCGAACGAACAAAGGATCGATAAAAAAGTAGGGCAGTAGACCTATCAGCGCCCCAAGCGCTGAACATCACGGAACGGAGAATGTCCATGGCGCGGGTACAAGAGACCCTAAGGCTGCGAATATGAGCCTCCCAGGTGAGGCGTCGGTCGAATACAAGACCAAGGAAACGGTGCGAATCCACCACATCCAGGCGCACCCCATTAAGAAACAAATCTGGATCGGGGTGAAGCCGTGGATGGCGGCAGAAGTGCACCACCTTAGTCTTGGCCAAAGAAAACCGAAACCTGTGCGCTTCGGCATAGCGAGAGACGCGGTTCAATGCTTGTTGGAGTCGACGCTCCAGAGTTGGCATCTGGGGCGCGCCAAAAGAGATCGAAAGGTCGTCCACGTAGAGCGTAGCGAGAACATCTCCCGGCAGCACCAAGGTGACGCCGTTGATGCTCGGGGCAAAGAGTGTGACACTGAGGACACTTCCCTGCGGGACACCCTCTTCCTGCTCCTTTGGGCCGGAGAGAGCTCCCCCCACCCGTACGTGGAATCGACGATCTCGCAAAAATTCAGATATAAACATTGGGAGGCGTCCCCTCGCCCCCATCGTGTGGAGAGTCTCCATGCTACCGTATCGCCATGCGGTATCATAGGCCTTCTCCAGATCGAAAAACACCATGGCGTAGTGCTGTCTACGAAGGAAAGCCTCGCAGACGGCATTTTCCAGTCGGAGCAGAGCATCCGACGTTGAGTGGAACTTGTGGAAGCCGCACTGTGCGGAAGACAGATGGCCTCCGCTGTCCAGGAAAAAGGCTAATCTAACATTTACCAATTTCTCCATCAACTTGCACCCGCAAGAGGTTAGAGAGATTGGGCGGAAACCGGTCGGAGTAGAGTGATCTCTCCCCGGTTTGCGAAAGGCAAGCACAGTAGCGATTCGCCAGGAGTCTGGGAGAAGACCTTCCACCCAGATCCTGTTGAACAAATCTAACAGAAAGGCCATGCCTCGCTCACCTAGATGTCGAAGCATGGCGTACGGGACATCGTCCGGACCATGGGCGGTGTCCGCGCACGAAGCGAGAGCGGAACGCAACTCGCTTACAGTAAACTTGTCGTTGAAGGGTTCTCCGCCTCTGGAGGTAAAGTCCAGCCGGCGGCCTTCCACGACATCACGACGTGCATTGAATGCTGGCGGAGCAGCATCACGGCTAGAGAATGCGGAAAAAGCGGTCGCTAAGGATTCCGCCACGGACGCGGGGTCCGAGATTGCGGTCCCATTCTCCTGGAGAACGGGAGGGGGGTCCTGCGAGAACTTGCCCCGAATCCTTTTGACTCGCTTCCACACCTCAGCTAAAGGGGTCTTCCCGTTAAGTGAAGACACGTATGCCCGCCAAGAAGAGCGGCGGGCGTGCTTCGAAATATACCGGAACCTAGCCCTAGCCCGACGAAATTCAGCGACAGTGAAATCGTTCGGGCGGCGCTTATAGAGCATGTAGGCATAACGCTTCTGTTTGAGGGCCGTCTCACACTCGGCCGACCACCATGGGAGTGGTCGGAGTGCAAAACGGCCAGACGTCCTAGGAATAGTAGTCAGGCCCACGGCGATGAGGTTGCCGGAGAAGAACCAAACGGCATCATCTACCGAGAATTCAGTCATTTCCTGAAATGCAGGCGCCCGCGCCCGCGCCAAGCACCACCGAGGTGGTCTCTCAGGCGGCAGTTGCCCTGAAAATGATATTTGAATGGGAAAGTGATCACTACCATGGAGGTCATCGACCACCCCACAATCAAAATCAGGCTGTGCATCCGAAGAGCACAAAGATAGGTCAACCTAGCCCTAGCCCGACGAAATTCAGCGACAGTGAAATCGTTCGGGCAGCGCTTATAGCGCATGTAGGCATAACGCTTCTGTTTGAGGGCCGTCTCACACTCGGCCGACCACCATGGGAGTGGTCGGCGTGCAAAACGGCCAGACGTCCTAGGAATAGTAGTCAGGCCCACGGCGATGAGGTTGCCGGAGAAGAACTCAACAGCCTCATCTACCGAGAATTCAGTCATTTCCTGAAATGCAGGCCACCGCGCCCGCGCCAAGCACCACCGAGGTGGTCTCTCAGGCGGCAGTTGCCCTGAAAATGATATTTGAATGGGAAAGTGATCACTACCATGGAGGTCATCGACCACCCCCCAAACAAAATCAGGCTGTGCATCCGAAGAGCACAAAGATAGGTCAAGGGAAGAAAATGAAGCGGTTCTCGGACCTTGATGCGTAAACTCATCCACGTTTAGGACACCCATCTCAAGCTCTTCGATCAGATCGGCAAGGACTTGTCCCCTGGGATTTATGGAGTAATCTCCTCAGAGAGGATGCCTGCCGTTCAGATCTCCAAGCAAGAGATAGGGCCTCGGCAACCGTGCCACGACGCAGCGGAAGTCCCCCGCGTCGAAGTTAGCTTATGGTGGAATGTACGCAGAAATGATAGTATACCTCCTATCCAGGTGCAGCTGCACAGCCACTGCCTGAAAGGAGGTATCTAAAGAGAAAGGAAGAACGGAGACATCATGCCGGGTGTAAACCGCGCATCCCCCAGCCCGGCCATCCCGCGGTGGTGGGGTCGCAAGACCCTTGTACCCCGGGAGGGCGGGCAGGGGGCACGCGCCTAGCATGGTCTCCTGCAAAAAGATAGCTAACGGGGAGCGGGACGAGACGAGCCTCCGCAGCTCCTCCCAGTTGGCCCGGAGTCCACGGCAATTCCATTGAAGGAATATGCCCTCCAGGCCTAGCTCGGAGGAGACGCGGGGGCCCTCCTCGAACTGAAGACCCTCACGGGAATGGCCGTACGCTTCCCGGGGGCAGAACCCCGGGCGCTGTTGGCTGGACAAAGGGCTGGAGGCTCTGTCGCCTTCGAGGACTTATTGGGGGAGGTTGGGCTCGCCATGCGAGTCTTTTCCTCCCTCCGCCTCGAAACCTTAGGCGGGCGCTGCGGCTTCGGAGGCGGGGGGCCCTCTTTTCGAGGAACCACCGTCTCCGAGCCACTCGCTCCACCTCGGGGCGTGGGCGAAGGAGCCGAAGCTCCTTTGTTGCTGTCCTCCTTTCGGGGGACAGCTTTAGGAACCCCCGAAGATGGCCTAGCGACCATCTTCAGGGGTGTTGCCTCCTGTGAGTCTAACGACTCGGTGGAGGCGCGTGGCCGTTTCGCCTTGCAGGAAACGGTCACGCTGGGGGGAAGAGGGGGGAGCCCTGGTTTTAGCCGGGGCTGGGTATGAACCCTTTTTGCCGCCAGCTTTACCAAGGGAGCGCCCGGGTTGGGTAGAGCAGGCAGAAGGGCTCCGAATGGGCGCGGAAACAACCGTGCTCGTTGGCCTGGATGGGTCAGGAACAGAGGGTGCCTTTCTAACTACTGAGGCATATGACGTCCCAGGCAGAGCTGGGCGCGCCAGGACCAAGTCCTTAGCCTCGAGGAATGAGAGTCTATCCTGGGCCTGAACGGCCAGGATTTCTTTCTCCACGAGATATGCACCACATTGCTTCGAAGAAGCAGGGTGCGGCTCTCCGCAATTGACACACTTGGCCACACACGATTTGGACTTATCGTGTGCGACCTTGGAGCAATTTACACAGACTTCGGGTGACCCCGACTTTGCACGTCTACATGAGCGATTAGTATGGCCGAAGCGGTGACAGTAATAGCACCGCCGCGGCAGTGGCACGAATGCCTTCACGCGGTAGCGGTACCAACCAGCACGCACCGACTCAGGGATCTTGTCACAGTCGAACGTGACGAAGAGTGTAGGGGTGGGTCTCGAAGCCCCTCCCTGTTTTCTCATCACACGTTCGACCTTGACCGCCCCATGGTCGGCCAGCTCTAGGGTGATGTCCTCAATGGAGTAGTCAACGAGTTCCCTCGCATAAACTACTCCTTTCACAAAGTTCATGGTAGAGTGCGCCGTCACACTCACCGGGGTGCCATGAAGTGTCCGAAGAGCACTTATCTTGGCCGCCTCGGCGGGATTCGCCACATTCGCCAGAAGGCTCCCGTCCGAGAAACGGGTTACCTTCGGCTCTCTACCAATTGCACTAGCTAATCCTCTCCTCTGATGGATCACGTTGCCCTTGGACAACATGGTGCCATCAGTGGAGCGAATAACGAGGAAGCGTTTGAAGCCAGCGGGCTCGAAAACGCCAGGTAACCTCTGAATCAGGGGCCCCGGATTTCCCCCCATGGAAGGCCCCACCGTCTGAGGCTGGGTCTTCTCAAGGACCATGTCTATCACAGGAGGGGCCTCCAGTTGGCCATCCCCTCCCAGGACATCGCAGGTCCCTTTGGCAGTGTCACCAGTCTTGTGTGGGGAGGCACAGGCCTTGACCCCAGCAAGGTTTAAAATTCTTGCCAGCAGGTCTTTTGAGGGAAGCGACCGAAGGGGCCTGGCTTCCCTCTCCCCCCCTAAGGGGGTTTGCCCTACCGAGCCGCTTGCACGAGGGGCGGTCGGCAATGGGCTGCCTGCTGGCTTTTTTGGCAGTCCCCTTAGAAAGCAAAGGAGGGACTGCCGCTGGAGATAGGGAGGTGCCCGAAAGCACCTCCAGAGAAGGGGGTGAGGGGGAGTCCCCTACACCCATAGGCATTGGAGAGGAGTAAGCCTCCTCTCCGGTTAAAGAATTATGGTGGGTCCCTTGCGCAAGCACAAGGGGGGGGACCTCCATTTTCTCGGTGGAGCTGCTCGAGGGCGGCTCCGTTGATTTTCTTGGGGAAGTTGGGGGTTGGGTTTTTGGGGTTTTTTTGTCATACATGGGCATGGTGACCCTCTTTTTGATACGGGACGCAATAGCTCATCACCTCTCGCAGTTGCCCGCACTGCGAGAGGTGCTTACAAGCCCGGCAGAGCCAGGCGCCGCCATTCGAGACCACCCCTCCCGCCTGGTGGCCTGGCAGTCCTTCGGCATGGCGGCTCCACCTTGAACACGGCGTAAAAAATATAGGTTGTGAAGAGGAGAGAAAAAGGGATGTGAGGAAGGTATGGGTGGGGATAAGGCAGGTTGTTAAAAAAAACCCATCCCGAACCGGAGCTGAGGGGTTAGGGAACAATGTCCCCTCCCCCCCCCAGCCCCGATCCGGGGTGGTTGGCTTGAGAAGAAGGTCAGCATTCTACCCTGTGAAATTAGAGGCTGACCAGAGAAAGTTGTGGGAGAGGTTGTATGAAAAGCGATGAGGTAGGGGAGAAATCGGGCTATCTGAAGGAAGGAAGAGAGGCTAAGCTGGGGCCGGACGGAGCGCTGGATCCCGTCAGCACGGCGGCCAGGATGGCAAATCGCCGCGCCCCTTACGGGGGGTCAAATGGTAGGGGGCAGATGAATTTCAAGTGTGGGAACGGATATATGATAGAGAAACCGAGGTATGTCCCAGCAAATGAGAGACCGAATGGTGGGAGAAAGATTGTGGAATGTCGTCGGTGTGCAAGGAAAGGTCATATGTTGGCAGAATGTAGGTGGACATCTGGTGCATGTTTTGGGTGTGGTAAGAAAGGACATATGATATAAAGGATTGCCAGGAAAGTGTGAAAGAGCGCTTCAAGTGTAAAGAAATGGGCCATTTGAAGAAAGATTGTCCGAGGTTGAATGGTGGAGCAACTGGTGGGGAAAGTATGAAATATGCATGTGGTAATTGTGGAAAGGCTGGTCATTATGCAAGGATGTGTCGTGACCAGAGGAATGTATGTAGCTATTGTGCAATGGAAGGACATTCAAGTGAAAAGTGTTGGATTAGACTGAGAGCGCAAGGTGTGAATGGAAAGTCTGAAGCGGGAAACTGAATAGTAAGAGGGTACCTGCTGAAGTATCCTCTGGGTGCATGAGTGTGAGCAATGTGTTGGTAAGTCTGTCTAGTGTGAAAGTGCTGTCTGGTAGGAAGTATGAGTGTCTGAGTGTTAAGGTGGAATTGAATGGAATTGAGTGTTTGGCTTTAATAGATTCTGGATGCAAGGCAAGCTTGGTGTATAAAGATGTGTATGACAAGGTTAGAGAGAAAGCCCTCCTGTCTGAGTGCAAGGGTAGTTTGGTAGGTATTGGTAATAGGAGAGTGCCTGTGATTGGAATGATAAGGTCACCTGTTCGAATGCATGGTATGATGATGAATGAATGTGAATTTTCTGTGATTGATAAGGTGAGTAGTGAGTATGGTGTGATTTTGGGCTATGATTTTATGAAAATGAATCGTATGGTTGTGCATCCTGCGAGTGATCAGATTGAGAGAAAGATTGGTAAAAATGGGGTGTATAAGTTGTATGTAGGGAAAGATGGTAGCGTTTTGAGGAGTGTGTTTACTGGTATTGAGGTGACTGCTATGGAGAATGTAAGGCTTGTGAAGGGTGAAAGGGTGTCTGTTAGAGTGAGTTGGAGTAAGGATGTTAGTATGAATGTGGGTGAGAACACTGTGATATTGGATGGAAAGGATGCGTGTTATAAGGTAAGGCGTGTTGCTTGTGTGTTTGATGGCTTAATGAGAATGAATGATCCTTTTGTATGTGTGCAGGCGGACCCCAGGGTGAAGGGACAGGTGAGGGGTATCCAAGTCGGAGATGTACTAGGACACCTCTCCACTGTCACTGAGGTAGGTATGGATGATAGCACGGATATCAGGGTGAATGTTGCGAATGAAAAGACATGTGAATGGATGTATAATGAGGTGAAGGACATGGTGAAATTGGATGGATGTTTGACTGAGTATGAAAGGGAGGATGTGTATCGAATGATATTTGAACGAAAGGGAGCCCTCAGTAAGGGTGATCTGGATTTCGGGGTTGCAAAGCTCCTGGAATTCAAGATTGTCCTGAAGGAGGACTCCCCAATCTATCAGCGGCCGAGGCATTTCCCTCGTCCGGTTGCTGATGAGATTGAGGAGCAGTGTTTGGAATTGGAGTAATTGGGGGTGATTGAAGAGAGCGAGAGTGCATGGAATAGTCCAATTGTACCTGTACGTAAGCCAGATGGAAGATTGCGTCTGTGTGTGGATTATCGAAAGGTGAATGAAAGGACTGTGAAAGAAAGGTTTCCGATGTGTGTGGTATCTGAGTGTGTGTATAGTATGCATGGGATGGAGTGGTTTACGAAGCTGGATCTGGTACGGGGGTATTACCAGATGCCCATTGCTGAAGAGAGCCGGCCAGTAAATGCCTTCTCTTCCTCAAAGAGGCATTACCAGTTCCGGAACCTCAGCTTTGGGTTGGCTAATGCTCCCGGAGCCTTCCAGCGGGCAATGAATGTTGTGTTGAGTAAGTTTGCGAGTAAGAATGTGATTGCATTTATAGATGATATTTTGATTATGACTGAGACTTTTGAGGAGCATATGAGATTGGTGAATGATGTGTTGAGAACATTGGAGAGTGTTGGTGTGAGGGTGAAAGTGGCGAAGTGTGAATGGTTTGCCAAAGAAGTGGAATTCCTTGGGCATATGGTGAGTGAGAATGGGTTGCGAAAATCACCGAAGTATGTTGAGAAGGTGCGAATGTTTCCTAAACCGGTGACTGTGAAGCAACTGAAGTCATTTGGGGGTTTGATTGAGTTCCAGCGAAAGTTTATACGTGATTGTTCTGGTGTGAGTAAGCCTCTGACTGAGTGGATGGGCAAGAAAGGTAGTACGGTTGTCAAGTGGAATGATAAGATGAATGAGGCGTATGAGAGACTGAAAGAGGCAGCGGCTGAAGATGTTGAATTGGCTTACCCAGATTATAGTGTAAATGCTAAAATGCTTGAATTGTATACAGATGCGAGTGGGTATTGTATGGGAGGTTTTCTGATGCAAGAGCAGCATTTGAATGGAGAGAATGTCAGGCAAATAATTGGGTAGTATCCAAGGCTATGAATGTTGCAGAACGAAAGTATTCGACTGTGGAGCGAGAGTTGGCTGTGATAAGGTATTGTTTGAAAGTGTTGCGTCCGTTTTTGTATGGTGTGAGGTTTGTGATCAAAACAGATCATCAACCTCTTGTGTATCTGTAGCGTATGAAGTGGGCTGATAGTAGGATTGCAAGGACTTTGGAAGATTTGAGTGACTTTGACTATGTGATTGAATATGTGCCTGGTGAACGGAATGGAGTGGCTGATTTGATGTCAAGGTATCCTGGTACGAATGATGAAAATGTGTGTGGAGTGTGTTATCCTGAGTATTTACCAAAAGGGATTATGAATGGAAAAGAGAGTAAGGGTGGTGGTGATTCCTTGTTTGAGAGTGTATGGAATGGTTTGCAAGATTTGAAGAGTGATGGAGTAGACGTGAGAGTACCCGATAGTGTGGATGATTTAAGGAAGGAGGTAATGAATGAAGTGTGTAGAAAGCTGGAAAGCATTGGTATGGCAAAGGTGCGGAACTTCATGAAAGAATTGAGAGCGATGTGTATGCAAGGGGTCCCGCCATTTCAGGAAGTGTTGATTGTAGTGAGTCGTTTGTATGGAGTGATTGTTTATGTGCACTTTGGTGGTGAGAGGCCGATTGTGTACAAGGATGAGAAGATGAAGGGTTTGAATCCTAATGTGGTACATCTGCAATGTTTGAGTGGTGTGCACTACAATTGGGTGATTGAAAAGTGTTTGTATATGAGGGAGAAGAATGATCGTCTGGATGAAGATGAGCGTGTGGTGAGTGATGATATGGGAGTTAATGACAGTGTGGATATCCGTGCTGATGTTGGTGTGCTTGTTCCTTCTGTGTATTGTGAACATGGTGGACCTGATATGATGGAAGCGAGAGTGAAAGTTGGTGAAAGGTTGTTCTGTAGTTTGATTGATACTGGAGCGCAAGTGTCTTTAGTAAATGAGGGGATTCTGAGTAAGTATGATGAGTTTAAATGTTGCGAGCATAAACCTGTGAAGTTACGGATAAGTGGATTAGGGAATGGCATGTTAGCGGCATGGGAACAGGTTGGTCTGAAAGTGAGTTTGGGTAATGGTTTGAATGTGAAGCATGACTTTGTGATTCTGAAAGATGAGCAAATGCTGTGTTGTTTCTTGCTTGGTGTAGACTTTATGAGATTGAATGATTTGTCTTTGGATGCTGATAAGGATTGTCTTATGAAAGGTGAATGTGAGGTGATGAAGTTGAATGAGTGTGCGAAGAATGTTGTCAAATTTTGTGGCATGATTGAGTTGGTCATGGATGATGAGAATGAGATTTTAAGTGATGATGATATTCTAGAGATGCAAGAGATGTGTCCTTTTGTTAGTGCGTTGAAGAGGTGTGTAATGACGCGTGTTGATTTGAATGAATGGCCAGAGTGTTTAAGTTATTTTAAAAGGTATGCTAAGGATTTTGTTGTTTGTATGGATGTTGTATATTTTGTGAGGCATGTGAAGGGTGGTGATGATTTGTATGTACCTGTGATGTCCTTAGTTGGTATGATTGGTCTGGTGAAGGTTGTGCATGATAATTATGGGCATATGGGTAAGTTTAAGCTGTAGGAGTGTATGAAGGAGCGTGTGTTCCATCCATTTCTGAGAACTGTTGTGAATGATGTTGCAACTACGTGTAAAAGGTGTCAGAAGCGAAAGGTGCAAGGTGTGCAAGTGAAACCACCGATGTTGAAAGTTGATGCAAAAGAACCGTTTGAATTGGTAGTGATTGATTGTGTGTCTTTGCCGCATACGAGTGCTGGGAATGTTGGTATGGTTGTTATGGTTGATCATAAAAGTCTGTTTGTGTATGCAGCGCCTGTGAGAGATAAAAAGAGTGTGACTGTTGCGTGTGTGGTTGAGCAGTTGTTTTTTCCTATGTGTGTATGGAAGCCTAGAAGATGTCTGAGTGATAATAGGCCTGAATTTGTAGGGGTAGTGTTTGAGCAAATGTTGAGAGAGAATGGTGTGGAACATGTGAGAACAACTCTGTATGTACCGTCTTCAAATGGATTGGCTGAACGGACTATAAGAACCTTGTGTGAGATGTTGAGAATGATGAGTACGACAGTGAATGACTGGGATGTATGTCTGGGGAGTGTTGTGGGCGTATAATTCAACTGTGCATAGTGCAACTGGAATGTCTCCATGTCAGTTTGTGATGAATTTGGAAAGGCGAGTGAAAGATAGGTTTCGTTTGAGTGAAAGTGAGCAGAGTGTATGGCGTGAGACGCATGAAAGGTTCCATTCATTTGAATTAGGTGCAAAAGTATTGAAGGTGAAAGAAATGAAGGGTAGGTTGAATGTGTCAAAGATGAGTGAGAAGTTTGATGAACCTTATAGAGTTGTGAGGGTTTGGGAAAATAGGGTGACAGATGTTTTGGAGAATTTGAATGACGGTATGACTGAGAGAGTGCGGGCTCATCAGAGTCAGTTAAGGAGATGGAGAGAACCTCCTGACTACCTGGTGAGCCATCCGGTGCATGGACTGTGTAGAGAGAGAGGTAAAGTGCATGATGATGAGATTGAATGTGATAGTATGGATCTGTCTGGGAAAGAGCTAGTCTTAGTCTCGAGGAGTAGAAAGCGTACAAAGAAGAGTGAAAGGAAGAATGAAAGTAAGTCTGAGCAGAGTGTTTCTGGTATGGGGGATCTTGAAAGGGAGATTGAGTTTTTGCGTAAACAGGTGAGTGATTTGGCTGGTATAAGTAGACAAGTGAGTGAGCTGCCTGTCCCTAATTTCTCTGGTTTTGGGAACAGTATGAATGATAGTGTATTTGGGCAGAACGAACCTAGTGTGACTGATTTTTCAGGTTTTACAAATGGTAATAGTAGGGATGAGTTTGATGTAGTGAATGATGAAGTGGCTGATTTTTCAGGTTTCTGGTGGGAACCAATCAAAGGGGTTTCTGGTATGCCTGTTGAGAATACAGGGGATGTGAGTGACCTGTCTGTTTCGCAAGAATGTACCTTGAGTTGGATGAGAGCTGTGAGTGAGGAGCTGATGAATGGGGGTATATAGAGTGAGGGTTCTGAACGGAAGAGTATGGTTGATGAGATGATCAATAGTGACAATGAGACTGACAGGACGACTGACGAACAACCCCGACTAATTGCTACGCGTAGCCAGGGACCAGTAGAAGAGTGTGAATGGGTGCAGAAGGGTGCGATTGAGCACAAGTGGTACCGTGAAGAGTGATTGAAGGGGTTTTGTGAGTGACTGGTCGAATGGCTTAAGGAAGGAGGGGTGTGGTGGAGCGAATGTGAGTGTGTGTAAAAGGGCCATTCTCCCACCCCTTTTCTCAGTACCCTCTCCCTCCCTCTGTAAGAATGTGTGTGAATGGGAATGGGTTTGTTTTGTTTTTTGTTTATTTTATGTAGAAAAATGATTACCATGTATTTTTTCTTTCTTTCCAGGCGCCATATTCTGGAAAGATAGGACTTAGTTTCATATATCCTTATATTACAAACAAAGCGTCATATTCTGGAAAGCTATATATTATTGTTAATAAATAAAGGACAATAGTATAGCTTAATGAAGGAGGGCTTATAATAGCCACGCAAGCGTGATAAGGTCATTATCTTCCATCAAGCACAGAGGCGCCACACTTGTTGTAAGTCCTAGGCATTTTGCTCGCTCGAGTGGCAGGTGGCTGGACATCCCCCCATCCTCTTTGTACAAAGTGAGGCCTTGTTTGTTGTTTATATATTGCCTGTTGTAGGATTTTCTTTTTGTATTTTGGGGGGGAAAAGTAAGGAGATCTCCAATATAATCGCCCCTCTCTATTGTAGATATTTTGTGCATATTTACCCATATTTTTTTGTTAGTAAAGGACTGTACATACAATCCGTTTCATTCCCCTTCGATTTCTCACGTCCGGATTAGTGTAGGGAGCAGGTTGGATCGATTGGGGTTAATCTAAATTTTTCGGCCCGCTACAACGCCATCTTCTAATGAGCGATTGAAAATTGCACGCAACGGCTTCGCAAGCTCATTCTTAAGTTCCTTTAAATGAGTGGGGTAAACGCCATCGGGCCCGGGTGATTTCGACTTTTTCATCAGGTTAATATATTTAAGAATTTCCACTTCATTAACTGTTATATCGGATATGCAAATATCACTATTATCAACTTCTTCAACTAACGATCCTAATTCGGACGAATCTTCAACAGTATAGACGCTTGTGAAATGTTCATTTAAAATTTTAGACATTTCCGCCGGAAATTCCGTCAAGCGACCATCTTTGTCTTTAATCGGCCCTATTGAACCTTTTAAGGGTTTCCTACTGTTTACATACCCGTAAAACCGTTTCGGTTCCTTCTTTGAATCCTTCGCCAGTTTTATTTCATATTTCCGCTTCGCATCTCTAACCGCCCGTTTAACTTCTCTTCGAGAATCTATGTAATTTTGCCGACTTATAAATGACTCATTGTTCTTATGTATTTGAAATTTTCTATTTCAGTCCTTAATTAAGCTTGATATTAGTGGGCTAACCCACGGCGCTCTCATCGACTTCCCGCTCTTATATAGATCCTAAATACAGATACTTATTAAAATCTGAACAGGTAATTAAAGCCAAGGATGCCTTATACAATATAGTCATCAGAATAAAAAATATCTTATATCCTTAAAATAAATATCAAACTAGAGATGAAAGTGACATGGTGACTGCCGATTAATCATCCCCTTCCACCACATGTGATGAGAGCGCTTTTGAGAAGTTCTAAAATGTATTCAATTAAAGAATGAATCAATACTATCACCTCTTCTCAGTCCACAGAATACCCTCAAATTGCAAGTTGAGAAATCTTGGTCGCTCTTCAAAACTGTCTTTTGAACAGGTAATAGAAAGGTATTAAAGATGTATCAAATCTTCTAGTAGCTATGCCTTCAACACAAGCCAGTGTTGAATGCCTATTTTCAACACTCAGGATTTTAAAATCTGATCTACAGGCACGTATGAAAGAAGATATTATTGAAGACCTGCTATTTTTAAGAACAAATGTTTATAAGTAAAAGTTGATAAGAAACTAATTTTAGTTTTATTTAATTCATACTTTTTTAATTGAAATAATTTACAAAGAAATGTATCTTAATTTTATGTTAGAAAAAAATAATTTTCTTATATGGTTATATTAATTAAAATTTCAGATTTAGTTAGTTTCATTCATTTAGTAAAGTAGTACTTTCATTTAGTAAGTAAAAGTTGGTAAGAAGCAAATTTTAGTTTTACTCAATTCATACTTTTTTTTAATTGAAATGATTTACAAGGAAATGCCTTAGAAAATAATTTTCTTATATGGTTATATTAATTAAAATTTCAGCATTAGTTATTTTCTTTCATTTTTTTATTAGGATTTACATCATTGTGAATATCTATGTATCACTGAATTTCCAACTTGAACTTGAAAGTTGAAACCCTGATTTTCTTCATTAAGCTAATAAATATTATATATAAGTTTTTCTCCTTTTCCTTTAGTTGTTTCAGTAACTTAATTTTATCAATATATATATATATATATATATATATATATATATATATATATATATATATATATACATCTAGATATAATAGGTATAAATGAAGAAAATTGAAACAGCTAGAGCCAGATACCCAAAATCTTGGCTCTGGAGCCGGAGCCAGTTTTATTTACCAGCCCCCAAAACCCTGCATCTGATGATCATTATTTCCCAATGCTTCCCTGATAGTCAATTCCTGAACCAAATGATCATCATTTGAAAGAACCAGATCTAATATATTGGCCCCTCTCGTTGGCTTATTATTAACCCATTTACTGCAGTGGAACTAAAGGAGGAAACCATTAAAAACCAAGAAAAGAGTATCATGCCTGTGATGCCCTCTGCTCCAGGGCAATAATAAATCTCCTTCAACACTATCATTAACTACTACACCTTTTCACCACTTTTTACATCCAGTTCCAGCAGTGGAACTAGATTTAGTGCCTCCAAAATATAAGCCAATTTTACGGTGAAGCTAAATATAGACAATATCTAAAAAATCTAGTTACAGTATTATAAATTTAGTTTTATTTAAAAAAATGAAGTCTGTCTGTGTGTGTGTGACTGTCCATCTATAGGAAGAAAGTTAGACAATATACATAAAAACTAAAAGAATATTGTGTACCAAGAAGTTATGTAGTGTTGCTAAACAAGATTAAGTTTAGTTCATAGAATGAGAATATTTTTTGTGAAGAATAAAAAAAGAAAAAGATCAAATCCCTTAGTTTATTTACGAATGCATATTTTACCCTGAAAAGTATGGGTATATCTACTAGTATATATATATTGTTGTGGTATACCTTGTGGAACGTGAAGTACTTCTTTGATGAAGTAGGCTTTGATCTAAGAGTGCTAATTTTGTTGTTTTTAAGGAAGAGCCACTTCAACACGTAAGGATAAGAAGGAAACACACAGGACTTCCCAAAATAATCTTATATTTTAAATTTAACCATTTACTACACAAACACAAAAACATGAATCACAGAAATACTCTGAATTTTAAAATACAAAAAAAATTACTTCAATTAACTTGACCCTCTAAAATTTGCTAAATTCGATACGCACTTCAATATACAAGAATTAGGCTAATTGTCTCTACTAGAGTTTAAATACCTTGGTTGCTCTGGTGGCTGGTTTGAGTCTGATCTTGAACTCAATGAGCCCCAGACACCACAGAAATCTGGTAGGTCCTTTGATGCGTGCTTCAACCAGATTTTTGGAGGTGGTCGAGATCACGAGGTACTTTGGCGAGTGAAGCAGATGGGGGCCCACACGGTATTCAATAGGGGGAGTCTTCAAGGGTGAGAAAAATCACGGTGCTTTAGGAGGAACCAGGATAGGCGGGGTCTATCTGGCGAGAGTAAGTTGAACTTGGTTCTTAAACCAAGTTAACTTAGAGTTTGGTGTGACCACCGGGTAACAGGCTTGAGGAGGAGCTTTTTTCTCCTTCGTTACATAATTCCTCATGGGTGAGGATGGTACTTAGGCGGGGGTCTTCTTCAAGGGCAAGGATAGAGGAGGGTGGTTTCTCTAACGAAAATAAGTTGAACTTGAACAAGTTAATTTAGCGTTCGGTTTGATAACTAGGGACTAGCTCGAGGATGAGCTGCTTCTTAGCCCCCTTGGTAGCCCTGCCTCTCTTGCAGGGGACTTCATAGTCTGGTGACTCACGTATTCTACCTGTCCAGTCTTGGTAGCCCGGCCTCAATCCGGGGACTTCGTAGACTGGAGACTCACGTATTCTACCTGTCCAGTCTTGGTAGCCCGGCCTCAATCCGGGGACTTCGTAGACTGGAGACACTCATACTCTACCTCATTTTTCCCAAGTGTTTGTTATTTATACCTCATCACCCCACTAGGGTAGGGATAGGGAGGTGGCCTGTGGACGGGCTGCAGGAGGGCTGTTACTCCAACGGTTTTTCTCATCAAGTCTTACCTCGGCTCCTGTTGGCCTTCGAGCTTGCGAGAAACGCGTCTCCAATTTCTTATTTGAGGTGAAATTGAATATACTCTCGTAGGGGAGATCTTGCAGTTTACAACCTTTTGGCTTTTCATAGCGACAAGTGGCGAGGCGCTGTGGTTACGAGTTTGACCCTCAATGCCGGGGCCGGATGTCTTTGCGGTTACAGTCCTGTGTCTCCACTGAGAGAGAATGGGGGAAGTGACGATTCTCCTACACACCTCCCTTCGAAGAACTTAATGGGGGACGGGACTCCCGGGAACTCAATCCAGCAGTTTCTAGTATCTTTAGTACAGATCTAAGTCTCTGATCATACTCATGTTTAGATGAACCACATATGAGCACATCCTCCAAGTAGCAAACAACACCTGTAAGATCCCTTAATAAATCTTTCATTGCTTGTTGAAAAATACCAGGTGCGGGGGAAACTCCAAAAGACAACCTATGATATTTAAATAACCCACGATGTGTGTTAATCACTGTATACTGTTGCGATGCATCATCAAGGCATATCTAGTTTAGTAAATAGCTTACCACCTGAGAGACTGCTAAACATATCCTCAATCTTAGGAATGGGGTAGGTATCCAGCCTAGCGGCTCTATTTACTGTAAGCCGATAGTCTCTACAAATCCTGATTCATCCATTTGCCTTCAATATGGGTACCACCGGTGAGGCCCAGACAGAATGCGGTATAGGGGAAATTATACCTTCTTCTACCAATCTATCCAATTCATTTTCTACTTTAGCACTTAGTGTATAGGGAACTGTCCTGGCTTTACAGAATTTAGGAGGGATATTTGGATCTACCTCAATAGGGAACGTTTTACCTTTAAGGCAACCCAGACCAGGAGAAAATAAATGTAGGAATTCTTTTACTAGATCCACTTCAATATATGATACACTATTTATCTCTGAGAGCTTCCGATTATTTAGATCAAGGGAATTAATTAAATCTCTTGTCAAGCAACAATAGTTGCTTGACAAGAATTAGTAGAATCAAATCTAGCACAGACAGAAATTTCACCCGATAGAAGAAAGATGAAGAACAGGTCTGTCACTTTCAATAGGCCATAGATTAGAGAAAGTGTCCTCAAAAATAAGGAAACATGCAGCACCTGTATCTAATTCCATAGTTACACAGATATTATTTAGAAATAATGTGACATTAAGAGGATTACCTTTAGTAGGAGTAACATTAAAGACATAGTCATAACTAGAATCTACCTCAGTGACTTTAGCCTTGTCCAGTTTATGGACACGATCATTCCCTTAAAATTTTGGTTTGGTCCTACCAAAATTTACACTTTTCACATTTTTGCACATAGGTTTAATATGCCCCTTCTGATTACAAGCAAAGCAAGTAGCATCCTTGAATGGGCACTCCCGTTTCCAGTGTAATTTACCACAACCAGAACAAGCTGTGTTAGGTTTTAAGGTAGCATCTGCAACCCCAGCTTTAGGCTGAGTAGGCTTATGGTTGAAGGTAGGGCTCTGCTTATGTAGCTTGTTTATAGCAGTGTCCCATAGCTTGTGCATCTCTGAAAGCTGCTTTTCTAGCACTAGCTATTTCTACAGCTCTACTAAACGATAAGTCTGATTCTGCCAGCAAAATGTGCTGTGTAGACTCATTAGATAGGCCCATCACAAATCTGTCTCTAACATATCCGTTAGATGGTCACCAAACTCACATGTGTGAGCAAGTGCTTTAATTCCAGCATCAAAATTAGCAATCTTTTTACCAGATTTTTGATTTCTAGAATAGAACTTAAATCTTTCATATATTAGAATTTCTTGGGTTTGCAATGTTCCTTCAGAACTTTAATAATATCAGGATATTAACAAGTCCCTGGCTCCTTTGGTGATAACATAACATAATTTCATGGATGATAAAAGCCACAAGGGCCTATCAAAGGTAATCTGCATCCGTCAAAACCCACCCACATAGGACTATATCAATAATCGCCAGGGAAAGACAAAATAAATCAAAGCCCCCCACAATATAATATAACAGATGACAAAAGCCACAATGGCCCATCATAGGTCATCCAAGTCAAATGGCCTCTTTTTTAAGGCACCCAAACTCCCAAGAAAACTTCATCCAGAGGATTGCGTCCAGAAACAAGGGTATCACCAATCAAGGCTTGTCAAGAACTAAAACATGCAGCTATAGATATATACAAACAATATTAATATATACAAAACTTAGGAACCATCACAACCTCCCCTTCCCATAAACTCATCCAACCCACTCTTAAATACATTTAAATTTGGACTACCTACTACCATCCGCGGCAATTTGTTCCAAAGTCTACCACTCTATTGGTGAAAAAATATTTTCTTAAATCCAACCTACACCCTTGCTTTTTAATTTTCAACAGACCCTTAGCTAAGGCAAAAACTTTAGGTCCAGCCAATGTAAGAAAGGCTGGTGGTACCTTCTTCTCCTCTGGGATAGAGTTCAACTCTACTAATATAGCTCTCAAAATCTTCGACTCCAGCATTGAAACTATCAATAGAACATATATGAGACATTGTATTGCAAAAAAATAACCTATGAAAAATAGAAATCTACACACAGAAATAGGAATAGGGGACAATTTAACCCACTGATAAAAGGCAAAACACAAATCCTCAATCCTCGTCGCCAATGTAATATATCTATTATCAGTTAGGTTATAACAACTATTTAGAACACTCACCGAGGATGATGTGGCGTATCAGATGTGGTAGTAATTGACACAATAAGTTATTAGTAGGGGTTAGTAAATAGAATAATGTAATATGTAATTTAGGCTGTGATAGGAAACAGTAGGCTAGAGTTGTTGTATCAATAGCTTTTTCTTAAGTAGGTCATTATCTTGATAGAGTGGGTGATGGGCATGGACTGACTGGTTATTTCTACAGGACCTTAAGAAGTCACCTAGTATTGAAGTATCGACAACAAGACTATAGTAAACTGCAATAATAGATCACGTCATTACACCTATGACAGTAGTAACTTCGCATACGGGCATTTGTCGAAAAACCCTCATGATTGGTTTAGTTTTGGCCACAAAGTTCTTTTACATTATTTCAACAATTTTTCTACACCGCTTGGAGGTCCCGGGAAAATAGTTGAAATCGATGGGGCAAAATTTGGCAAGTGCAAATATAACTGCAGCTGTCTAATGGAAGGGCAGTGGGTTTGTGAAGGGTTTGAACGTGAAACAAAGAAAATTTTCATCGTTTCGGTTGAAAATCAAAACCGTAAAACCCTCCTTGCAGCGATAAAAAAGTGGATCTTGCCGGGAATGACAGTCATATCTGACAGATGGGCAGCCTATTCAAATTTGTCATCTGAAGGATACGAACATCTTAGCGTCAAACACTCACAGAATTTCATGGATCCAGAAACTGGTGCCAGCACGCAAAGTATAGAAAGATTTGGCGGGATATGAGAGCCAATGTTCCCCACTATAGGTGGAGAAAGTAACATATGGATGGATATCTCGCCAACTTTCCTTTTTTGAAAAAATTTCCCAACATTAAAGAGATTCCACAAGTTCTGCCTCGCGGCCGGTAAACTCTACCCAGTAACCCACCTGTCTGACGGTAAGTATTACCGATTATTTTGAGCGCCGGCTCATTGTTGGGGGGCGGCTCGTCGCAGGGATGTGCCTACAATGACCCTGAGTTTCAATTATTTGGGGAGGTCTGAGCCCTCCAGTATAGAAGCAAAAATCGACATAAACTTCATCGATTTCATCTCAGAAAAATAACAATAATACTTCAGATTTAGGGCGCACGGTAGGTGGCGCTGTTAGTAGGCTATAATTTTGGGCTACAATATATCTCTTATGATGTTAGACGGTAGCTTCAGATGTGACCAATCACGGCATTATATTTTTTTGTTGTTTTGGGGATTTGTAACTTTTAGTCTATTATTTACTAAATATCTATGCCTCTGCTCGTTTATAGTTTTATTCTAAGTTAGGTAAGGTTTCTTGATGTCTTTCATTGTTTTCATATTTTTTTGTTTCACAATGAACGATAACAGCTTCTTACTGGCAATGTCGTAGTTATAAATAGTACCGCGTACCAAACCCGCTTAGCATTTGTTTTTGTTTGGTTATGTCTTTTTCGTGGTCTAGTTGTGCTTCTTCGTTATTCGAATTCAAGTTTATTTTGCATGACCACAAAAAACTTTTAGATAATTTAGAGGTACATAAACTAATCAAGAAACCTATAAAAGTAAATATTGTTTGTCATTAGGTTAGGTTTTTCTGCCAGTAAAAAGCTGTTGGGGAAAAAACCCCAGTAAATTCAAGGGGACTGCTCGTGGGGGAGATATCACTGCGGGGACACCACCCTGAGATGATCCTGAGTTTCAATTAATTAGGGGGGTCTGGGCCCCCCCCCCCGGTAATTGTGTAGGCAATGGCCGGATTCTAGGACTAGCTTTGGGGGGGGCTATTTTGGGCTACTTTTCATTAGTTACTTTTTTAGAGATGAAATCAAATAATTTTATGGCGATATTCATTTTTATACTGAGGGCTGTGCCCCCCAGACCCCCCCAAAGGATTGAAACTCAGGGTTATTGCAGTGTTATCCCCGCGGAGAGCCGTACCCAACAACGAGCCGACGCTCAAAATAATCGTTAATACTTACGTCAGACAGGTGGGTAGAGTTTACCGGCAGCAAACCAGAATTCATGGAAAGGCACGACACAGCAAAAAAAATGCCTTAACATAACATAATTTCACAGATGACAAAGGCCACAAGGGCCTATCAAAGGTCATCCGCATCCGTCAAAACCCACCCACAAAAAGCACCATCACCAGGGGAAGACAAAATCAAAGTCCCCCACAATATAATATAACAGATGACAAAAGCCACAAGGGCTCATCATAGGTCATCCGAGTCAAATGGCCTCTTTTTTAAGGCACCCAAACTCCCAGGAAAATTACATCCAACGGATTTTACCGTCAGCGTTGATACACGTTTTATTGATTGAAAGGCACGACCCAGCAAAAAAGTGCCTTTCCAAGCCGTCGATTTATATTTACAGGGTTGGATTTTACCGTCAGCGTTGATACACGATTTATCTCACCGAAAGACCCAGTTTTTGTTCATTCTGAGCTGTGCAGAACAATTCAGACACTCGCGTGTTGATTTGAATAGCCCATAGGCTTCGAGAAACGCAACACATTTCTCATTGACGGTTAAAATAGCACCGAAATGTTGAATAGGTAATGAACAAACTTCGCACGAAAATGACATTTTGACAAATGAGCGAGAAACGGCATGGGTGGTTGTTTAAATATGAGAGACATGGACAGAAAAGTAGTTCATTGTTCCTGGAAAATTTGTGAAATTTTTTTTAATGAAATTGACCATTTGTGTTTCTTGAACTACACATATATAGTAATAAAAACACTAATACTGAACGCATCTATTTGGAACAATAATCAAAATGAAGGTCGTAAAAAACCTTTTAACAAAAATCAAATAAGAGAAATAAATACGAAACAGAAAATATGAAAAAGTCGTGTTTTCGTCAGAATTAAGAAGTGACACTTCATTAACAACACCAAAATATGGTTTAATCGAGCATTAAACAATGGGAAATTAAGTAACAAGTAAATAAAAACACTAAATAATGTCAGGCATATGGTAGGTAGGAAATATAGAAAAGAAATAAGGGGAAAAAACATCTAAAATATAAGAAAAAAACAAGTTTTGATCATTATAAAAAACGCAAAAAGCCTTGAAACAAATACAGCTTTCTGATTGGTCATTTATGAAACTGAATCCAGATCTGTGATTGTCCAGTGCGATAGCAGAAAAACACTGAAAAGTAGCCCAAAAAATAAACTAGAGTTGCATGCGGGCATAGTCGCAACATTTACCGCCAATGCCCCCCCCCCCTGTATATACTCATATACAAAAAAATATAACACCATAATTATTCACATCTGATGCTACCATCTGACTCATAAGACATATATTGTACCTCAAAATTGTAGCCTATAAAGAGCGCCACCTACCGTACACCCCAAACTGAAGTGTTACCAAAGTAACATAACATAATTTCACGGATGACAAAAGCCAAAAGGGCCTATCAAAGGTCATCCGTATCCATCAAATCCCACCCACATAATGCATCCATAGGATTTTGTCAGATCATGCATCTACAATATACAATTTAACAATCCATAAGAATGTCGAACCATGCATCTACAATATATAATTTAAAGCCTCCATAGGAGTCTGTCAAAAACGAAATCAAAGTCCCCAAAATATACAATAAAAAGAAACTGCATCCACGGGGTAGTTTTAAGAATAGATTAGATAAATATATGGATGAAGCTGCTAGATGGGACTGACTTTTTTTTATGTAAATATGTATATATTTTTCTAAGGAGTGGGGAGATTATATTTTGCGGTTGCATGAATGGACATAATCCTCTGGATGCATTTTATGTATATTGTAGATTAGATCTGACGAACTCCTATAATGAGTGACAATGTTGATGTCTTTTCTCTGGTAAAAAATCTTTTGTGTGTTGACTGGAACAGGAGCTGCCAAGTGTAGGCCTTTTGCAGTCTCCTTCTTTTCTTATGTTCTTCTTGTTCTTATATAATCATCCAATCTGCGCTTAAAAACATTCAAGTTTGGGCTGTCTACAGTCTCAGGTGGCAAACTATTCCAATAATCCACCACTCTGTTAGTGAAAAAATATTTTCTAACATCCAGTCTGCACCTCTGTTTTTTAATCTTTAGGTGGTGGCCTCTAGTTTTATTACTACCTTCTAACTCAAATAACTTGCTGAAATCCAATTTATCCATCCCAATAAAGATTTTAAAAAGCTCAATCATATCTCCCCTCACACACCTTCTTTCAAATGAAAACATATTTAATACCCTCAGTCTATCTTCATATTCAAGGTGCTTCAGGGATGGTATTATTTTTGTTGCCCTCCTTTGTACTTGAAGGTTGTCTTACAGGAAGCTCCTGATTCTCATTGTAAGATTGGGATATAATACTGATTTGGGTGTGTAGTTTTTCTTGTATTTATTTAATACATCAATCACTGTGTAATAAATACATTAGTGATTAATACTTTTGGGAAAGATAACTGGCAGCAATCCTGAGCAAGAATTTTTTTTGGTGAGTGTTAACTTTGTCCTTAGTAAATTTCTGAGAGTATGGCTGTTTGTATAGATGGTGAGAGCATGCCGTTTGAAAGTAGTGTGTATGTGGTGTGTGATGCATGTGGAGTTGAAAGGAGTGTGAATGTAACTGAATGCCGTGTGTGTTTTCTGGAAGGGGAGGTTAGGAGGTTGAGTGGGGAATGTAAGAGGTTGAATGATTTGGTGTTTGAGGTGAGAAGAGATGCAAGTGTGCGATTGAAGGGTGAGATTAGTGCTAAGAGGGTGGACGATAGGGCTAGGACTGGGAACAGAGTGGAAGTTGTGAGTTATGATGAATGGTGGGTGAAAATGAATAGGATAGATAAGTTAGGACAGATTAGGTGTTTGAAAAGGAAGGACATAGAACCTGTTAGGTTGACTAACAGATTCAATGTCCTGAGAGAGGAAGAGTGTGAAAGTGATTTGCCTGGTGTGATTGTGGATGAAAGCAGGATGGGTGGTAGTGTGACTGAGAGCAGGGGGGAGGGTAATGTTAGGCCAAGACAGAATAGGAGAATGACTGAGGTGCTAGTGATGGGTGACTCTCAGATTAGGTATTTAGATAGGAAGTTGAGTAATAGCAAGTGGAAGGGAATGAGAGTTTGTCTGCCGGGTGCTGGTGTAAGTGATGTTTGTGAGAGGTATGATAGGCTGGTCTCTGGGTGTGAGAGGGATGCAGTTGTGATTACGCATGTGGGAGTGAATGATGTAAAGAAGGTGGGTACATGTGAGTTACGTGAGCAGTATAAAAGGTTAGTTGAAAGGATGAGTAAAAGCAGGGTAAAAGGTGTTGTTTCTGGTGTGCTTCCGAGATTGGACGTGGGGATAGAATGGTTGTCGCGTGCAAATGGTTTGAATGAATTTGTGAAAGGACTGTGTGAGGAGTTAGGATTGGTGTTTGTAGATGTCTGGGGTGGGTTTTACGGGAATAGGAGGTTGTATGCGATGGATGGGCTCCATCTTAGTCGGGCAGGTGTTGAGCTTCTATGGGGGGAGCTGGATAGTGTGATTAGGTCCTTACGGGTGGGAAACTAGAAGCTGTTAGAGGTAAGGGAATAACAGGAATAGAGGGCAGGTGTAGGAAATGGAAGGGATGCAGAGATAGAGGAATAGCTAGGGGGGGTGGGCATACTAATGCACAAGTGAATGAGCAGTCAACTAGGAATAAAAAAGGATGATGCATTGAAGATGAGAATAAAAAAAAAACTTTCAAATATACTACACAAATGGTCGGAGTATAAGGAATAAGATAGATCTCTTAAGAGCGTTAGCGAGTGAAGAGAATTTTGATATAATTGCGATAACAGAGTCATGGCTTGATTTGGCAGGTAATCACTTTAAACCTGAGGTTGAGATTGAGGGCTTTAACATGTTCCAAACAGATAGGAATAGGAAGAGAGGAGGAGGGGTTATTATTTATATTAAAGATAATCTCGAGTGTTGTGTAAACAGTACAATTAAATTAGATGATAACACAGTCATTATGGCTA
Organism: Ceratothoa steindachneri; assembly: GCA_963969495.1. Lineage (NCBI taxonomy): Eukaryota > Metazoa > Arthropoda > Malacostraca > Isopoda > Cymothoidae > Ceratothoa > Ceratothoa steindachneri. The sequence continues at coordinate 147,539,185 of OZ018331.1, read as the reverse complement.
AATGTAAAGGAAGGTAAAAACAAGCTTGTCATAGGATTATTATACAGACCACCAAATCTTAGTAAGGAAGCTTCAAATCTTCTGTGGCAGGAGATAGAACGGGCATGTAGAAGTAAGCATGTGTATATAATGGGCGATTTTAATTACAGAAATATAGACTGGGAAGCTCTTGTGGGTGATGAGGAGGCTGAGGAATTTTTGAATGTTGTCCAAGATAATTTTCTGAGGCAAATTATTAACGAACCCACTAGAGGTAATAATATACTGGATTTAGTTCTGACAAATAGGGAAGAAGTTATTAAGGATACTGAGATTGGAGGAAATTTGGGTAATAGTGACCATTATGGGAAAATGATGGAATCTATTATAGCAAGGAATATTAGAGATCACTTGGATAAGCATAAGTTGATAAAAGAATCACAGCATGGCTTTAGTAAGGGTAAATCCTGTCTGACTAATTTGCTGTCTTTTTATAGTAAGGTGTATGATGCAGCAGATAATGATGAAAACTATGATATTTTATACTTGGACTTTAGAAAGGCTTTTGATCGAGTGCCACACTTACGGCTTCTGAGCAAAGTTAAAGCACACGGGATCGATGGCAGTATATTTAGGTGGATTCAGTCATGGCTTGGTGACAGACAGCAAAGAGTTAGTATAGATGGAGTTAAATCTGAGTGGGGGTGTGTTAGCAGTGGAGTTCCGCAAGGATCTGTTTTGGGTCCCTTGCTATTCTTAATTTATATTAATGATCTTGACATAGGTATAAGTAGTGACCTGAGTAAATTTGCTGATGATACTAAGCTAGGTAGGGCCATTAGGGCTGATTCTGATGCTGTTGTAATGCAGGAGGAATTGACCATTCTGTCCAATTGGGCCGAGAAATGGCAAATGAAGTTTAACATAGACAAATGTAGTGTACTTAGTATAGGTAGAAATAATCCATTGAATAGTTATAAATTAAATGGGAGAATTTTAGGGAGGACCGATTGTGAGAGGGACTTGGGTATTTTGGTAAGTTCAGACCTTCGTCCTAGAAAGCAATGCCTAAATGCTAAGAATAAAGCTAATAGGATATTGGGATTCATTAGGAGTGTAAGCAATAAGAGTTCTGAAGTCATTCTAAAACTGTATCTGGTGCTAGTTAGGCCTCATCTAGACTATGCAGTACAATTTTGGTCACCATATTATAGGAAGGATATTGATTTGCTTGAGTCTGAGCAGAGAAGGATTACAAAGATGATTGGTGGGCTAAGGAACTTACCTTATGGTGAAAGGCTCAGAAAACTAAATCTACATACATTGGAAAGGAGAAGAGTCAGAGGGGAATTGATTGAAGTCTTCAAATGGGTAAAAGGATATAATATGGGTAACACTTCAGATTCGGGGCGCACGGTAGATGGCGCTGTTAGTCGGCTACAATTTTAGGCTACAGCATATCTCTTATGATGTCAGACAGTAGCGTCAGATGTGAACAATATCGGCGTAATATTTTTTGTATATAAGAACATAAGAACATAAGAAAAGAAGGAGACTGCAAAAGACCATTCATGGCCTACACTTGGTAGCTCGTGTTCCAGTCAACACACAAAAGATTTCTTACCAGAGAAAAGTCATCAACATTGTCACCCTTAAGGAGTTCGTCAGATCTAATCTACAATATACATAAAATGCATCCAGAGGATTATGTCCATTCATGCAACCGCAAAATATAATCTCCCCAATCCTTAGAAAAATATATACATATGTACATAGAAAAAAAAAAAGTCGGTCCCATCTAGCAGCTTCATCCATATATTTATCTAATCTATTCTTAAAACTACCCAGAGAGGAGGCTTCTATCACATGTCTAGTGAGCCTATTCCATTCATCTACCACACGATTTGTAAACCAATTCCTCTCAATCTTCTTCCTAAACCTATACTTATCAAGCTTAAACCCATTGCTACATGTCCTGTCATGTTCACTAAGTATAAGAACCTTACCCAGATCCCCTTTATTATATCCTTTTACCCATTTGAAGACTTCAATCAATTCCCCTCTGACTCTTCTCCTTTCCAATGTATGTAAATTTAGTTTTCTGAGCCTTTCACCATAAGGTAAGTTCCTTCGCCCACCAATCATCTTTGTCATCCTTCTCTGCACAGACTCAAGCAAATCAATATCCTTCCTATAATATGGTGACCAAAATTGTACTGCATAGTCTAGATGAGGCCTAACTAGCACCAGATACAGTTTTAGAATGACTTCAGCACTCTTATTGCTTACACTCCTCCTAATGAATCCCAATATCCTATTAGCTTTATTCTTAGCATTTAGGCATTGCTTTCTAGGATGAAGGTCTGAACTTACCAAAATACCCAAGTCCCTCTCACAATAGGTCCTCCCTAAAATTCTTCCATTTAATTTATAACTATTCAATGGATTATTTCTACCTATACTAAGTACACTACATTTGTCTATGTTAAACTTCATTTGCCATTTCTCCCAGACCCTGGCCAATTGATTGAAACTCAGGATCATCGCAGGGTGGTCCCCCTACAGTGATATCTCCCCCACGAGCAGTCCCCTTGAATTTACTGGGGGGTTTTTCGCCCCAGCAGGTTTTTACTAGCAGAAAAACCTAACCTAATAACAACCAATTCTTACTTTTATAGGTTTCTTGATTAGTTTAAGTGCCTCTAGATAATCAAAAAGTTTTTTGAGATTATACAAAGTAAAGCCGAATTCGAATGACGAAGAAGCACATGGAGAGCACGAAAACACAGAGACGAAAGAAAAACATTTGCAAGACGGGTCCTATTTATAAGCTACAATGTTGCCAGTAAGAAGCTGTTATCGTTCGCAGTAAACAAAAAATCTGAAAACAAAACAAAAAACAATAAAAGACATCAAGAAACCTTACCTAACTTAGAAAAAAACTATAAACGAGCAGAGCCTAGATATTTAGTAAGGTAATTGTGAAGACTATGGGCAGATGCGACTCTAGTTTATTTTGGGGGCTACTTTTCATTGTTTTTCTGCTATCGCACTGGCCAATCACAGATCTGGAATCAGTTTCATAAATGACCAATCAGAAAGCTGTATTTGTTTCAAGGCTTTTTGTGCTTTTTATATTGATCAAAACTTGGTTTTTCTTATGTTTTAGATGTTTTCCCTTATTTCTTTTCTATATATCCTACCTACCCTATGCCTGACATTATTTAGTCTTTTTATTTACTTGTTACTTAATTTCCCATTGTTTAATGCTCGATTAAACCATATTTCGGTGTTGTTAATGAAGTCTCACGTCTTAATTCTGACGAAAACAGTACTTTTTCATTTTTTCTGTTCCGTATTTATTTCTCTTATTTGATTTTTTTTTAACAGGTTTTTTACGACCTTCCTTTTGATTATTGTTCCAAATGGATGCGTTCAGTATTAGTGTTTTTATTACTATATATGTGTAGTTCAGGAAACACAAATGGTCAATTTCAGTAAAAAAAAAGTCCCGAAATTTCCGGGAACAATGCTCTACTTTTCCGTCCGCATCTCTCATATTTAAACGACCACCCACGCCGTTTCCCACTCATTTGTCAAAATTTCATTTTCGTGTGAAGTTTGTTTGTTACCTATTCAACGTTTCGGTGCTATTTTAACCGACAACGAGAAATATGTGGCATTTCTCGAAGCCTATGGGCCGTGTAGTGGAAGGGCAGTGGGTTTTTGGAGGGTTCGAATGTGAAACAAAGGGAATTTTCATTGTTTCGGTGGCAAATCGTAATCAAGAAACCCTCATCGCAGCGATAAAAAAGTGGATTTAGCCGGGCACGACAGTCGTATCTGACGGATGGGCAGCCTATTCAAATTTGTCATCTGAAGGATACGAACATCTTACCGAATTCTGGCTTGCTGCCGGTAAACTCTACCCACCCGTCTGGCGTAAGTATTAACCATTATTTTGAGCGTCGGCTCGTTGTTGGGTACGGCTCTCCGCGGGGATAACACTGCGATGACCCTGAGTTTCAATCCTTTGGGGGGGGGTATAAAAATGAAAATAGCCATACAATTCTTCAATTTCATCTCTAAAAAAGTAACACCGGAAAGTAGCCCAAAATAGCCAAAAAAAACTAGGCCTACGATCTGCCCATAGTCTTCACAATTACTTTTAGTAAATAATAGACTAAAAGTTACAAATCCCCAAAACAACAACAAAAATATAACAGTGATTGTCACATCTAACGCTACCGTCTGACGTCATAAGAAATATGCTGTAGCCCAAAATTGTAGCCGACTAACAGCGCCATCTACCGTGCGCCTCGGATCTGAAGTATTACCATAATATGTTATGATCTTGAGTTTCAATCAATTGGGGCAGGGGTCTGGGAGGCTCAGCCCCCCAGCATATACTCATATACAAAAAAATATTACGCCAGGATTGTTCCCATCTGACGCTACCGTCTGACGTCATGAGATATATTGTAGCCCAAAATTGTAGCCGACTAACAGCGCCATCTATCGTGTGCCCCGAATCTGAAGTGTTAACTTTATTTCTAATCCACATGTTCGTGCTTTTGTTTCTCTATACCCCGCGAATAATGGGAATCAGATTGGTTTTCTTGATGAACATGTTCATAGTGTACTCTTACGTCTCATAGATGCTTTCCATTTCTCTACCCATCTTTCGTCAATCTTCGACTGACCTTCGAACAGGTAGCACATGTTTCGTAGAGCTCTCAGAATATTTTGATTATTTGATATACTTTGGTGTGTGACATAAACATAAATATTAAGTTATAAGATCATATATTTGGTTAATATAACAAAGTTAAATTGTGGTTATTTTGTATAAATTGTGGTTATTTTGTTTTGGTGAGAAAGTGACTTTTGTTTACTTCGGGGCCATCTTGATTAGCAGGTTTTAAACTTGCGCGCACAAATTGGGGTCAAATTCTTGTTGTTTGTAAGTTTTTGTTTCTATTATTGTTCTTGTTTAAGTATGGCTGACTGTTTGGATGTAGAGAGTATGCCTTTTGAAAGTAGTGTGTATGTAGTGTGCGATGTCTGTGGTGTAGAGAGGAGAGTGAATGTGTCTGAGTGCCGTGTATGTGCTTTGACTGAGGAGGTGAGTCGATTACGTGCGGAATGCTTGAGACTGAATGATTTAGTGTCTGAAGTGAGAAGAGATGCAAGTGTACGTTTGAAGAGTCAGATTGGGACCAGGAGGGAGGAAGTTAGGCCTAGAACGGGGACTGGAGAGAAAGCAGTAAGTGAAGTAAGTGATGATGAGTGGTGGGTGAAAGTGAACAGAATAGATAAGTTAGGACAGGTTAGGTGTGTGAATGAGAGGGACATGAAACCTGTTAGGCTAACTAACAGATTTGATGCCCTGAGAGAGGAAGAATTTGAAAGAGATTTGTCTGGTGTGGCCGTGCCTGAAAGTAGAATAGGAGGTCGAGTGAGTGAGAGCAGGAGGGAGGGTAATACTAGGCCTAGAGAGAATAGGAGAATGACTGAGGTGATTGTGATGGGTGACTCTCAGATTAGGTATTTAGATAGGAAGTTGAATGAAAGTAAATGGAAGGGAGTGAGAGTTTGTCTGCCGGGTGCTGGTGTAAATGATGTGTGTGAGAGGTATGATAGGTTGGTGTCTGGGTGTGAGAGGGAAGCAGTTGTGATTACACATGTCGGAGTAAACGATGTAAAGAAGGTGGGTACTTGTGAGTTACGACAGCGGTATAAAAGGCTGATTGAAAGGATGTGTGAAAGTAGAGTAAAAGGAGTTGTTTCAGGCGGGAAAGTAGGTTTTGATAGTGGTCAGGGAAATTTAATGGCTCAAAGTGAGGCAGGGAAAGGAAGCAAACACAGATTTGTAGAAGGTAGGCAGGCTAATGGAAGTGCTTTAGGGTTAAACTACTTGAGTAGTGATAGTGGTCAGGGAAATACAAGAGTACAGGGTCGGGGAAAGAGAGAAAGGAGATGCAGAGGAGATAGGCCCTCAGGTGCTTCAGGGATAGGTGGGCTGAGTTGTCTTTACACAAATGCTCGTAGTCTTAGAAATAAGAAGGATGAATTATTTAGTTATATCATTCATGAAGATATAGATATAATATGTATAGTTGAATCATGGGTTAATGAAAATATATTTAATGATAATGTCAGTGAATTTGAACTATTGGGTTATACTATGTACATTAGTCAAAGGAGAGATAGGACTGGTGGTGGGTTGATTATTTATATCAGAAATAGCATTTCTTCAAATCTAAATAACTCTATAAAGCAAGGAGAAGGTGAATCATTATGGATAGATATTAAGGTTGGTAAAAATAGGAAAATACACTTGGGAGCTTTTTATAGACCACCAGGACAGACTGATTGTATCGATGAGTTAATGATTAGGGAAATAAGTAAAGGATGCAAAGAAGATACAGTTATTCTTGGTGACTTTAATTTAACTTCTGTAGACTGGGAAAATATGATAGGAAGAGATAGAGCAAGTTGTAAGTTTATGGAGTGTTTTGAGGATAACTTTTTGATCCAATTTGTTAATAAGCCAACAAGGGGTGCCAATATATTAGATCTAATTCTTTCAAATGATGATCACTTAGTTCAAGGATTGAGTGTAGGGGAATCATTGGGAAACAGTGATCATCAGATGGTTCGGTTTAATTTGCAAATAGTTAAGGGTAGAACAACGTCAAACTCCACGAAAATTCCAAATTTTTATAGGGGAGATTACGATAAATTACGCAGCATGCTAAATCAGATTAGGTGGGATATAGAATTCCATGGAAAGAATACTTATGAGATGTGGGATATTTTTAAGACTATATTAAACATGGTTCAGGAACAGTGTATTCCGATGAAGTCTATTAGGAAGAAATGTAGGAAACCATTATGGTGGAACCAAGAAATAGCTAATAAAGTTTCAGAGAAAAAAAGGGCATACCAGAGATTACAAAGTGAGAGTAGTTTAGATAATTTAAACCATTATAGGTCAACCAGAAATGAACTAAATAAGATTATTAAGAAGACCAAAAGGACAGCAGAAATTAATTTAGCTAAAAATAATAATAAAGATCCTAAAAAATTCTTTAGCTATTATAGAATCAATAATCAATCTAACAGTGATAAAATAGGGCCTATTAAATATGAAGGGGTTTTGAAAGAATCTGATGAGGAAATAGTAGAGGTCCTTAATGATCATTTTGCTTCAGTATTCACAGAAGAGAAACCAGTTAGATTAATTGATGATAATTCTAGGTCAAGGGAAGTAGTGATAAATTCTATTAATATAGACAGAGAAGAAATTAAAGGGCTTATAATTCAGTTAAATACTAGTAAGGCATCTGGCCCTGACAACATTCATTCTAGGATACTCAAAGAAGGTGTAGAAAGTATTGCAGTAGCTCTCGAGAAGATATTTATTAGATCACTAGAGTCTGGAGAAATACCAAATGATTGGAAATTGGCAAATATAGTGCCAATTTTTAAAAAGGGAAGCAAAGAGGACCCAAATAACTTTAGACCAGTAAGCTTAACTTCTATAGTCTGTAAAATTCTTGAGAAGATGGTTAAGAAGGGAATTTCTGATCATCTAGAGAGTAGCAGGTTAATTAATGATGCTCAGCATGGTTTTAGAAAAGATAGATCGTGTTTAACTAATTTACTGGATTTTATGGATTATGTAACTAAAGAATTAGATAGGGGTGAGAAAGTTGATGTGATCTACTTAGATTTCAGCAAAGCTTTTGATAAGGTTCCACATAGAAGACTAGTTCATAAATTAAAGCTGCATGGGATATGTGGGAACGTTTTAAATTGGATAACTGAATGGCTGAAAAATAGGAAACAGAGAGTTGTACTGAATGGAGTGAGGTCAGAGTGGAGGAATGTTATTAGTGGCGTACCTCAGGGATCAGTTTTAGGCCCTTTATTATTTATAATCTATGTAAATGATCTTGGGCAAGGTGTAAATAGCAAAGTGTCAATTTTTGCTGATGACACTAAATTGGCAGCTGTAGTCAAAGAGGTTGAGGGTAGCTTTAAAGTGCAGGGTGACTTAGATAAGCTGTTAGCTTGGGCTCAGAAGTGGCAGATGACTTTTAACCTTAATAAATGCAAAGTTATTAACATGGGGAGAGATAATAGGGAATTTAGCTATGAGATGGATGGATATTGGCTTAATTCAGTTGAAGATGAGAAAGACTTAGGAGTGGTAGTAGATAGGTCACTGAAATTTTCAAAGCAGTGTATTGAGGCAAAAAATAGAGCAAATAGGGTGCTAGGTTACATTAAAAGAAATGTTAGCTACAAGAGTAAGGAGGTCATCCTTAAACTATACAACTCTTATGTCAGGCCACATTTAGAGTACTGTATACAGGCATGGTCACCACATTTTAGACATGATATAAACTTATTAGAGTCAGTACAAAGGAGGGCAACAAAAATAATACCATCCCTGAAGCACCTTGAATATGAAGATAGACTGAGGGTATTAAATATGTTTTCATTTGAAAGAAGGTGTGTGAGGGGAGATATGATTGAGCTTTTTAAAATCTTTTCTGGGATGGATAAATTAGATTTCAGCAAGTTATTTGAGTTAGAAGGTAGTAATAGAACTAGAGGCCACCACTTAAAGATTAAAAAACAGAGGTGCAGACTGGATGTTAGAAAATATTTTTTCACTAACAGAGTGGTACATTATTGGAATAGTTTGCCACCTGAGACTGTAGACAGCCCAAACTTGAATGTTTTCAAGCGCAGATTGGATGATTATATGGGGATGGAGGGTTAATTTCTTACTTTTTGGTATGTGGATATGTTTCTTGACTCATTCCTGTGGATGCAGTTTCTTTTTATTGTATATTTTGGGGGATTTTGATTTTGTTTTTGACAGACTCCTATGGAGGCTTTAAATTATATATTGTAGATGCATGGTTGGACATTCCTATGGATTGTTAAATTGTATATTGTAGCTGCATGATCTGACAAAATGGATGACCTTTGATAGGCCCTTGTGGCTTTTGTCATCCGTTAAATTATGTTAAATTATGTTAAATTATGTTATGTTATGTTAGGTTCCTTGATCTTTTCGTATCCTAATATATCCAAGTCAAATAAGGTATAAAGAGGCTTGGGAATCGGAGTGCACAAAATTTAAATAAGGAGATAAAGATATAGCATTTCTAACGGTGGGAAACATATGGAAGTCTCCGCTTTAATGACCTAAGGGTTCCGTTAAACAGGGTGGCATAACAACATGAACCTGAGAGCATATAGCGGAATTTTTAAAAAGGGGTAAAACGAACAGAGCCCAAATAATTCTTCCATGCCATGTTCTTAATCTTATTTCTATATATACACTATAATAAAATGTGGCAGGTCCAAAGAATTGCACAAATAACAATTCACTGGAACTCCAGAACGATCTAATGCAGTCCAACTACAAAATTTGTTTTGTTTGTGGAGAAAGCTAGAAGCTTATAATCTTGGTTTTGAAGTATTTTTTTAAGACCATGGGGTAATGAGTGGGTAAAGGCACAGCCACACTGGTCGGTGTATCTCAGCAACAAAAGTCAGGGATTCGAATCTCTTACATACTTACAGATACTTACAGAAGACTTCATGGAAGAGGCTTACGCCTGTGATTCCAGATCTATATTATCAACCTGCGGCAGCGTGTGGTGGATTATCTTTGCCTTCTAATTGTACTTCAATGCTTGATTAAACCAAAATTTATCAAGTCTGACCTCAAACTGGTTGACTGATGCTGCTGCAATCACCCCCTTAGGGCAACTGATTCCAGTTATTTATCACCCTACACGGGAAAGCATACTTCCTTATATCCAACCGTGACCTTGTCTTAAAAAGCTTCAGTCAATTCCCCCTGCTGATGTTTTCTTCTCGATGTTTCAATATGCCCTGACTACATTCCCCCATCATATTTTCCAGTAAGTATCTTGTAGGTTTCTATTAAGGCTCCACATGCTGTTCTGTATGCCAGTGTTGGTAGGTTCAGCTTCCTTAGTCTCTCTTCATAATTAAGTCCTTTAAGTTCCGGCACCATCCTTGTAGCCCTTCGCTGTACGTTCTCCACCATCTCAATGTCTTTAACCAGGTAAGGACTCCATATCTGATTAGCATACTCTACACGTGGTCTTACCAACGCTACAAACAAAGCTTTTAATGTCTCTGCATCCAATGTAACAAAGGTCCTTTTGATTATTCCCACTAATTTGTTGGCTTTATTTACTTTCTCTGCCAGGTGATCTACACAACTCAATTTATCATTGATTATTACTCCCACATCCTTCTCACAAGTAGTCTTTTTCAGCTGCTTCTCCGTTTGGTATCCTTGATCTTCAATAGTCGTTCTTCCTATTCTCATATAACTACATTTATCCGGATGGAAACTCAACAACCATTTTTCACTCCATGATTATACCTCCTGCACATCCTGCTGCAGCTTTTGACAATCCTCTTGATCTTTTATGCATCTAAATATCTTTGTGTCGTATGTATACAGGTATACTTCACTGTCACTTACTCCACTCGTTACTCGCTTCAATCTTGACATTTCCCACTTCACCACCACTCTTTGTTGTCTTTGTGTTAGGAATGCTGCAATCCACTCTTGGTACTCCTTTCCAATTCCATAACTACTAATTTTACTGACTAGTCTTCTATTTGCAACTCTATCGAAAGCCTTCATAAAATCACAATATATTACGTCCACTGCATGTCGATCATCAATAATTTCAGTCCATCTGTCCAGAACCTTTATGAGCGGTAGCACCGTTGATCGGCCTGAGATAAAGCCATATTGCTTGTCACTGAATAAACTATTGGTTCTCATGTGTGCCATTATTTCCTCCCTTATCATTGTCTCAAATATCTTACAGATTATACTTGTTAAATTGACTAGCCTATATGTTCTTTGGGTCACACTTGGAACCCTTTTAAATATAGGAGTAATATGAGCAATTAGCCAATCTTGAGGGAGTTCCTTATGTTTAAAGGAGTACTGATAAAGTATTTCTAAAGTCACTAATAATTGTTCCATAGCTCCTTTTATAATCCTAGAGTGTATTCCGTCAGGTCCTGGGGATTTATGCCTCTTTAGATTTTTTTTACGATCCTCTTAATTTTTTCCTTATTAATTTCCAGGTGATTCAGTGTTGGTACATTTTTCATCACACAGTATGGTACCTCATCTTCTGGCTCTATGACAAACACCTTTGAAAATTGCTTTGCTAAAACTTCCACTTTTTCTAGATCACTTTCAGTTTTTCCATCTTCAGCAGTGCCCTTGTATAAGTCAGGAATCCTTTGTTTTCTTTTTGTCTTAGTTTGCACATATTTCTAAAATATTTTAGGATTATCCTTCGCATTTTTTGCAATCTCCCTTTCTTTTAGCTCCACAGCATTTCGGGTTTCTTTTCTAATTTGATTATTCAGTTTTCTGAAATCCTACTCAGTCTCTAAATACTCGTTCCTAGTGGATACATTCAGTTAACTCTTCAAAGATTTTATTCTTATACACAACCTCTGTTTCTTCTTTATCTTAGACCATAATTTCTTATACATTGGTAGATTGCTATTCGTCCTTTTCCTGGATTGATTTAAATTCCCCATCTTTCTTGTGGGTACACTCTTATCTATTGCAACATACAATTTTGACTTGAATTTACTCCATATTTCCTCAATATTGGTAGCTTCGGATAGGTATTTCACCCAATCAATATTAATATTAAGTTCCTTTCTCAGCAACTCATAATCTGCTTTCTCATACAAATACATAGTTTTTCTATCATGAGCCACGATCTTCTCCATATTACATGCAACTTGTATCACAGCATGATCACTTCTCCCCAGTGGATTTCCAATCATGACCTCTTCAACTATTGATTCTTTCTTTGTGAAAAATAAATCTAGTGTACTACCCACATTTTCACCCCTTATTCTGGTAATTTTCTCCGCATGCTGGGTCAAAAAGCAATCACGCACCTTTTCCACAAACTTTGTTCCAAAATCATTCATTCCAGTGTTAGTAGTGCAATTTTTCCAATCTATTTGTGGCAAATTAAAGTCTCCCATCAAAATCTTAAATGTAGCCTTCATCTCAGTTACCTGTTGCAATAAATCCAGCAACAGTTGGTCATTTTCTCCCTGGCTGTTTGGACTCCGACATACTAGAGTTAGGTTAAGTTTCTCTCCTTGAAGCATAATTTCCAGGCAGCAATACTCACAGAAACATGAAACCAAATCCCCCTTGTTATACTTAATGCCACTTTGCACGTATATCAAGAGACCTCTACCTTCATTACCCAAAACATTACTTTCTTCTATCCCATACCCTTCGATAAAAACTCCAATTATTTTCGCCAAGTGGTCCTCCTTCGCTATCTCTATCATACTATGTACAGGAATAAATTTATCATACATAGTTAATCTATGAGCAAACATCAATGAGTGACAAGATGAGCATGATAGAGTTATCAGTAGTATACGTGCTGAACGTTGCTTTGCATAGAATGTCAATAGTGCGGACATAAGAGTCCTTTAGGATAGGAAGTGAATATTCTAGCTATAAAAGTTATCTGGAAATAAATGTGTTTATCAGTTATAAAAGAAAGACTATTTTATTGTTGTTTTATAGGGAGAACATTGCAATATGTAATAGGAGACTTAAAGAAACCTAAAAAATGAGCACTTTGAAGTGTTTTACGAAATCTTATAATGGGTTCACGTCTTACTAAAGTGACATTTGCTGTAAGGAAATCCGAATGGATAACTACTCTAAATTCAACGTTCGGCACGAAAAACAAAAGTAAATTTTAGGACATTAAATGCCGTCAACATTATAATCTATATATATATATAATAGCGTAAAATGAATAAACAGCCAAATCATATTCTCTTACAAATTTACAGATCTGGGCGTTACGGCTATAGTACATGGTTATTCATGTGATTTATTTTCCGTTAATAAATCAGCCTAAATAGCGTTTCGAAAACCATAACCATAAATTTATTTGATCGAAGTTGTCGGATGATAGTTTTTAGGCCTAAGGCGACAGCGAAATAAATTTTTAAATAATGAACTGGGTTTTAAGAAAAACAATTAAACAAATATAAATATATTCATAGAATCAACGAATGTACAATGAGATAAGTAGATTAGGTATACAATGTAAGATACTGTAAAATATGATTTACAGTAAAAAGATGCGAAGAGAATTGAAGTATGTGAAATAAATATGGGGGAATACTATGGTGGAATAATATGGTGAAATAATATGGTGAATAATATAGTAACTATGATGGACTGTGAATCAGGGGCTTTATATGAAGAAAGCTGCGAGTCGACTGAGGCGGAATAGTGTGCTATTTGCTCGGGCTGAAAGCGTGTGTTTGTTTGTTTGCGTGTGAAATTTAAGAGATGTTGTTTGGAACAGTATTGCGTTAAATAAATTGACAAGTAAAATAAATAGATTAATTCATTATTAAGTTGTTCATAAAAGATTTAATTTACAAAAGTTAAGTAAAATAATTGAAAGATTAAATTGACAAAGTTAAAGTAAAATAATTGAATGATTAAATTGACAAAGTTAAAGCAATGCATAATATGAATTTTACATATTAATTGATGTATATATATATATATATATATATATATATATATATATAGAGAGAGAGAGAGAGAGAGAGAGAGAGAGAGAGAGAGAGAGAGAGGTTTCCCAGGAGGTTTTTATTATAGGAATGCCCAGAGGCATTGCTATAACAATCCCCCCCCCCTATTTACTATTTTGAGATTACAAGTCCGAGTACCGACGAGGCCTCCTGACGACGCCACCGGAGCGTGTGGCAGTGCCATTGGTTTGGCTGCGGGTACGAGGACACAGATTTGCTGTGGCAGTGGCATTAGCGTTGAACGAGGCACTGGCACGAGAGAAGGTTGAGGGAGCGAAGGTGATCCGCTTGTTGGTTCCTTCCGAGATGGCGTCGAGCGGGATGTGGGAGTCTTGAGTCCCGTTGTCCGCTGACGGAGTGACCAGTGGGTGAGAGATTTGCTCCTGACTAACCACTTCTGCTGACGAGGGTTCCTGCAACAAAGGAGGAGGAGGCAGCAAAACGGAAGGTGTAGTTGGAGAGGCAAGAGTAGTTAAAAAGGTTGGGTTTAGGTTGTTTGGGGGGATTACTGTACCATAAAGGGGTATAGCAGGAGGAGAATGAGGTGATTGGGGTTCTAGACGAACATTTTCGGTATAAGCGGGTTCTAGGCGGTCCATAGAGACAGTATCTTGCCTGGTGCCAAGCTTTAGGACGAAGAATTTCTTCTTCCTGGAGATAACGAGAAAGGGTCCATCATAGACTGGTGTAACGAAGTGCGACCTAAGTCGCGACGGACGAAAACATGGGAGCATGTTGTCATCTCCTTCGGCACGAAGGTTTTATAATTAGCAGGCACTCTAGGGGCAGTTGGCTTAATTTCAGCCATCACCCGTACAAGGTTATGTACGTATGAATAAGGATCTAGGTGAGAAGGTAGAGGTCGGTCAGATGAAGAAAGGAATCGACCGGGTAGACGAAGTTGAGTACCGTAAACTAATTCCGCTGCAGAGCAAGCCAAATCCTTTTTCAAGGATGAGCGAATGCCAAGGAGAATCAAAGGTAGCTTGTCCACCCAAGTTATTTTTGGATCGGTGGAGCGTAAGCTTGCTTTGATGGTCCGATGCAGACGTTCTACCTTAGAGTTACTCTAGGGGTGATAGCTTGTAGGACGAAGGCTAAAGGAGCCAAGGACAAACATGAGGGCATCCCATTGGTAGGAATCAAACTGGCTGCCACGATCAGTCATGATCGTTGAGGGAACACCAAAACGAGCAACCCATGCTGAGACGAAAGCTCGAGTGACAGTGGAAGCTCTAATGTCCGAGATAGGAACCGCCTCTGGCCAGCGAGTAAAACGATCGATCATGGTGAGAAGATAATTGCAACCACGGGAGTAAGGAAGAGGACCTACTAGATCTATGTGCACGGCGTCAAAACGTGACGAAGGAAGAAGACCTACTAGATCGATGTGAACGGCGTCAAAACGTGACTAAGGAAGAGGGAAAGGGACCAGAGGAGCTTTTGTGTGGCGGTGGACTTTAGCACGCTGGCATGGCAGGCATGAGCGAGTCCATTTTGGCCACATCGGCATTCATACCTGGCCAAACGAAGCGTTGTGCAACGAGCTTGCGAGTGGCATTGGCGCCAAGATGAGAGATGCCATGAATTTGGTCGAAGATGTGCCGACGATAAGCGAGAGGAATGAGAGGACGAGGAAAGTCAGGAATTGAATAGTCAACCAGGATGCGCCTGGAAGGACTGTCCGGCAAGTCCATCTCGCGAATGACGAGTTGAGAAGAGTGAAGCAGTGTTTGCGTGTCTTCATCTTGTTCCTGGGCAAGCGCTATTGTTGCATGACCGATGGGCGCAGTGTAGGAGAGTTGCGTGCCCGAAATTGATGAAATGCGAGAGAGCGCGTCCGGTACGACGTTTGAAGAACCAGGAACGTAGCGAATATCGTTCGTCATCTGCAGGATGAAGTCAAGATGAGGAGTGTCAACTGCAGTGTGTACTGACGAAGTACTACGAGACGAACATGCACCGACCAAGGGCCTATGGTCAGTAAAAATGGTAAATTCACGCCCTTCCAAATGATGGCGGAAGTGGCGGACAGCGAGATATATTCCGAGGAGTTCTATAGAGAACGTTGAATATCTCTTTTGAGGGTTTGTAAGAGCGCGAGAGAAGAAAGCAAGAGGTTGCCATTGGTCGCCAACTTTCTGCTGCAAGGTTGCACCTACGTGGGTTAAGGATGCATCTGAGGTGACACTGATGGGGGCTCCTGGAGAAGGATGAGCCAATTCCACAGCGCGGGCAATAGCCTCTTTGGTGCGAGAGAATGAATCGCACGCCTTAGCAGACCATTCAAGAGGAGAGAGCTTTTTGGTCTTGGTGAGCATAGAGTTGAGAGGCTGCATGACCTGGGCACATTTAGGGATGAATATGTGGTAGAAATTGACCCTATCACAGAAACTCCTGAGTTGCTTGTGTGATGTAGGACGAGAAAAGTTTCGCATCGCGGTAACTTTATCTTCTAGTGGGCTAATCCCTGCACTCGAGACATGGTGTCCCAAGAATGAGACTTGCGGGACACCAACGAGGCACTTGGAGGTGTTAAGTACGATACCGTACTCCTGAAGACGAGAAAAAACTTGGCGAAGGTGAGAAAGGTGTTCCTCCAGCGAGGAAGATGATATTAGAAGGTCATTGATGTAGCAAAATACAAACGGAAGACCCATAAGGACTTAATCCATAAAGCGCTGGAAAGTTTGACCAGAGTTGTGCAATCCATATGGCATCTTAACCATTTCAAAAGCACCAAACGGAGTGGTGATGTTAGTCTTTGCGACATCATCTGGGTGAATAGGGATCTGGTTGAAAGCACGAACCAGATCCAAGCGAAAAAAAATAGTACAGCCATGGAGAGAAGAAGTAAAATCGGCTAATTGCGGCAAGGAATAACAATCAGCAATTGTCACAGCGTTAAGAGCTCTATAATCCTCAACTGCTCTGAGTTCCCCCGGCGTGAATTTGGGCACAATGTTAAGTGGAAAGGCCCACGGAGAAGAGGGAGGCCCACAAATGCCTGAATCAATCATGAATTGGAATTCATCACGCATTGCAGAGAGTTTATCAGGTGCTAGACGGCGTGGCAGTGAGAATACAGGACATCCTGTTGTCTCGATCCGATGCACCACACTATGTTTAATGGGCCTGTCCTTTGAAGGTGGAAGGGTGAGTTCAGGAAACTCCTGAAGGAGGTGCTGAACCGGTGGCTAGGTGGATGGGAGACGAATAGAGAGGAGTGAACTCTGAGAAGGTGAGTACGAAGCTGAGACAGTGTGGAGAGTTTTGCGGTCGACAAGCTTGCGTTGTCGAGAATCGAACAAGAGGTCGTGAGCCGAAAGAAAGTCGAGCCCCAATATTGGACAATCTACCTCGGCCATGATGAAAGTCCATCGAAAAATCCGACGGAAACCGAGTGAGACTTGAAGGTTACGCCTTCCATAGGTCCTAATATTGGTCGAATTGGCTGCGTTCAGAACTAAATCTGAAGGAGCAGAAGCTTTGTCGGCCTTAGAAATTGGTATGACACTGCATTCAGCACCAGTGTCCACCAGGAATGAAAATTCATAAAGTGGGTCAAAAATACCAAATGGACGAGCTATCTGAGGAAATGAGGTGTAGGCAGGGGATGTAGAGCCTTTTGTCCCATGCCTTTCAAGTTTAAAGTTTGTGATTGAGAGAATGGAGTGAGAGGACTGCAAGAATTTGAAGTTTGAGGATTTGGAGAAAGTGGTTGAGTTGGGTGAAGTGAGAAAACTGGAGGTTGAGATTTGAAGAAGGTAATTGGTCCAAATATGTGCACGGTTGCAAGCATTTTAGAGCTTGTGCAACATATTTGTTGTGGTACCAACACCATTGAGTTGGATGAGAGGAAAAGGAAACGTTATGCTTCGGGAGACAACTTAGCGCAGTATGTGAAGAAGCAGAACTGTGGCTACAAGGCTGTGTACAGTGTACAGCGATGTGTCCATACCTTTGATGATACCAGCATAGGCCCTGATGGTGTGGAAGATTGTGAGAATAGTTGGAAGAATGAGGGTGAAAATTTTGCTGTCTCTCACCTCTTGCATCGGGATACCCTCGTTGGTTTCTTTTTCGTGAACCAGAGCTGGACCTGCGCCTTCGATTGCCAAACCCGTGTCCGTGTTCGCTCTCTGGTTCCCGCTGCAGCTTTAACCGCTGGATGTCGGCTTCTATCCTCTGTATTGAAGCCTCAAGGTCTCTCGATAGGGAAGATGAAACACTTGAACGCTCGGCCCATTCGTCAGAGGAGCTCGACGTGCCTCGAACCTGCGAAATTGAAGCATTGTTAAATGGGCCGTGAGTTTGGCCGTTGCCCCAATTCGCATAAGGACTTTTATACAATTTATCTACGGCTGCAGCAACCTCATCAATGCTCGTGGGGTTCGAGCTTAGGATTAATGAAAATTTACGAAAATTTCTGTGAGGAGAGGGCTAAAAAGTTCGATTTGAGCACCTTTTACCCTGATAAGGTCCTTCAGATGAGATAAAAAGGAAGTAGGACTCTTATCTCCTATTTCCTGAGTATTCAGGAGCTCTTTGAGGTCATCTATTTGGGACCTACCATATGTATTGAGAAAAGCCTCCTTCAGGCGGTCTAAAACATTAGCCTGTTCCCCGTTAATTAACACTTCCCTGAATCGAATAAAGGTACTTATGGGTAACGCTGGATTATTGCTGCTACTTTCTCCTCCTCGGTGATGTTCTGTGGTTTAAGGAGGAGAGATGAGAATTCCAACCATGCAATTGGGTTTGAAAGATTATACACGGGAAGAGAGAGGAACGCATGTGGTTGTCTATGCGCGGACTGTGGGTTCGATGCAGACGTTTGTTAATGATGAGGATGGGCGCAAACTGATGTCCTTAGTTGGCGTGTCTGGTCCATCATAGTCACTGTTTTATGTATACTAGTGCTAGTTGAATGTAGGTGTTCACGTGAGAAGTAGCTGTGGCTGTGTGTGTGTGTGTGTGTGTGTGTGTAAATTAGTCACGAGAACAGGAATATGAAGAAATTAAAAATAATTGAGAAATAAATGAAATTGTCCACTCGTTGAATATAAGGGATAATATTAAATTAAATTGACATGAATTATGATAATTGGAAGAATGATGTTAGAGATAACACGCGATATATAAAAAATGAACACGTGAATCAAAAATGCTCAAGCGAGGCTTTGGGAGGAATTGACGCGTGGAGTCAAGAATTATTTTAACGTTTAAACATATTAATTGATTGACAGGAGATTACTAAACTTTGGGCACCACTTTATAGTATATGGTTATTCATGTGATTTATTTTCCGTTAATAAATCAGCCTAAATAGCGTTTCGAAAACCATAACAATAAATTTATTTGATCGAAGTTGTCGGATGATAGTTTTTAGGCCTAAGGCGACAGCGAAATAAATTTTTAAATAATGAACTGGGTTTTAAGAAAAACAATTAAACAAATATAAATATATTCATAGAATCAACGAATGTACAATGAGATAAGTAGATTAGGTATACAATGTAAGATACTGTAAAATATGATTTACAGTAAAAAGATGCGAAGAGAATTGAAGTATATGAAATAAATATGGGGGAATAATATGGTGAAATCATATGGTGAATAATAGAGTAACTATGATGGACGGTGAATTAGGGGCTTTATATGAAGAAAGCTGCGAGTCGACTGGGGCGGAATAGTGTGCTATTTTGTCGGGCTGAAAGCGTGTGTTTGTTTGTTTGTGTTTGAAATTTTAAGAGATGTTGTTTGGAACAGTATTACGTTAAATGAATTGACAAGTGAAGTAAATGAATTAAGTAATTATTAAGTTGTACATAAAATGATTTATTTTACAAAAGTTAAGTAAAATAATTGAAAGATTAAATTGACAAAGTTAAAGTAAAATAATTGAATGATTAAATTGACAAAGTTAAAGGAATGCATAATATGAATTTTACATATTAATTGATGTATATATATATATATATATATATATATATATATATATATATATATATATATATATATATATATATATATATATATATATATTTAGGTTTCCCAGGAGGTTTTATTATAGGAATGCCCAGAGGCATTGCTATACGGCAACGAGTTGCAACTTTGCGACTTTGCTGCACTATGAATTTCGAAGTCACAAAGTCGAAAGTCGCACACGTTTTGAAAAGGTCGGACTAAGCAAAGTTGCACCGCCAATTTTCTGCGATTTTTGCCTCGACTTTGAATAGGAACAAGGACAACTTTCTTAGAAGTAATTGTCGCGGCGGTTTTATATATGTGTTTTTCTACCTTATAAAAGCATGTTTCTGTTATCGCGCTAAAGTTTACTCTGAATTTTAGCGGAGTCGCACCGGAAAAAAAGTCGCAGTCGCGAAATAACAATTTTCCGCGACTTTGAACAGGAACAAAGACGACCTTTTAAAAGAAATTGCCGCGGCTGTTTTATATAAAGGGTCTTTCAACAATGACTCTCGAGCTTTGTCAGGCGATAGTGGCCATGTTGTTAAAGCGACATCTGGCAAACTCACTGTGAACTGTTCAGTAGTATTTGGCAAGTCACGATGGAAGGTTATAGCGTTGAACAGCGTGCGCAAATTATCAAATGTTATTATTAAAATCAGTGC
The DNA here is from genome assembly GCA_963969495.1 of Ceratothoa steindachneri. Lineage (NCBI taxonomy): Eukaryota > Metazoa > Arthropoda > Malacostraca > Isopoda > Cymothoidae > Ceratothoa > Ceratothoa steindachneri. Next base: position 147,518,873 of record OZ018331.1, on the reverse strand, counting down.
TCCGTTCGACAAACGTTCTGCGTATTACGTGATTTCTATCCTCGCCACAGCGACGAGACACGTTTTGGATGAATGGATTTGTGAACAAGCAAAACTGTCTGATTTGGGACAAGAACAATCCACATGAGATACACCAGCACCAATTGCATCCCAACAAAGTCACTGTTTGGTGCGTATTTTCATCTAACGGAATCATCGATCCGTATTTTTTTGAGAACGAAGATGGGATTGCCATAACCATCAACGGCGAAACCTACAGATCGATGATAAGCAACTTCTTGTGGCCTCAACTGTATTATACTCGTATGCCTGATATGGATACTGACGACATGTGGTTCCAATAGGACGGCGCTACGTGCCACACTGCGCACGCCACGATAGACATTTTGCACCAGCGATTTCAGGGTAGGGTCATCTCACGCGGCGGCGACGTCAACTGGCCACTGAGATCATGTTATTTAACGGGATTAGAATAATATTTTGGGAGCTACCTTAAATCGCAGGTCTATGCGAATAATCCTCAAACAGTTGATGTCCATAAAGTTAACATAACGAACACCATCCAGCAAATTCAGTCATATTTATGCGACAAAGTCATCGAAACTTGGGCCTCCCGAATACGTTCCACCAAGCGAAGTCGCGGCGGACATTTGAACGACGTCATATTCTACACTTAATGCTATATAATGTACTTTTAAATTTAAAATAAATTGAGTGCATATATCACACACAACTTGTTTTATTTACATTTAAAAATCGAGCGACTTTATTGAAAGACCCTATATGTGTTTTTTTTCTGCCTTATAAAAGCATGTTTCTGTTATCGCGCGAAAGTGTAATTTGTAATTTAGCGGAGTCGCACCGGGGATAAAAAAGGTCACAGTCTCAAAGTCGCAAGCCGCACGGGGAATGGGAGGGGGTCAAAAATAGCGTCGCAAATTCAAAGTCGCACCTGATAAAATTAAAGTCGCGCCCAGCTATGGAAATTATTGTCATTTTCGTAGCCAGTTTCTTATTTGGAAAGTGCTTCAAAATGAAGAGACATACAAAAGAAGAGATAAATCTAAGACTTTCAAAGTTCCAGCCGAATAAAAAACACTGAATCCAACACTGAAGATTTCTTTACCCTCAAAGAAATCACGTATAAACTTTACCCAGCCAGGATTCAAGAAAGAATAGAACTACCAATTGGAGTTGGTGCCTCACGTAGAAGGCACTCCCAGGAGAATCTAATCGGTGGCCACCAGGCCAAACAAAGCCCCCTATCTGGCTACCAGGAGTGGTACCAAAACTCGATCACAAATCACCCTTGATAACCAAACCACTGACAATAGGGTTACAACTCCTAAAAATGGTGACCCACTTACATCGAACAATAGTGACCAAACAGAAATGGATACACAAAGAGAGTAACAAGCTGCTCACTTTACACAACAAGCAGTGGAACTTGTCAATCCAATCATGATCACGTCCCTCTTCTTCAATGAAGCGGCTGTTGTGGGGTGGTTTAAAATAGTGGACGAACAATTCCACATTCCGAGGATAAGTCGGGAAGACACAAAGTTTATTCATATCCTAGATGCTTTAACTTCTGCGAGAGTCGATCGTTTTTCCTCTTCGGCCCCTTTATCGTAGAGCTGCCCTCTCCTAATGACAAAAGTGATTAGACACTATGAGAGGACAAAACCAAAACTCTTCGAGAAATAAATCGCATCCTCCCCAGTTACCTAACCATATTCAATCAATCTCGAAGAGCTGCGAAGGAGAGCACTAACAGTTGGAATTGGTGAGAACCGTGTGAAGCACAAGTTTATTTATTCCTTACCTCCGAAACTGTGCCCATTATTGCCACGGAGAAGGATTTGACTCTCACCAAATTAGGAAAACTTGCAGACGAACAAAAGACATTTTATGGAAGGCACAGTGTTTTGTGAAAATAATAGCGATACAGAAGTGCAGCGCTCAATTACAAGGTTAAGTAGAGCCAATAAGGAACCTCACAAATTGAGCACTCCGTTGGCCTTATGAAATCATGAAATGGGCACACATTCTAAACCTAAAATAATATGCTATTTGTAAAAAGTCATTTAATGTAAAGCAACCAGTACATTTGTAAATAACATATCAATGCAAAGCAAAAAGTATATTTGTAAACAATGCAAAAAACGCTACAAAATGAAATTGCTGTGCTCCCACGGTAAACACACAAACATTCACACATTAGAAAACAGGTGCAATCCAACCGTCTTGTTTGCGCGGCGATAACGAGACAATTGAAACAGCTTTGCATACAAATAATGATTTTGAAAGATAGGTAAGTCTGAACCACCAGCGTTGACATGGACCCATGAAAAACGAAATTTGATGTTACTACAAATACGGCCTGATAGATAGAAATCAGCTTTCCAAATTCGAACACTCTCCTGGTGTACACGCGCCTATACAAAATGCACGCACATACCCACTGATCAAAGAAGCGCCGTCTAGCTCTCGGATTGGAGAAACGGAGCTACGCCCCTAATATTTCGTTAGAATAAAGAGGCTTGTAATAAAGAAACAAAAACAGTCTGACAGAGAGATTCAGACAGCCAAGTCGTCACAAGGACAGTTTCCGTAAACATTAAGTGGGCCTGAAGTAGTAGGCCTTGTCACTTGTTGTAGGGAGCTCCTCTCCCAAGGAGGCAGACACATCCATGACCTGGTCACCCTCAGGGAACGAAAAAGAAGACTGGCGAATTCCTCATCAAAAGAAAAATAGATTTTGCCTTAGCCCGTCATTATAAACAGGTGACCCCTTCAACCGGACGAGAGGTAGTTGAAAATATGGACTCATCGCATTAACAACGTCCAGTACAAGGAGGAAAGGAAGTCACCAACAACAAGCCTACTGTCAGCTCAGAAAGAAGTAGTCCTAACGAACTCCATCACCATCGACCTCCCCTTTCAACGAAGCAGTCGCTAGAATAGTAGAGAACTTCATGTCAACCACACCGGACCACTGCAGTCAATTGGATGAGATACTGTAGACTGTTACATGTGGCCGAGGGTGAAACCTAACCCAGCAAAAGTTTTTCCACTACCCACTTACGAACACAGCACCCATCATCGCAGCTCAAAAAGGAAGACTCTGGATCAAGACGAGAACAACGGACGAACACAGGTTGGGGTAAAGTTGTTTTTTTTTTTAATTAATAATAACAATAATGAAAGTGTTTCGGATACCAATAATCTGTATACAAATTTCAGTGCAGGCCAATTTAGCATCATGAATTCAATGCTTATTCAGTTTAAAAATGTTAAAATATTGAAAATCCAGTATCTGGTAGTGGGAAGAATAACATTAATTTTAGTAGAAAGAATCAAGTGTATAAAATTTTTAAAATTATTCATTTAAACATAATTTAGCATTAAGTGTACAAAGTATGGAAAATTATTAATTTAAAGTTAACTCTATAGTATGTGTAAAAAGTCCGTGTAGATATTAATTTAGAGTTAACACCGTATTCTTAGTTTCGTCTGGTTAAAAGAAAAGTAGTGTGGAGTGTACACAAATTAATGTATATAGAAGTAAGAAAAATAAATCGGTTTCGTTCGCAGATAAGGATCTGCAGCTTGGACATCTGAACCCAAAAATGTTAACACGCCTGGCATTACATAGTTTAAACAAAGAATCGCAGGATTGCTGCTACTTTAAAATTCATCATTTGCCACCAAACATAACAAAAATGAAATAAGACAGTAGATTTAATGTTGCGGTGCGCGCGTACAGATCTGTAAAAGTTAACAATAATAAAGTAGTGGCGTGCACATACACGCACACGATAAGGTTCGCATTAAAGAGCTGCAGTTCCTAGCTCCGAACGCTGCAAAAAAACCGCTAACTGCCGTGCGTAATTGTAAAGATAAAAAAAAAGTATTTTAAGAATCCCAAAGTCAATAGAATCCAAACTCAAGGTCAAGATGTATGTAAAATAAGAGTTACCTCTCCTTTTTTATTTCTTAGAAATCAAGTGCATTGTATAAAAGTATGTTGATCTCAAATTATGAAAAATGTTCACTTTCATTCCGTTACCACGACACACTTATAATAAAAGAAGGCAAATTGTTCGCATGCTCAATTTTCTTTTACATATGCCTAGAATGAGTAATACACAATATGTTACGTTATATAAATACCAAAAGGTGCAAAACGCGTATTTAAATTATATATAAAGAAAAAAAAAATTGAGCTGTATAAAATATTGTTTCAATTAATTAAGTGACAAAATGCTTAGTCCCAAAAGAATATATTAGAGTTAGAGAATAGCGTTTGTAAAACTACGTGTTCTTGAGAGGGAGTCTTTGTAGCGCACAATTACAAGGTGAAGTAGTGCCAACAAGGAACCTCACAAATCGAGAACCCCGTTGACTTTGTGAAATCTTGAAATGGGCACACAAACCAAACACTAAAATAATATGCCATTTGTTAATAGTCAATTAATGCAAAACAACCCGTATATTTGAAAATAATAATATACCAGTAGTCAATAATTAATGTGTCAATGCAAAGCAAACAGTATATTTGTAAATAATGCAAAAAAAAAAGAGACAATGAAATCGCAGTGTTCCTACGGTAAACACACAAACATTTACACATTAGAAACAGGTTCGAGCCAACCATTTTGTTCGCGCGGCGATAACGAAGATAATTGAAACAGCTGTGAATACAACACAAAATTGTATCGTATGGGTCAAGGATCGCCAATTTATAGGTGGCCTGTTTATACGTAAATGGGGATCGGCTTATGAGTGATGAAAGGGGATGGTAAAAGGTGGTTTACCTAATAGAGAAGTGGAGGTAAAAGTTACCCATTTAGTTGGAGCTTGGCCGTTAGTTACAATGGCGAGTATATTGAAGAGTACTCTTTGCTATTGTGCACGTCGCATGTTAAGGGCCTTTGGCGACTGGGCTTACTTTATACCTTCGTCAAATAGTTTCTGACTCCTAAATAATTCTTCACGATGGTTGTGATTTAGGCTGGGCTTACCGAAGGTTTGCCGGTTATCGGGGTAAAGAAGGACTTCGAAAAGGACGTAGCAAAAAAAAAAAAATTTTCTTCTTATACTGGCCTATTAAAGGGCACGTCACGTGTACTTTGCGGTCAATAAGTAGGCTTTCTATTCTACGCAAAGTATTTGGTTCAAATGCGACAGGACTTGGGTGAATTAAACGGGTTCCGTAGTGTTACCAAAGGAGTAAACGGTGTTGACGAATAATGATTCTCTTTCTCTGACTCTGGTTGTCCTTCTGACTTTGTAACTCTCGAAATAATAAATGTCTGACTATATATATATATATATATATATATATATATATATATATATATATATATATATATATATATATATATATATATATATATATACATATATATATATATATATATATATATATATATATATATATATATGTGTGTTCGTTCCCTAAGGGGCATGACCTAAACTTTTCCATGGGGGAGGACCCCAGTGGTTCGTTTCGTTAATTTTCAACGCTAGGGCGGAGCTACAGAACAGTTGTGTGTGTAAGATATACCTACATATTTCCAATAGTTTTAACTTTATTGTAGGAATAGCTTGTTACAGATTGGTGTTAAAATTCCTCTTGGTCAAAGTCTGTATTTGTTCAGCTGTTTTGTAGACTCCCGTTTTCTGATAAATCTTTTACAAGATGCAATGGTTTGTTCATGCGTGACCTTATATTGACTCAGGTGTTCGACCTGATATCTGCTTTCCGCGTTCGTATTTTGTGTGTTCCGGGCGGGACTCTTCAGACCGCTTGCCTAAACTCTTGATCATCGGGAAAGCGACAGCATATGCCGCTTCTAATTGTTTGTGAACGCGGTCTATTCGGCGACACACATTTGCTCCTTCACGAAGCTTTGGGGGCATGAAATTGCTCAGGCACAGAGTGCAGGTGCCTTAGGGATGCCTGCGTGAAGTCGACTTGTGCCATGGTTGATGCCAATTCTTTAATAAATTTAGAGTCGGTCTTCGATGACGATGACGAAACCAACGGTTTCTGGCACAAGAGTGTGGTTCTCGTGACTGCCGTGAAAGGTGAAAATCTCGAGTCATTGGGCAAAGAGCGAATGCCTTCCGGCTAGTATAGTGGTTAGCGCGCTTGCCCAGCAATCGTTGGGTCGGCAGTTCGAATCTCCGTCCGGATTATTTTTAAAAAGCTGACACTATTTACTAGGGAGGTTACCTCTGTGGCTGGGCATCACGGTGGCGACTGGTAGGTGAGCTTGTAGCCATGGCAAGCAGTCCACATAAGAGAAGGATAACTCTGATTTCAAAACCCTCGAGCTACTGGCATAATTTGCCTCTTCAAGGAGACCCTCTGTGAGTATCTGTGAGTATAATTGGAAGTGCCACCAGCCAACCTTGTCAACGGGCCATTATGGAGCACTTCAAAGTCCTGTGTGCCCTTTTCACCATCCCGTTCGTTGACGGGCAGTACGCCATGGTGCAGAGACGATGAAAACCAACGAAGGCAGACGGTTCCTTGAATTGTTGAAATTCAAATTGGGCGCCTCTGTCGGTCACTACGTAAAGCGTGACTCTAAATCTGGAAATTCATCCGACTAGGAAAACGAACGCAACCGTGGCGGCACTTATGTCCGGGATCGGTGGCGCTTTGATCCATCTCGTCGTTCGATCGATGCATGATAGTAAATAGCGATTGTGTGAGGGGTAAAGATTGAGCAGGCAGTGTACACGGTGGGAGTGGTCTAACTATATCGACATGCACTGTTTCGAACCTTGAAGATGGAATATCAATAGGCAGGCTTTGGGATTTAGTGTGCCGACTAATCTTTGAAGATAGACATTGGAGGCACTGCCTTCCCCAGGAGCGAATACCTCTGTCCATATCAGGCCAGAAATATAGATATTTGATAAGACGAAATAAAGCCTTGACTCCAGGATGTGACAGATTATGTAAGTGATTGAAGATAGTCCTTCTGCACGCCATAGGGACAAACGGTCGTGGGTATCTTGATGTTACTTCCTCGTGAAAAAGGAAAGATTTTAATCTCGAGTGAAATTCTTTCGTTTCTTCGTCATCATCCTGCGCTTCCGCCAAAACTCAGAGGTCAAAATAATCAATTTTGACCGAATTGACGTTCCTTGAAAGACAGTCAGCGACTAAATTGCCTTGAGGACACACGTAGGAGATATCGCTGATGTACTCCAAAATGGAGGTCCAATGTCGTTGCTGCCTGATTTTTTTTTTTTTTTTTTTGCATTAAACAGAAGGTGATGTGACAGATTATGTAAGTGATTGAAGATAGTCCTTCTGCACGCCATAGGGACAAACGGTCGTGGGTATCTTGATGTTACTTCCTCGTGAAAAAGGAAAGATTTTAATCTCGAGTGAAATTCTTTCGTTTCTTCGTCATCATCCTGCGCTTCCGCCAAAACTCAGAGGTCAAAATAATCAATTTTGACCGAATTGACGTTCCTTGAAAGACAGTCAGCGACTAAATTGCCTTGAGGACACACGTAGGAGATATCGCTGATGTAGTCCAAAATGGAGGTCCAATGTCGTTGCTGCCTGATTTTTTTTTTTTTTTGCATTAAACAGAAGGTTTTCATTAGACTACCCTATCTTGAGCATTAGACATCTGAGTTTAACAAACTCATTCTCTCTACCCTCAACAATCATTTCTGTCAATGCCAATTCATTTGTATAAATTCTAACCCTGTATCGTTAAATTCCTTTTTTCTCCATAAGGAGACAATCCCTTTGGGCTTGCGATCCTGTATAATTTACAATTATACATGAAGTATAATTTACAATTATACATGTACGACCTGCCACAGTCGTTATGTAGGCCAAACTGGCTTACAACTCAAATGCAGGATCGCAAAGCAATTAGGTTTGTCTCATAGGACTGGTATTCCCATCTCTAAACCTGAAGCCTCTTCCATCAGGCAACACTCTGAGTATCACCATCATCCTCTTAATTCTGATTCATTTACAATCTTATCTTAAGCCTTAACTTCTGTCTATTTGAAAATCTTAGAGTCACTGTACATCAATAAAATAAATCCAAACCTAAATAATTACTCCTCCTCAATTAAACTATTCACTATATAACCAACCAACACTTCAATACATTAACCAGCCAACCGACCAACCGAACAAATCTCGTTAGTAGTTTTTATATCTTTAGTTAATCGATTTCACAACTCCTACGATAAAGGTTAGTCCCTCTGTTTAATTCATTCTAATTTGTTTTCGGGTTTTTTGTTGTTTTTTATAATTTAATATAATAGGTTATTTTATTGTTTACTCCAGTTACCTTTAATATTTGATATTCAAGTCAGTTTATGTTATAACTTCACTTCTTTCTATTATTTTTTTAAAATTACACTGGATAGTATTAATTAATTCTATATTTTGTTATGTGTGTTTTTACTTTAATCTCAATAATTGTCAATTCTATTATTTTAACTTGTCTTCATCCGCCTTTTTAGCCATTATTTAATGCATTCTTTTAACTGTTATCGTTAATATTCCTTCCCCTTCTCATTAGTTGACACAGTCGCTGAAGATGGTCCTAGTGAAGGTCCGAAACATCTGGCCAATAAATGATTAGTGTAATCACCTGGGTCTTCATATTCCTACTACATATCAGATTCCCAAGAAACAAATCAATTACGAGTATATATATATATATATATATATATATATATATATATATATATATATATATATATATATATATATATAATAACGTGTTATGGCCCCTCTAGCAGCCGGTGCACGAAAGGCACCTCCAAAATAATCCACGTGTGAGCATTTTTTTTCCTTTCGCCCACTCGAGCTCTCCCAAAGATATCGAATGTCGAGTTACGCACTATAACATTATCTATGTATATATTGATTCATTTAGATCTAAATTTACAAATCTAAATATCTGGTCCTAAACGAGAAATCTACCATTAACCATTTCGTCTGGAAATCTCCTTGAGTTTTCTATCATAGGATTTTCCTTTATTCACCTTGCTAATCCAAATTGCTTATTATCACAATGTTATCATATACCTATTCCATACTATAATATATGCATTCATTTATTCATTACATAATTTCCAAATTCGCGTCATTGGCTATAATTTTTTAATTTTCTCCATGACCATTATCGTTCGTAAATCTTCCTGCGTTTTCTTTATCTATTCCTTATAAATCTAGCCCATTCAAATTGAATTGTCATAATTAACCTCGACCTACTTCCTTTTATTATAATAATTTGCGTCAATTTAGTTATTTATTCGAGAAATTAATCGTATCTTCTCCACTTCCCGCATGGCCATCAGTAAATTTCAAACTGCTGCGAAAGTCTGCACTGCATGTTGGAGTGGGTAAAAACCTTGTGGGGCACAAGTTTATCCAGTCCTTACTTCCGAACATCGTGCAAATCATCAGGGGCGAATTATGGTCATGCGGGGCCCTGAGCCATCTACTTTTGCGGGGCCCCTGTTACCATAACTTCCCAGATAACAATTTTGTTAAGATTTGGTTGATGTCAGGTCAAGTTATGGCGATAAAATCAACATATAGCGGTATAGGAAAGATGATGAAACACTACGATTTACCTTATATATTTTATTTGTTTTCATGTAATTGTTTTTGCATGTATTTATAATAAAACATTTTTGTTTATCTTTATCGACAATATCAATATTTTCCATAGCATCATATAGAATCATATTTTTTATATAGAAAGTCATATTTCCATAGAATCACTTGGTTCTAAAACTGGATTAGACTGCTATAGCAATGCCCTCTGGGCATTCCTATAATAAAATCCTCCTGGGAAACTTAAATATATATATATATATATATATATATATATATATATATATATATATATATATATATATATATATATATATATATATTATGTATAAAATTCAAATCATTCATTTATTTTATGTAACCTTTAATAATTCGAATATCCCGTGACGAGAAACTGATTTCATTTAACGTACTGGTTCAAACAACATCTCTTAGAATTTCACGCAAATACAAACAGACACACTTCACCATTTGTGAAATAACGCGAATTGACTTATGTTCTGCGTCACGATCCATTCGTGCTCGACTTTACTTCCAATCAAGATCCCAATTCACATACCATCATAGTCACTTCATATCTTAGTAACTTTACATCTTGTTACTTTAGATCATAGTTACTTTACCACATCTTACTTTAACATATTTACTTTACTACATCTTACGTTGTATTCCTAAATTCAATTCTCTCATTGTGCATTCCTTGATTTTGTAAATATATTTTTTTTACTGTTTTTCTTACAAACCTAACAAATTTATTGTAATGGTTTTCAAATAGCTATTGAGGCTGATTTATTAACTAAAATAAATCTCACTAATAATCAAATACCATACCGCATTTGCAAAAGTGTCACTTATATCCTGAAGTTCAATTTTTTTGGTCAAATCTGATTCAATTGTCATCAAGGCGACAGTGTTGAGTGAAGCTGGCTCTTCACTCTTTTTAAAACAGAAAATGACCGTTCTCCTTCTGCATTTGCAACGGCAGTGTTAAATACAGGCGAAATGTTATGTCAGTGTCGTGGTATGACCGGGTGTACGCCGTTATACGCACACTGGCCTACTGGCCGACCGAAATTATGGCTCCACTTGGGGATGGCTTTAAGAGTGCTTTAAATACACAGTTGCTAGGCCAAGGAATATTCAAATACCGCTACAAAAATAAACTTTAATAGGACTAAAGATTATATATATATATATATATATATATATATATATATATATATATATATATATATATATATATATATATACGGCAAGTTAAATCAATTAAATATAGACGGTTCACTGCTAAGATAATTGACACTATCAAAATTAAATTTTTAAATTTGAACTGAGTGATAATCAATTCAGTAATGATTTTACAATTATGTAAGTTCTAGAGCAAAAGGGATCCTTCAGGTTCGACGTGGTAAAGGTGGGAGGAGCGTGACCAAGCGAGTGTTAAATCCCTATTACCTTGATGTGCGGTGAGTAGGACCAGGTAGGTAAGTTCGTTCTTGAAGTTGTTGGCGTTTCACGGGACACTCAATCCAACTTAGGGAGACCGAAGGGAAAGGCTCTTATCCTTAAGAGGCCAACGGAAGGTGCCTCGGGGATGACTTTTCCTATCCTTAAAATCAAAGACGTGGTAAGAAGCGTTGAAGCGCGCCTAACTATCTCCACGAACAACACTGAGTGACGACTAGCTCTTCCTTGGCTCTTCGACAATCACTCAAGTCTTCTTTGGACGAGAATGTAGTCGATTGCCTCTCGACTAACGAAGACGTTACGGCTAACGTACTGGACGGCGGCTTCAGACACAATCTGTCTGTGAATTCTCAACTGTCGAATATATACCCCGAAATTATCTAGACGGGGAGAGAGATTCATCGCCAACAGACTTCCTTAATTGTCTTGGGTCGCTATAAGGTTCTAAAGAGCGAAGTCGCGATGCCCACTTAATGTTCTTTCCATTGTTCTAATTTTCGCAGTATATAGGGCAGACGAATTTAGAGCGGTCAAGGGGTGGGGTTTTTTTTCTCTCTCATTCTCCCACGGACAACATTTGGGAAAGTTTCTACAATTACAACTGTGTGTATATGTCTGAGAGCAGAGGGTAGTGTGCATTTTTCAAACAGGGCTTGCTTTATATATGCAAAACAAACTAAGTCATCTCATCTGCAAATGTTACCTGAAGGCCTACTTTGCTCTGGCAAAGTAATGATACTAAATAGGAACCCAAACATTTCCTGGAGCTTTAAGAATACTTCTTCCCTCTGTGTTAATTCTAATGCTAATGAATCTAAAATAAAATGGCAAAGTATGTAGATATCTTAAAATTATTCCTGGGTGATAGCTATGCTTCAATGTCTGCCTCTTCAAAAAATCGTTTCCTTTTCTCGATCTTTGGTGATCAGCACGGTAACTCTAGCCCTTAATAGTCCTCAAATGTTTCATGATTGCACAGACAAATGACTATCTGCAACAGGCATTCATAATACGTGTACATGTTAGTAGGTCAGTTTCAACTTTCTGGAGACTCTTGCTTGCGGCACTCAATCGACCCAAAATACACTCCCAGATTACACAAAGAAGTTCAGTTTCGAAATTCTCTATTTTTGACACCAGACTTGATACCTCAACTCTGGTAATTGTTGTTTGGCCATCTGAATCAAAACTGAGCCTATTTCAACAAAGTCAGCTTTCAAAGTATTTGCTGCATCAGACCTTGCCGACCATCTTGTTGTCGTTATGAATGGTTGATTTCAAAATACACCATCGGTGAATTGAAACAGAGATGAAGTTGAATAATATTTGCAAGAATCCAAAGAATGAAATTGCATTGGCACATCACTGGGTAGCATATGATCCAACAAGATTAAATGAATGTGCTGAGCAGGGCACAAAATCAACCAGAGGGGTTAACCTCTTTGTTTCGGGCTTGCAATCCATGATATTTGCCAGACATGTTACTTGCATTGTCATAACACTGACCACCGGAGTCTTTAATAGGGAGATCATGTTTATGCAGACTGTCAATAACAACATTGACCAGTGTCGCACTATCATGACCTGACAGAGGAATTAACTTTAAGAAACATTCTACAGGTTTTCCACTCGAGTCTACAAACTAGTGTTGCCAACTCACTTTTCAGTTTTACATCTAAAACCAATATAATTTACATCTAAAAACATCTACAGTTTTGAGATTAACATCTAAAACATATCTAAATCTGTATTTAATTTTTTACTATCCCTCAATCATTGGAATTATGAATTATGGATATCATTATACTTATAAGGGGGATGTGGGCTTTGGAGGGTTTGTATGATTAAAGGATCTTTTCGTTGGTCACCAGGTATATTCATATTCCGTCTCGTTTTGTGATCCTCTTTGCCTTTTGCGCTTCCCATAAGATTGTTGCGAAACGTTGATGGTTAAACCGGATTTGGGTGATACGATAACGTTCCGAGAAATTATTACCTGACTCTAAAAGGTAATGATGGATATTTTGGGCTGTGCGATGAGTAAAAATTCTGATATGATTTTGCCTTGAGCAAAATGGTGATGAAAACAAGAAGATTGCAGTTCTATTTTATTTAGTGGCTTTGGGTACTAAATGGGGGAGGAGTTTGAATTAGATTGATTATCGATTTCACGGGCTTATCTTTGATGATGCTTAAATACAACTCTCTTAATGTTCGTGCTTTGGTACGATGAATGAATGAGACTTATCTTGATGTAAGATCAGTTGCGTAAATGCTATCTCCTAATGCGGAGTAAATGATTTGATTGGTATGACTCGCGAGAGATATGTGAAACTGCTCCTCGTAATGATTTCTCTTGAATGATTCTCTCTCGAATGATCTCTCTCGAATGATCTCTCTCCTCGATTTGCTCGTTTTATACCTGGACACATTTACAAACACACACACACACACACACATACACATATATATATATATATATATATATATATATATATATATATATATATATATATATATATATATATATATATATATATATACATATACAATACTTTTGAAAACCCTTTCTCTCCTGAGAAAATATATTGAAACGGTGAAATTTGGCCAAACACTCTTTTCCGTCTTCCTTAACAAAATAGAAATATAATATTGTGGTTGTAATTTGTTGCTCACCGAGTGTCGTTACAATCGGGCTAACCCATTTTAAGGTTCCCTTTTGTGACCACAGAATAATTAGTCTCATTCCCAGTTTACCTTTTCACCGCAACTTTGGTCTTTTCGGGAAATCAAAATGGGGATTGTTCTAAAATATCTTGTCACATGTTACAATGTTTCATTTGAGTTCCTTTTTGTTTTGTTTCACGCACATAAATTTATTTACATTGGATGAGTATACACATTACTAGTTCATGGGTTTTTGTGTGCACATATTGTGTGCACCGCATAATATTAATGCAAGCTTTGCAATAAAAAATCATCCATCTCATCATCTTCTTCAGTCTCTGATACAGATGATGACGATGATGCACATGAAATATCTCTTGTTATAAGTAGTAAGAGTACCAATGTCGTTCAACACTTTAGATGGTAGTTCATAAGAACTACAGCATTTTTGTAATCTGGCTAATCTGAATTTAACTATTAAAATGGCATTTAACATTTATAACTTTATTTTATTTCTAAGTTTAGATTTTACTTAATTTACAGCATTAAAGACTTTCAATATTTGCATTAGAATGAGGTAATACTAATGCTGAGATAGCACATTTGCTGATTTCTTCAAAAGGATTTGAACCAGAAGCATCTTGATACTGAATAACTTCTTTTCAGAAAGCATCTGAATTAGTTTTATTTTTCCAATCAACTAAATTAATTTTTGTCAATTGAAACTCAGCTTTAGCATTTGTTTCTTGAGTTACACCGAGGCACTTCAGGACTTCACAAATTGAAACATTATCTTTGATTGGCTGAAGTATGTGTTCACAGAGAAAAGTGAAAGATTTTGTAAAACTTTAATATTATCTGGAAGTCTCAGTTGTTGAAAAAGACATATTATATAATTTCTACATCGTTGCCTCAAACTATTTTGGCTATATTTTTTTGACATTTTTAAGGGTTGGGGATTTTACAGAATAAATTATTTGCACTATTTGTAGGTGACAAATAATAAAACGCACTCTATAAGAGGGATGCCAACTCTACTAAAAGGGAAGTTGGCTAGTTGCCTCTTCGGAGGGTAGTTCTAGCCTGTATAAAATATTTTGAAAAACATATAAAGAACATCTAAAACATTAGCAAAATCATCCAAATCAACATTTAGCATAAAAAAAAAATATATATATATATCTAAATGCAACAAAAACATCTAACATTAGATGTAAAATATATAAATTGGCAACCTGCCATAAACAGAATAATGAATGCCAACTGATCAACATGGGATATATCAGGGGTTAAATCTACACTAATGGCAAATAATTTAGTTGCTTTCACATCAGAAACTATTTTTGTGAGAACCTATTTTGCCATCAACACAAGGAATTCATTACAATTGGTCGATGACAGGTAAAAAACATTGCCTCGTCCAGGACTCCCAAAACGTGAAAGGTGCTCAGCAAGAAAGGTATCAAATTGTGTTAACAGTCCTGTTTGCGGACGATCTTAAATTATATCTTGCTCTTCCCATTACTGAGGTAATCACTGGTACAGGCTTTAGTCTTTCTCTTCAAGAGGATGTTACTTTGCTTTTTTATAGGAGCAGATTTTGGGGCCTTTCTTTTTATGTTAATCAATGTGTATATATTCGCTTTAGTAGATCGCTTTCTACCCCTATAGGAGAGTAATTCATTGGTGATTACCCTATTCTTTTAAAAACCTCCGTGAAAGATTTGTGAGTTCTTGTCGTTTCTTCACTAAAATTTCACCTGCATGTGAATGAAACTTTCTGTAAGGCAAATGGAGTAGCCAATAATATTCTTAGAGGCACAAATTGTAGGTCAGCTAAATTCATGGTCCAAGTGTTCATCACTCATATTCGACCTGTTATTGATTTTGGCTATGTAGTGTGGAATACTGGCTATGTTGGCGACTTGCCCTTGTTGGAGACTATACAAAGGAGATGGACAAAAAAGATTTGGGGATTTTCTGATCTTTCTTATGCTGATAGGTTATCTAATTTGGGCCTGTTCTCCAACAAAGGGCGCCTTCTCCGTGCAGACCTAATTATGGCTTGGAAGATCCTAAATGTTCATTGTCCCCACTTGCTTGATTTGTTTGTATGTAGAAGAGACAAAAGAACTCGTGGTCACAGCAAAAAAATCCTTCTACCCACTCAAATAGACAAATACAGATGCTTGCACCCGTCTTTTTCCTATACGTGTTGTAAATCTCTGGAATTCTCTCCCGGACGATGTTGTCAGTGCAAGTTCGGTTGTTGTTTTTTAAGTGGAAAGTGGAACTGTTTCTTGGACCCCTACTTTATGAGTTTGTTTAGTTCATTTTTCATTCGTAGTTCTGTTTTGCATCTGTAATTAACCACCTTTTTGCTTGCCTTAAGTCTTATTCCTGCCCTACTGTATGGAAGATGTGTAGCGACCGGCGTGTATGTCCAAAATAGGACATACGCGAGAGTCGTTACACACATAAAGTACACAGAGAGAGAAAAGTAAAGTTAGCGTCGTTTACGAGAATGTCACACGGTAGTAAACGGAGCACAGTTATTTCTGTTAGAGTTGGTCGATGCAATCTTAGGCTAACATTATAATCAAGGCAGAATCCAGAATAAACTGGATAGCTATTGCAATTAAACAAATAGAAGCCAGATCAGGAAGCTGTCTCCATGGCAATATGCCACCGCCAACAGAGAATTTTACACAATAGTCGGAGTGCCTTCCTTATCAATATGTTCGGCAATAGCCAATCAAAAGTCGAGTTATGTTAATATCAACAAATCAACAGGCCGGTACATAAGAGGAAGTTGTGGCTTAGTTAGACGGGGAACTTGTAGTGCGTGGCATAATTTGAATATATAACTGTTTGAAGCCAGAACAAAGAGGATTATAATTATTGTTTTATATAGCAATATATCGCGTTATATATAGCTCAGTTCGATCTCTCGGATTCGCGTAATTCATTTTTTGTATATAGTCGTGTACATACCGAAGACATTAAGGTGTAACTCTCAAAGGCTCTATTCGTCCGGCCTCCTTTAGACTTTGCTCGCACTTTACCTCGAACTTAATTTATGTCATTACTTAGAACTAAAAACTTAATTAAAGAACTTTTGTAAAGTGCAATAAGATCTAGTTAATAATAATTCTATTTTTGCTTTGGTGACTTCAATATCTTGACGTTCCTCAATCTCTGCTTCAAGGCCTTATTAATCGGGAAAACAACGGTTGCGCATTCTCCTCGTTAATCGCAATTCCTCCCAATTACATAACTCTCCAAATACCGGTGTTCTGCCCTGGGGTGGTCTATCCCCATCCTCAGGGCTATTTGACACCGTCGCTAGAATAAGACCGCCCCTCGGCTTAGGGCACCCCATAGCAATCAACAAATCACTCTCGTGGGAAATAAGGAAGGGCAACGCAAACCAACCGGGGCATACTGTATCAACCGGAGTCCTTGCCAAAAGATTACGCGATAACTCGGTAATCTATCACCATTACTGGCAACCAGCGTTACCCTTCCAAAGCTCTTGGGTTGTCTTCTCAAGTACCTTCAAGGTTCCCCCATAATTAGGAACGACCTTCAAGAGCAAACCTTCCCCCCCATCCATAGATGCAGCAGCGACTGGTGAGGGATTGAAGACCCTCATCAAGGTAAAGATCGTTAAAAAGTTCCCAGTGTTGTTAGATCCAAGGACCTCATTCTCACCGCGGAATACCCGTCCTCTCACAACTAAGAATTTTACCACAGCAACCACTCTTTCAAAAAATTTCCTCCAATAATTGCGCTCTTTTTCGAACTGAATTCCTATATGCGTATCTATTGGGCCTTCCTTTCGTGCAAGACATGACTTATACTAAAAATAACACTATTCTTATGGGCAGTATTATTCTCGTAACCCTCAATTCTTTGGGCATGTTTCCAATAATTAAATCCCTGTGTGAATGCATTTTCTTCATCTGAAAATAATTTGCAAGCTGAGCCGTATACTTTTTCTGAGGTTTCAGAGTAAACTATCCATGGCCGCTTCACAGATTCAGATATGGCAAGTTTTTTGAAAAAAACATAGATGAGTTTAAATACCTAGTTCTCCCACGATCGTAAACTTTTGCTGACTTTTTAAAATCTATATCTATTTTCTGACTAAATTTTTCTACAATGAATGATTGTCGAAGTGAATTAGAAACTTTCATAGGCTACAAGTTAGGATCACATAGAACAAAGTCGTCATTTGAAATATCCATAGTGTCTGAAGTACTGTGTGAGAGCACATATGATGGTGCAGATGTTGTAGGTTGTTGTGTTTTCGGACTATCTTCACTTTTTGACTCGCCTGAGTGTTCAGATTTAGTTAGCTACAGGTCTATTAACAGAAACAGGAGTAGGTTTTAAAAACCTATTAGTGATCTTTATGCAACCCTCTGCATCTCTCTTTTTCTATTCTTCCTATTGAATTTTTATTTTTCTCTTTTGTGACCCACTTGCATAGGTACGACCAACATCACGTTCACGCGAAGCCATACTCAAGTGATAAGATCTGCAAAGAAATAACTTAAAATAAAGAAATAAATAAATGGTCAAAATAATATATTAGATACTATATATATATATATATATATATATATATATATATATATATATATATATATATATATATATATATATATATATATATATATATATAAGATCAGTAAGAGACAAACAACCGACCAAGATCAAACAAAGCAAAGCAAAAGCACGTGTTTTCACAGGCCCGTAGCCACGGAGGGGGAAGGGGCTTAATCCTCCAAATATTTTAGCCTAAAACAATAATATGATTTCAGTTACACACAAGGGAGAAATTCTCTCTTGTGTGAAACATTACACATCAAACATGTACATTTACTCACAGATATCTTCTGGAAGAAGTTATTTTGTTTGTGGCTTCAGCTCCATATTACCACTTTGGTTTTGTGAACTGCCTGGTTGGCTTACTAGTTGGAAGAACTGACTGCATAGTAAAGCACTGTAATTGTATTTTGCCCCTAGCCATTCCATAAGTTAAAATACATTCAAACTAAGAATTCATCGCCAATTCTAGAAGTCCATTCCAATAATTTTGTATCAAACACCATCTTCACAATCCTCCAATCACAGTAATCCATTTGCAATTCTATTTCCCAAACTGATTTTAGTAAATATCATTTTATAAATCAATTTTATGATAAAAGTGTTTGTATGTATTATCATAACACAATCCTATAATCTCAACTCAAAAAACTACACCAAAAATGCTACTTATGGACTCTGAACTTTTGTTGTCTTGGTAGTCGCGGTAGCTAATAACGAACTGGTTGGTAAGTGGCTTTTTCTTATCGCTCCATTCCCAACGTTAGAAATATGTAATTACGGCGAACCTAAAAAACTTAAATATCAAGATGGTATTTGTAAAAAAATATTTGTAAAAAAGTAGCCCCCCATAAAATAGAAATAACCCCCCCCCAAAATTAACAGCCTGGCTACGACCCAAAATTCAACATGTCCAAAATTCTAAAATAAAAAAAACTCCGGTAAATTAATTAATAATTTACTATCCTCTAAAGAGTAAAAAACAACTTGCTGTTAAAATACTGTCAAAATGACTGTTTAGATGCAAAAAAAAATTAAAACAATTTTTTTTATTAATGTTAAAATGATTTTATTCAGTCAAAATAGTTCAAAAATTAATTTTTGATTGAAAAACTAAACAGTGCAGGTTCATTGGCAATCAATGCGTACCCTGATGGCACTCGATCAAAATTTGTGCCTAATAATTATAAGAGTGATAATACAAAATGTGTACCATTAGGCATACGACCTTTCCGTAGTAATCAAAAGGCCTGTTGTGTGTCGTGCAAATCTGTATTTTGGATCTAATGCTAAATATTGTAAACCGTGGTGCAGGTGGCAAAAGCGAGGTAAAAACGTATAAATGCAATCATCATCTAGACCATTTTCTCCAGCCCTCTCGGAAAACTAAAGGCGATACCGCAGTGCGCACTTTACTCACTATCGCTGCGAGACTAAATAATAAGAAAAGTGAATTTTTAATTAATAGAGGTGCGAGAGTAACCATAATACCATCAAATTTTCAGCAATTTTGTGAAATGCGTCACTCTAGTGGAAATATTTCAACTGCTAATGGAGCAAAATTAGAAGTACACGTTGAAGTATTTGGATATGTATAGTTATCTTTAATTTGCGCCGTTCATTTCGATGGAAGTTAGTAATTGCATATACTACGTCACCATCTTTAAGAGCCGTTTT
This sequence comes from Ceratothoa steindachneri, assembly GCA_963969495.1. NCBI lineage: Eukaryota > Metazoa > Arthropoda > Malacostraca > Isopoda > Cymothoidae > Ceratothoa > Ceratothoa steindachneri. The sequence continues at coordinate 147,498,823 of OZ018331.1, read as the reverse complement.
TCTTGCGCATTTTGGTTAAATTTTTATAAATTTTCTGAACTTCGCCAATTATAATAATTTTAAAAAGGAACTCTAGACTCAATTTTCCCCCTTTCAAAATATCACGTTTTTAAAATATAGTTATAGAAGAAGATCTATAAAAATAAATTTTCTGAACTTCACCATTTGTAATTCTCTGGGTTTTAAAAAAATCACAAAATTTCGATACTTATATTTATTTCTGAACTTCACCATTTTGTTTTTGATATTATAAAAGAAGTATTAGAAATAACTGATAAAAATATAAGTCATAACCAAACTAAGATAAAATTATTATTCAAATACTAAAAAAAATCCCATTAAAAAATTATAGAGTTAGTGATGATGATATAAAACAACTATATATTGTTAAATTATCTAATATAAGTTAATTATTTAATAAATGAGATAATTGGAGTTTTTTTTTAAATATAATTTTAAATGAAAAAATGGTGAAGTAACTATTTTTTTATATAATATATATACTTTTTGCGAACCAAATTAGCGCAAATACCCACTTCTGCTGACGACACTTAGCATTGGGTAGGTGCATAATATAGATGTGTGTGTGTGTTTGCGTGTGTGTGTAACAATACAGATAGAATTTATTCCTTTCATGTCTTATAGAATATTGGCATTAATAATGAGTTGGGCAAAACAGATATGATAAAGACACTAAAATAGATATACGAGTGCATATGTATTTTATTTAAAAACAGTTTTCACGAATGAAATGTAGCTCTAAGTTAAAAATAATGCCGTCATTTTTAACGGCACCTACAGACTAGTATTTAAATGATAATTAAAAGATATTTAAAGGATCATAAATGATATGATAAATTGGGGTTCTTTGTGAATGGAAGCTAGGGCACGAATGAGAGGAGTGAGGCTTAGAAAAATTTCGGACACAGGCAGTTCCAATATTGGAAAGCATTTTAAGAGTTTATATATATATATATATATATATATATATATATATATATATATATATATATATATATATATATATATATATATATATATCATCCATCATTAACTCTATAATTTAGAAAGGGGATTTTTTGGAGTATTTGAATAATAATTTCATCTTAGTTTGGTTATGACTTATGTTTTTATCAAGGTTATTTCTAATAATTCTTTTATAATATCCAAAAACAAAATGGTGAAGTTCAGAAAATTTATTGTTATATATCTTCTTCTATAACTTTATTTTAGCAACGTAATATTTTGAAAGGGGGAAATTTAGTTTAGAATTCCTTTTTAATCTTAGTAGTGAAGCCATTGCCTAGTATATATATATATATATATATATATATATATATATATATATATATATATATATGCGGTTAAAAGGCTAATTTTGGCAAACACAGTCTTCATCGGAGCCCTCAGAAGGAGCTCTTCTCACATAGACGAGAAGGTAACACTTATTATATATATATATATATATATATATATATATATATATATATATATATATATATATATATATAATATTGAGGATAAATCCCAGAGCCACGAGAAACGGATGTAGCATCTTTTAATTTTTCACTACGTTTCGAAAACTACAAGTTGTCATCTTCAGGCTAGAATAAGTTTACAAAGTTAATATGTATGAAGAAAACTTGAAAAGGCCAACTAGACATTATTTTAAAGGTGACCAATTACAAAATATCAGTAGAAAGTACTACAAGTTAAATTAAATATGACTTGGCAACAGTTAAATTTGCTTTAAGACTGACTCAAAAATTAGTTCATAAATTTAGGGATTATTGCAGAAATTAATTACAAACTATAAGAGAAATTGACCTGGCATTATTTAAAGATAATAAATTTAAACTTTGTTTTTAATTTTGTAAAGACTGTAAGAGTTAAAAACATTTAATATAAAAACGGAAAATTTGGGTACTTACTAAAGCGGATCCATCCTAGAGAGTGAATGGTAAGTTTAACAAGGGGCTAGTATATATAGGTTACATTGACGCTTGGTTTATTAAAAGGCAAACCAACTAACAAACTGTAGTTATAAATTGGGCGAAATAGAGTTACTGTGCCTGGTATCTTAGCGGTAAAGCATCTGACCGGCAATCAGCAGACCCGGGTTCGAGTCCCGGCCAAGAATTCAAATTTTTTTTCCCTTAGCGTTATTTTTGTCTTCTCAATAAAGGATCGCCTTCACTGTGCCGCCCTCTGCTCCCTTTGATTCTGGATTCTTCTAATGTCCCTCTCTCTTGCCTTTAACAAAACTCCGGTTTCTTGTCTCATTTGCTCATTCGCGTCCAATTCTTATTCTTCTTGTATTGTAATATGTATTTATAGTCAGCTACACCAGGTTTCTGCATCTTTCTTTCTGTCTTCAAATTTTATTTGAAAGACAGAAAATAAAAATGGCATAGCCCTGTGGTGGTTGTATAATCACCCGCAGATCCTGTAGTTGCTTTCTTTGTATATATATATATATATATATATATATATATATATATATATATATATATATATATATATATATATATATATATATATATATATATAATGGGGGAGCAGGGGGCCAGGGCACCACACAATGATCAAGGGGAAATTCCATGTAGTGTGCCTGGCTTGCATTGCTTTTCGAGTTGGCACTTCGTGTCATGAGTCACGTCGGACACACGGCGCGTGCGCTTGACTTGCTGATCAGTCGGATCGCGCATCCTGACCTTTCCGCTCTTTGCCAGCTAGCCTGAGCTGGGCATATGCTCGCTTGTATCTTTCACTTTTGGAACTAATTCCAGCATCCTCTATTTCTCTCTCTCTCTCCTCGCAACTACACCAGCATCATCTCCGCGTCATTCCCTCTCTGTAACACAGCAGTGCAAAGTAAGTAATTTTTTTATTATATATTGTTACGTACATGGGGTGATGTGAGCGGCTGGGCTTTTCCATGTGATGCATTAGTTCCCTCTCATTCACAGGGCGTGTACCATGAGATGAGCCGGCGGTATGAAGATCACTTCGTTCTTCAAGACCAAAGTGGCTAAGACGAGTGGTGATTGTGAGCGTGATATCAATGAGCTGGAGCAACAGCCAAGTTCTTCGATATCAACAGCCTGTAGATCCGACAGCGAAGCCGAATCTCACCACGCGTAGCAGGAGGGCAAGGAACTCACTTTTTTTCGCATGGCACAGTGACACTCCTCGCAGCTCCAGTGGACGTTGCCAACTTTATTGGGAACAAGGCGGCCACATACTCCGAGAAAGTGGCCTTAATCAACCAGACTGCCCGTCTGTCGAATTGTTACTTATCATAGAAGAAGGTGGTCATAAGAGACGAATCCAACCAAGCTGGTGCATCACATACCCCTAGCTGAAGTACTCGTTGCATCTGTGCTGTTCGGTGAAACTACGGGCGGAGTTGGAGACCATAGGCTGGGCACCTTGGTGTTAGAGCCGATGTGCCGGTACAAAAAAGCCACCGAACTGATCAGCAGTCACAATAAGCACGAATATCACGCGACAGCTATGACGAAAAATGGAAGGGGCTTGTTGACACTTTGCGAAACCTGAAGAGACTGTCGATGCCATGCCTCAGGCGATAAAGGAGCAAATCAAGACCAACAGGTGCCTATTGGTTCTGGTTATTGAGAGCATGCTCTCCTGCGGACGAAATATACTTCCTCTCCGTGGGCATCTAGATGACGGTCTATTGGACTTCCATATTTCGAGCAAAACGGGAGGAGTCTTCAGAGCGCTTCTGCGTTATCGAGCCCAGGAAGGAGATGCCTACGTCAACCGCCTCCTCAACAGCTTAGCCAGAAGAGCTAACTCCACCCTCATTAGCAAAACCATTCAGGGCGAATTGATCGCTTTCACAGGTGGGTGATACTGCAAACTTCTGTCCACAAAATTGGTCTCTTATTCCAAAAGTAGAACTCATGCTATTTTAACATTATGAACCGATGTCACCATAATCATATTTCGTTTTACAGGTCGATTGGTGCTGGAAGAGGTCTTAGCCGGATTGCGAGGGGTACTCGCAGTGCTAATGGACGAGGCCACGGACCTCTCAGCGAAGGAGCAAGCCACCATTATCCTTCGATACGTCGAAGAGATGATCAAGGAGGACTCTCTCACTTTCGCCCATGCTGAGAAGCTCACTGGTGAAGGCCTGGCCCAACTGTTTATTCACACCGTACATTGCCTTGGTTTTAACATGTCAAACTGCCGGGGCCTCGGCTTCAACAGGGCAAGTGTCATGATGTGGAAGTTCAGAGGTTGTGCCACCTTAATCATAGAATAATACCTCCTCGCCAAACTGATTCACTGCTTTAATCGCCGACTGAACCTGGTGCTGACCAAGGCCTGCGAGGTGAAAGAAGTGAAACTCGCCCTTCAGACGCTAAACGAAATCCATAACTTCATTTACTCCAGCAAAGTGCGCCCTTGTGTCCCAACAGATGGGTTGAACAGCATGAATCTCACCATGCGGAGCAGGAGGGCAAGAAACTCACTTCTTTTTTTTTGTAGCTCCAGTGGGCATTGCCAACTTCATTGGGAACAAGGCGTGTTCATCGATTTTCTGCCTCACATCGTGGTCTTCATGAAAGAAGAAATGAAGCTGGATGTCAATGCTGGCATCTTACTCGCCGCGATTAGAAGGTCGGTGACTTGGCATCTGCCTACGCACTGATTCGTGAGATCGAGACTGTTTTCGCCAAGTTCAGAAAGAATGCCAGAGAACTTCCACACTGTATTTGCAAAAACCAAGGATCTCCTAATTGAAGTGCATTCAACTCACGATGACGTCGCTGTTCCCCGAGTCTGTGAACGGTATACAGGAGTACTATCGACGCTCAGTCTATATTCCGTTCGTTGACAAAGTGATCGCCGAACTGAAGAGAAGATTTGAGGACGATACCGTGCAAGCTACTCTACGGTTCAAGGAGCTTCTCAAGGGCTTTAAAGCAGACGTAGATGCCGTCCTCAATGCCGCTAAGCTCTGCGAGAGCAATGTTGAGTCACTGTTGTTGCACAACGGTGGATAAATTCCGCTTCGGTCTTTGCGAATGTCAAGAATGCGAAGGAGTACGCCGAGACCCGTATGTTCCCGAACAATGCGAAGCTCCTGACCATCTTAATAACTGCCGGTGTCAAATGCAAAGGCTGAACGCTCATTCTCAGCCTTGAAACGGCTAAAGACGTACATGAGGAGCAATATTGGCCAAGATCGCCTCAATGGCCTCGCACCACTCGCCGTCCACAATGGCATTAAAGTTTCGAATGATCAAGCGATTGGCAAGTTTGTGAAGAAAAACCGCCGTCTCCTCTTTGCTTAGGCAAATGGAGGGTGACATTGGGCATGGGCCTACGATTTGGGGAGAGCCTACTCCTGGAAAATAAAAATACTTTTCTATTATGGGCCCGTTACTTAAGTGGGCGAAATGACTTGATAGTAGCCTACATCATTATAGTCTACACTACATGGGCATATTCATCATTTATGCCTATAACTTATTCGTATGTATTTAGCACTGATTATTTATACGATCATAAATGCATTACTCGTAAAAATATGTACCATAATAAGCAGTTTTAACAAATTTCCACTTATAAAAATCCTGCCCCCCCCCCCTCGCCTATTCGCCTTTTCTGGATCCGCCACTGGCCGTTTAAATCATTTTAAAGTTTGAGCATTTATCTATTTTTCTACATAATCATCATTTCGGTCGATGCATTTTTGTATGCCCATATCATACTAGCTCGTTGCCATGTCGTTGAGGAAGCGCTGAACCTCATCTTTCATATCGTCGTCGTTGTTGAAGCGCGTTCCAGCCAAATGTTCTTTGAACTTAGGTAGCAGGTGGTAGTCACTGGGTGCCAAGTCGTGACTGTTAGGTGGGTCGGTGATGATCTCCCATCCAAACTGCTGCAGGGGAACGACGGCGGGGACGACTTCTTCGGGTCTGAATCGCCCGTCTGAGCATCTTTAGTGTCTCATAGTACCTGTCAGCGTTTATTGTGGTCCCCGAAGCCATGAAGTCGACCAACAACAATACCCCCTTTCGATCCGCAAACAGAGTTGCCATGACTTTACTAACTGTGTTTATTTGATTTTTTTGCGGCTTGGGTGAAGAGGAATGCCGCCACTCAAGTGATTGTTGTTTGGTTTCACGTGTGAAGTGGAACATTCAGGTTTCGTCACCCGTGACAATCGAGTCCAAAAAGCCGCCATTTTCGTCTGCATAGCGGCGAAGCAATTCACGCGAAGTCAACTCGTTGCCGTTGGTGGTCGTATGTGAACATTCGCGGACCTATCTTGCGCACACCTGCCGATATTGCAACTTTTCCTTCAAACCCCTATGAATGATGCTTCGGGAAACCTCGGCAACCAAAATGCGGAGATCATCCAGAGTGATCCACCGATTTTCACGCAGGATTTGTTCAACCTTTGCGACCGTCTCGTCTGAAATTGATTGTCGCCCGCTTCTTTCCTCGTCGTGAATTTCAGTACGACCAGCTGCAAACTCCCTACACCACTTGCGGACGTTTTTGACATCCCTACACGACTCGCCATACACTTCCGTTAATTGGCGATGAATTTCAATTTGTTAAATGCTTTTTGCGTTCAATAAACGAATAACTGCACGAACTTCGCACTCGCGTCAATCGGGAGTTACATGAAAAACGGCTGCCAAACCAAGACTGAGCGGGAGCAGTGAGGCGTGCGCAGGGGCAGGCGCCTGCGCAACAAACACAACAGTGTTGCCAACAGCCGCACGAACAATTTCTCCGCGTCTCCAGCACTTTGTAGACCTTACTTTTGAGATTACCCTCATATATATATATATATATATATATATATATATATATATATATATATATATATATATATATATATATATATATATACGATGGTTGACTTCTCATCACTCCGTTCGAGTTCATTTGATAGTAATAGATATAAATTATTTAAATTGGGAGTACTGCAGATTAATAGGAATCAGGTGCAGTGTGTGATAGAACGAGTTGAAGCTGCGTTTAATTTCAACTCCTATCCCGTATTATTTAAAACCACGATGCTGCCCACGTGCATCTTCGATTCGAGGCTTGGAGTCTTATCACAGCTACCGGATGTCAATGTTTAAACAAGGAGGTTATCGTCCCCCCGTTCGCCCCCATACGCCGACCTCGCCAGATTGAGTTAGGCTTATGAGCAGATAAGGCATTGTTCTCCGGCCCGGCTGTGCGTTCCATCCAAGCTTTCACTCCATTTTCCCCCACGCCAAGGAGATGTCCTGGCTATTTATATGGAAACTTTACCACTAAGATGAGATTGGAGATCCAGATTTTCGTCGCGAAACATCACCACGACCCTCTCTCCCTTTGTGCGCCAAGGGACCTCGACCTTGAGATTCACCATCACTTGTCCAGAAGGAGGACAATATTCCTTGAGTGCCAAAGGTTCGAGCCTTTCCGACGCCAAGTCCCCAAGGCTTCCCCCCCCTGTTGTTCAAAGGAGAACAGCATTAGAACAGCTATTGTTCGTTTTGAGCCCTTCGCCAAGAAACGGTTCTCATCCCCCCCTGTTGTTCAAAGGAGAACGGCATTAGAACAGCCATTGTTCGTTTTGAGCCCTTCGCCAAGAAACGGTTCTCACCCCCCCCCCTGTTGTTCAGAGGAGAACAACATTAGAACAGCCATTGTTCTTGAGCCCGTAGACAAGAGACGGTCTTCATCCCCCCCTGTTGTTCAAAGGAGAACAGCATTAGAACAGCCATTGTTCGTTTTGAGCCCTTCGCCAAGAAACGGTTCTCATCCCCATCTGTTGTTCAAAGGAGAACAGCATTAGAACAGCCATTGTTCGTTTTGAGCCCTTCGCCAAGAAACGGTTCTCACCCCCCCCCTCTGTTGTTCAGAGGAGAACAACATTAGAACAGCCATTGTTCTTGAGCCGTAGACAAGAGACGGTTCTCATCCCTCCTTTGTTCAGAAGAGAACAACCTAGAACAGCCATTTTTCTTCAAGCCGTTCGTCGATAAACGGTTCTCCTTCCCAAGACGCCTCGTCAGGATCCTTTTATCCCCCCCCTTCGGCTGGAACTCGCCAGCAGACCGAAACTCCTTTGCGCCACCTTCCACTGCACCACTAGTGCAAAAGTTACGTAAGCCAAACGTCACCTTTGAGTACTTAACTCTTTTGTCAATTCTATCCTGTTCTTTAAATGGTTTATCGAACCATCCCATCTCTTTAACTCTATATTTGTTTTACCTTTTTAAATCCTTTAAATCCTCGGATTAGCCGAGCCCCCACGACCCTTTTCATTCTCTGTTTATGTCAATATTTTCCGTCTTGTGTTTATTGATAGTTATTATTAATAAAACTATTTTATTAATGATAGCAATATTATTATCCTTGAGCTCAGTTCCACTTCTTAAGCATATCGAAGATACATAATATCGGCCGCCAGACAGTAACGCACTCTAAAGATAATTAAGGAAGTTCCCTCAACGAATAGTGTTATATATGGTATCGTCGGGAGTCATTCTACGACATATATATATATATATATATATATATATATATATATACTATTTAAATTTGGTATCAGGTGTGTAAGGTTTAACGCTATATCTTTGCAAACACTGGTCTCAGTCGAGTAAAGCATAGTGTTACTCGTTATAATAATAGAATATAGTAGTTCCCTTTTGTTTTAACGATTGCTATCCCCCTTTTTTTTAAACTTAAGAAGCTGGAGTAGCTCAAGGAACTATTATAATAATTTGTTTGTGTTTTTTTTTGTGATTTTAGTCAGTGGTTATTTAGATTGAGAAACCAAGTACGAATAGGTCAGTGCCCATATTTAGGTAGGCTAATTCTATAGAGATATAATTCTTGTTGCAAGGAATTTTAGTTGGTTGACTAGTGCGCCCCCAAGTGCAAAGATGACTCAGTTTGAAATCTTTAAAGCGCAAGGAGAATCCTTGGGAGTCTCCGGAAAAGAACTAATTGAGTACATTCAAGAGGAACAAAGAAAAGAGGAAGAAAGAGAAATACAACGAGAAGAAAGAGAAAGAGAGGAACGGATAAGACAAGCTGAGCTTCAGATTGAATTAGCTCGGATTAAAGCAGAATTTCAAAGAAAAAGGGTAGAAAGAGAAAGGGAAAGAGTAATCCGACAAGAGGAACGGGAAAGAGTAATACAACGAGAAGAACGAGAAGGAAAAATACCATGAGAAGAACGAGAAAAAGAAATCCAACGAGAAGAAAGAAGGACGGACTCGCGCTCCTTCCCAGGAAAGCTGACAAAGTTTCCGAGCCCCGTAAAACCCCAAAACTTCTTTCCCCAAAACCAACAACGGGACTCCAAACCTCCCGTTAAGACTTGTCCTCCATCTCTCTTCCCGAAGCGACCAACCATATGCTTCACCTGTGGTGTAGAAAACCACATGAGCTGGAATTGCCCCCAAAATTCTAGGCTTAAAAGCGGACCAGCCCACCAAGTTCACCAGATTAATGCAACCCCAGCTCCCCCGGTGGTGCAGACCCAAGCAGAAACTTCTCCCCCTCGGTCAGGCCACCAGGTAAATTTTGTTTTTGGTAAAAGTTCATCGGGAACTTTGAAATATGAGGAGGGCAGCGTGGACAGCTGCCGAGTATCGACTCTCGTCAGGGACACAGGATGTACGTGTTTCATCGTGTCCGACGAACTCCTCCCAGTGGCCTCTAACCACGAAAGATTTGCGGTGGTACATGACTACCTTGGGCGGGCGAACAGATTCCCCGTCGTTAGATGTTACCGGCAGTGTCAATATTATAATGGCTGGGCTGAAGTCATTGTAGCACCCATACAATTCTGTTCCGTACTTATAGGACAGCGCCCCCAAGTAAGTTTCGACCCTGTGTTTCAGGCCGCCCTTCCTCAAGGCCGAGATAAGAAAGAAACCCAGGAGCCCGTCCCCATCAGAACCCCGATACCGTCCGATTTCTTGGAGACCCCTAACCAGGACTTTAGGACGGCAAAAGAGAAGTGTGAATCACTAACACCCTTAGGTGGTAAGGCCCAAGACAAGGACACGGAGACTGTCCGTGGACCCCAAGAAAAAAAGAACCCCCAACGCGCCCATGGAGATACCTTCGTAGAACTGGACGAAGCATCGGCGCTTGAAGAGGATTGCCCCGCGGAGTCCCTTAATGTAATCCAGACAGTGTGCATCCAACCTGATGCCGATTACCCTCCTCCTTCCCTACCAGGCGAGTCTTTAGAACCCTCTGACCTGGATAGTGACGCGCAGCTGACACCACATCCGAAGAGTCAGCTACAAGAACTAATTAAATGGAATCACCATTTACCCGCCCTATTAGCTCTTTTCGAGCGACTGCGTAAAAATGGCCTCAGCATTGGCCCCAGCAAATGCCATTTTGCCCACGAAACCATCAAATATTTGGGTTTCAAAATAGGACAAAGCAAGTTATGTCCCTACGAGAACAAGATTAAGGCAATCGCCGACATGCCCCTCCCGATTACAAAGAAGCCATTAAAATCGTTCCTAGGATCAGCTTCTCCCTATCAGCGATTTGTTCCGAATTTCGCTGCAATTTTGGCCCCCCTATGCCCCCTTCAGGAAAAGAATTTTCCCGATCGTTTACGTTGGAATGATGTCGCTGTTTCCCATTTTAATCAGCTCAAGAGTAAGTTCATTTCTGCCCCCATTTTAAAGTTGCCCAACCCGGAAAAATCCTTTGGGGTTAAGACCGACGTGAGCAACGAGGGCATTGGAGGTGTACTCCTTCAATACGTGGATGACGGAACGAGTCATCCAGTTGCATATGCTAGCCATCAATTATTACCACGCGAAAAGAGATATGCCACTAGAGAAAAGAAAGCTCTATCAATTATCTGGGTCATAGACAAATTCAAGCTGTACTTGATATGTAAAGAATTTCAAATAGGAACCGACCACCGTCCGTTAGCCTATATTAGGAATGTGAGACACTCAAACGGCCGCATCATGCGCTGGAGTTTACTCTTGCAAGAGTATCAGTTTAAAATAAATTAGATAAAAGGTTCCGATAACCAGGTCGCTGACGCCCTCAGTAGAAATGCGTTACCGAATAGCGTAGAGTAAGTGTATTCATAGGATTAGTATCTCCCTGTAGGTATATACCGTCTTGTACGAGTTAAATTAAGATTCTCTTATAATATAATTAATTAATGTATATGTCTGACTTTTGTAACGCTCAATGTCTAATTTTTTGTATGTATATATATTTGTACCCATTAATTTACGTATAAATTATTTTGTCCCGTATGTACTAATTTTATATCATTTCATTGTTCCATGCCCCTTTTTTTTATTAAGTTGTATTAAAGGTTATTTTCCCCTGTAATCTAAAATCAAAATAATCATATGTATTGAGGTAATACTAGTTAGGTGCAGGAAGGTACGGTTGGTACAAGAAAACGAGTTCCCCACAACGGAGCTCTATCGTTGTCCCTTCTCTCTTTTTTTCGAAGTGACAACTTCCCCTGGAATGGAGGGGTGTGATAGAACGAGTTGAAGCTGCGTTTAATTTCAACTCCTATCCCGTATTATTTAAAACCACGATGCTGCCCACGTGCATCTTCGATTCGAGGCTTGGAGTCTTATCACAGCTACCGGATGTCAATGTTTAAACAAGGAGGTTATCGTTCCCCCGTTCGCCCCCATACGCCGACCTCGCCAGATTGAGTTAGGCTTATGAGCAGATAAGGCATTGTTCTCCAGCCCGGCTGTGCGTTCCCTCCAAGCTTTCACTCCATTTTCCCCCACGCCAAGGAGATGTCCTGGCTATTTATATGGAAACTTTACCACTAAGATGAGATTGGAGATCCAGATTTTCGTCGCGAAACATCACCACGACCCTCTCTCCCTTTGTGCGCCAAGGGACCTCGACCTTGAGATTCACCATCACTTGTCCAGAAGGAGGACAATATTCCTTGAGTGCCAAAGGTTCGAGCCTTTCCGACGCCAAGTCCCCAAGGCTTCCCCCCCTGTTGTTCAAAGGAGAACAGCATTAGAACAGCCATTGTTCGTTTTGAGCCCTTCACCAAGAAACGGTTCTCATCCCCCCCTGTTGTTCAAAGGAGAACGGCATTAGAACAGCCATTGTTCGTTTTGAGCCCTTCGCCAAGAAACGGTTCTCACCCCGTCCCTGTTGTTCAGAGGAGAACAACATTAGAACAGCCATTGTTCTTGAGCCCGTAGACAAGAGACGGTTCTCATCCCCCCCTGTTGTTCAAAGGAGAACAGCATTAGAACAGCCATTGTTCGTTTTGAGCCCTTCGCCAAGAAACGGTTCTCATCCCCCCCCTGTTGTTCAAAGGAGAACAGCATTAGAACAGCCATTGTTCGTTTTGAGCCCTTCGCCAAGAAACGGTTCTCACCCCCCCCTGTTGTTCAGAGGAGAACAACATTAGAACATCCATTGTTCTTGAGCCGTAGACAAGAGACGGTTCTCATCCCTCCTTTGTTCAGAAGAGAACAACCTAGAACAGCCATTTTTCTTCAAGCCGTTCGTCGAGAAACGGTTCTCCTTCCCAAGACGCCTCGTCAGGATCCTTTTATCCCCCCCCCTTCGGCTGGAACTCGCCAGCGGACCGAAACTCCTTTGCGCCACCTTCCACTGCACCACTAGTGCAAAAGTTACGTAAGCCAAACGTCACCTTTGAGTACTTAACTCTTTTGTCAATTCTATCCTGTTCTTTAAATGGTTTATCGAACCATCCCATCTCTTTAACTCTATATTTGTTTTACCTTTTTAAATCCTTTAAATCCTCGGATTAGCCGAGCCCCCACGACCCTTTTCATTCTCTGTTTATGTCAATATTTTCCGTCTTGTGTTTATTGATAGTTATTATTAATAAAACTCTATTTTATTAATGATAGCAATATTATTATCCTTAAGCTCAGTTCCACTTCTTAAGCATATCGAAGATACATAATATCGGCCGCCAGACAGTAACGTACTCTAAAGATAATTAAGGAAGTTCCCTCAACGAATAGTGTTATATATGGTATCGTCGGGAGTCATTCTACGACACAGTGCTACAGTGACCACTTCCCAATTAAGCTGCGAACCTTGGTACCAGAGCCAAGCCCCTTCCCCCCCCCAACTGATGTGTAAAATTGCGAGAGTCGATTAAGCAACTTTCAGGGAGGCTTCTTTCACGAATGCTTTTATTGGTGAATTTTTAGTCATTGACTCTTCGGTTGGTAATTTTACAACTCTCGTGGTAGCGGCCGCGGACTCTTTGGTTTTAAGATCGGGATCAGTGCACAGGAAGAAGAGTCATTGGTAGAGTGGAGAGTGTGTAAGTGCAATAACCGCATATCAGATGGCTCATGTGCAATATTGTTGATCCCTAACTGCAATCAACCGCACCGACAGTAACTGTCCCGGTGCAATTCTGCAGCTTATTTTACCGACGGCTCACACTGCCTCTTGAAGGAAATGCGTATCCTCCATCTTTTTATCTTTTTCACTCACGAAAGTCTGGAAAAGAATTCATAGTTTGAGATCTTGTATGTCACAAATATCCTTGCTGACTCATTTGCGTCCCTGAGCCAAGCCAATCAATATTCGAGTGAGTTTCGCAGCATTAAGCTCCAAGTGGAGATGCTTCTGAATTTCTCAGAACTCTTGAAACACCCCTAAAATTACCTTTTGACCACGGAGGAACTACGTTGTCCTCTTTAAATGCCGTCCGACTTGCCCTGAACCTGGTGATGTACCTTCGACAATAGAGTCATTTTTGCTAGTGTCTTCAACTGGATCTGGATGAAAAACCGCCATCGTTCTACCCCTCCCTAGACAGGCGAGGAACGATGCTTGGCCATCAGGACCTGATGCAGTGTGGGTCATCTTTTGCTATCTACTAACCGCACCAATTTGTCTCGAGACTTATCGAAATTTACACACACACACACACATACATACATACATACGATATTAAAGATAATAAATATAAAAATATTTTGAACATAACGGTGAGATAACTGACCAATCAGCTAACTCAAAAACGTAGGGCTAGAATTTTATGTTCGAACACAAAAAGTTGAGTTTTGTAATGTTGAGAATATACAAAAGGATGCAAATGTTTAGGCGAGTTCTGGTTCCAAGCGGGGGCGTTGCAGATTCAGGCGGCGACTCGTTGGGAGGATAGTTTCTGGCCGAAGTTGTATGTTAATTGAAGGGCTACGTTAGGAGATGAAACCACCTCAGCCATTCGGAGCTTTTGGCGGTTAGAATCACGGAAAATAATCGGTGTTCTGGACTAGCATTTCTCTTGTAATTGGCGCTTGATATGCCCATCCTGAAGGTGCATTGTCAACCTGTGCGACAAAGTTGTGGAAGTCATCTCTATGTACTTAGAGCTGCGATGAACGCAGGCACTGACATTGTATGAGTATTAATACAATAGGTTGGCCTCTTGGAGGAGGTTCGTCACGGGGAGACAGCTGTTCTTCATGACAAGGGCTCGTATTTTTCTGGTCTTGTAATATATGACCACGTTTATTTTGTGGTCGGGGTTGGTTGGTGAAATCTTGCGGTGGATAATGGCTTTGAGAATCTTCTCGTCTTTCGATCTACCAGGTCGAAACGCATCTAAGCAAATAAAGTTATGCCTCTTCCGAGTAATTTTCCTCGCCTAGTCCTTAATTAAATTTTATTTAAACCTATAACGCTGCAATTTAAATTAAACAATGCAGTGCTCGCTGTAGACTTAAAGAATCCTGCATATATATATGTATATATATATATATATATATATATATATATATATATATATATATATATATATATATATATATATATATATATATATATATATATATATTCTTAGTTTTTTGAGGGTGCGCCACTCTTGCCTGCCAGTGATGCAATGATATCACTACATAAGTTTGTATATAACTGATAACCCACTCCATATAAATCCTGCACAAATATTCATTCCACAATATATAAATTTTAAAGGATTTTTTTTAACTTTATAAGCGATTTGGGGTTCCTGCCCGTTTTGAATTTATCTAGCTTCTTTAGCTTGGTCTCATTCCTTTTTGTCTTTTACATATATTTTTTGGTTGTTTCACGGCCAGCGTAACAAACATCCGACTTAAGCTTCCAGATGGCGAAATTTGACTTCGAACCCGACGCCGGGCATCTCCAATGCACGTGCGAGGTGACTCAGGCAGGGAAAGAATTTCCTTCTCAAACAGGTACACTTGGCATGTAATTTTAGTTGCTATGACGCTGACAGCCCACCGTAAATGGCACACCTTGTTTTATTAAATTCAAGGTATTCGAAGGACCGATTGACACGTATGACCTACATGCCCGAAGAGGCATGTTAAAACAGCGTCTCAACAATTAAAAATAACGACATTTTGTCTGTAGAACGCATTGTTCACGCTGATAAATAAAGAGGAAATAAGCAATATAAGAAATTTTTTTTCTAAATATACGAGTTTCTAGAATCCTCGCGTCATCTTTCAGTTGAAAGATAACGAGATTTCCAGAAACTAGTCCTATACATAGAATACCATTTTGTTTTTTCTCTCTTACTTCCTTGAATACTCGAGATAGCCAGCCCGCACAAATTGAGCAAGTTATTTCCACCCAAACGACAGAATTAACATTGAAAATATTTTAACTCAATTGATCTATCATCCACTGACAAAGTTTGGGATGGGAAGTAACAAACACGAAGTTCTGCAGCAGAAAATATATTTCGAAACGTATTGTGTTGGGTGCAGGAAGCGACCTCCGTCACGTTTCCATTACTATTTGCCCACATGCGATGTGGCTCACTACATCGATATTCAGAAGCATCAAACTTAAAAACAATATCAGAATTAGATTTTGGTATTCATAAACGAGGATGATCAAACTCAGGATTCAACGGGCGGGAATTAAAACGAACTGGTCTAGAGCGTTTCTCATGAGAACCATTCCTTGAAGGGAAGACTACCCTAGTAATATGTAGTGTTGAAAAGGGATCTGGGAGGTTTGTACCTTTTTAAATTCGTGACTCACCCTCAGCGAAGCTTAAAAGGACGCGCCACTATTCCAACTCGGTTGTAACCTTTATATTCTTGTAGCGTACGAGTGCAGGAGTGGCTTAAAAGCTTCGCTTGAGTGTCTTTTTTGAGACTCAGGATGGCCGAGTGGATTCGCCGCTAGCTACCAGTGCTCTAGCAACGCGGGAAGCTGTTCGCAACTCGCCTACGCTACTTTCATGCTTTATTTCCACTTTTTTCCTACTTCCCTCTATCTACCTCCTCTCGCAGAACAGATGCAGACGGGCTCTCGGAAATTACCGACGCGGCGTAAACTGGAAGAGATGCTTTCCCCGCGGGCACAGTAGACGAAGGATCATGGAAGAACGTATTCCTCACCTTAATCGAAGAACTAAACGAGTTGTAAACATCGGCTTACCCGACTAAAGAAGATTAAAAAGAAAAGGGAGATAAGGAAAGTGGGTGAACCAAAGATGTCAAAACTACAGAAAATATGAAGATAAGTGGGAAGAGATGTAATATTTAACACTTCAACATCAAACATAAAGTGTGATTGACGCGCTGCAACGCCACTAAAACCAACAAACTCCCCCACAACCTTTGTCTTATTAAGCACGAGGTATTTTTATCGACACTAAATTAGCCCTTCATAGCGATGAGGTGCTTTGTGTTGTAGTATCTCGCCCAGGCATGGATCATCCCCGAGCAGAGAGCGCCTCCCCCCCACATCATCCACCCGCTCTCTCTTTCCAATATTCATTCACATACAAGCCACATTTTACAAAGTCTTCCTCCCTTCTGACACCATGATACATTCGTATATTTTCTCTACAGATCTATTCCGCTTACATGTCCATAGCAACTCAGAATACCTCGTCACAAACTCATCCATATCATGAATCTCTTACCCAGTTGTTCTTCACTCTTCACTTTCGCACACCAAGAATCTCAAGTTATCCATTTGCACTGCTCTCACTGGAGATCTTTCCTTCTTCTATAACACTCTCAGTTAAACCAACGTTGGCACTAGCAAACTCTCATGCACCTTCCTGGCATATCCACATTCAAACTCTTACCACTCACTAACACTATAATCGCCCAAACTTTCCTAACCATTTAAAATCTTGTGATCGCAATCTGCTTCATCTGTATCACCCTCATTTACAATACATCCAAGATACTTAAAGCTTCGCATTTCTTCCGAGTGACAACTCGGGCATCACACCCCTAAATGCTATTACTCGACTCTTTTCGCCATTCAATTTTGAACCCCCACCTTTCACACCCTGTCATAAGCTATAATCAATATTTCCAAATTTCCCTCAGTCAGCCACTAGCACCAGGTCATCAGCAGATACCAGAATAGATAGAAACCCCTTCCTCATCAATCTCGCATCCTTTACCCTCATTCCCATAGTACATCTCTCCGTACTCCAAACAGCCATAGCGACATTACATAACTTTGTCTTACAACCCCACGTATGAGAAAACACCCCAATGCGACCCTTCCAAATTACCTTTCACACCATCCCATAGTTTACCACTCATGCCATACATTCTTAGCGCCTGCCATAACGCTTCTCCACCTAAACAATCATAAGGTTTCTCCAGACACTTATCTCTTATTCCTTGTTTTTTTTCCGCTAGCAGGCTCAGTGCAATACTTGACCCCCCCCCCCTATTCATGCTATCCTTCTTTTATGCCGAATCAGAATATTTTTCATTCACGTTATCTACAACATTCATCCTCCCGCAGTTCTTCCATTTACCATTATCTCCTCATACATTGCCACTATTACTGCATTCTTTCAGTCCTCAGGGACCCTCGGCCTTTCAAATGCCTTACAATACTTTAATGAATAAACAACGATCTAAGGAAAGAAGGAATGGGTCATGTTAAAAGTCCACTTTGCAAACCCCAATGAGGGTCGTGGGTGGCTCCTCGCGGCTAGAAGCAGGAGCCCCTCTTAGTAATTCATGAAACACCGTGGCTGAGTGGGGGAGGTTCTAGTGTAGATAGAGGGAAGTAGGAAAAGGGGTAAAGAAAAAATAAAGAAGGAAAGTAGCGTCGGCGAGTTGCGAAGGGCTTCCCGCATCGCTGGACCACTGCTAGCGAGCGGCGAATCCCTAAAAAAACATTCAAGCGAAACTTTTAAACCGATTGCTTACACTTTTCGGCACGCTACACAGCTCCCTCATAGAAACGGAGCGTATGTTGAAAATGATGAAAACAACGAACGGCGCTTGGACACGTTATCCAACGGGGTGGGTAACGCTTCACCTCCCGAGTCTGGGCACCATTGTAGATAAGGGAAGTAGGAAAAGGGGTGAAAAAAAGAACGAAAATAGAGTAGGCGAGTTACGAACACTTCCCTGCATCGCAGGACCAGTTAGCGAGCGGCGAATCCACTCAGCCATCCTGTATTCAAAAAGACTCATTCAAGGGAAGCTTTTAAAGCACTAGCTTGCACTTATTGGCATGCTACACTACCAAGTTTTTTCTCTCTCTTAAATCCCATGTCATTGAATATTTAACACTGCTCATGAACTCTTAAAGAATGATGCTTTGGTGGTAAAGAAAATAAAAATTCAAAAGACTAGCCTACACTTTATTTTACAATGGACATAGTATATTTATAATTAGTGAAAATTTGTTACATTCACCAGCTAAGGGTATTTATATCAATACAAAACATACATTTTAAACATCTACATAATATCCCTCCTTAAAAAGGAAGGCATATTCAGCAGAATGAGAGATATGAAAAGCAAGTGATAGAACTAGAGGAAATGAAAATGTGCAGAAGATATATAGCTGTAGATTCTCCTCCAACCATTCGTCGGAAAGCGCCTCCTCCAGATGAAAGCTGCAGCATGGTTACAGTTAGACCCGACACCCATTTGTCGGTACCTTACAAGAGAAATTATACATATAGTGATATCTTAATGCGTTCATATGTGGAACAGGAACCCCCCCCTCATACCATGGTGCTTGTCAAAAAGGTAGACTAAACCTGGATATGGGCTGTTGGCCTGTCAAGTCGCATACCTAGAAATTCTGTTACCGCGAGTGCAATACACAATGGTGGTAATGGGCAGGGATATTGCTGCTCGTGTCTCATAAGGCTGATTGTGCATTGATGATGCACACAAACACTAGGTTATTAGTAGGGAAGAAATTGATGCCTGCCATCATTGTGTATTTGCTGCACTTGTTTCAGGCAAATTTCATCCCAATGTTTTCAGAGAAATTTTGCCATTCACCAAGAGCAGAGGGTGATCTTTTTGGTAGAGAAATTCCTTCTAATTTCATTAGGAATTTAGGAGAATGTGAGTAGGTCAGGTGTTATGCTGAGAAGCGGAGGTGATATGCTGCCACTTAAATATTTGCCTTGGGATTTTCTGATTCTGGTTGGTTAGGTTGAATATCACCTCCCATTAGATTTAGGATGGTCAGATGCTCTTTGTATAGAGTGATACACTTCAGTATCTTTAAAAAGTTTTCATAACTAAACAAGGCCATACTGAATTTTTTCTCCCACTTGTACAGACTTTGAAATCATCTGAACTAGCAGCTGGTTTCCACACCGATGGTCTTCTCCCACCTCTGTTGGCTTGTTAGTAAACCCCTTCTGCAGGTGGCTGTAAATATAGATTGTTAGTCGTCTAGCGGGGCACTTTTATGTGGATAATAGGCATCATATTCAAGGGTATATGTTGGGAGTCCCGTTTGGTCCGATTTAGGGAGTAGGAAAAGTTCCCTCTGAATGTCCTTACAGGCCTATTTCCACCCAATCAACACTTCCTTGTAGGGATTTATATAGTGGGGTCAGAAGACTGAAATTTTCATTAGCCAAAGGTTGGGGTAGCTTGACACAAAGTAGTCTTCCTTCTCAGTCACTACACTGTTAAGCATGGGCTAATGTTTTTTCCTTGCAGGATCTGATCTCATTGATCCGATGTCTGGTTTAATTTTTCTCTTTTGACAGTTGAGGGATTTAACATCAATCTGCACTCTTTGTGACACCTCATTTCTCAGTCGCGGACCTACAGTTTAACATGGCATCTGAACCATAGACCACCAGTGTATGGCAGCCGCCGTGAAGTTGATCCTAATTAGGACTCAATTCAACAATTAACCACCCCTGATATGGCTTTAGCTGCTCAAATCAGCAGCAGTTTGCACTAGGGGAAAACACAACTAGGCTGGTTCTATATTCACCTTGGTAACAAATAGTGGTCACTGATACTTTCTAGATTTAACTTATTTAAGGGATGGTCTTAACAGTGATCTGACCATATTGGTTATTGTGCAACATCAATGCACAATCAGCATGACTGGTATTTATTGTTATTTTTATCATGGGGCAAAATGGGGGACTGAACATATATATACTCATCCTTGATTTAAATCCTCCCATTTGTTGAAAGTGATTCTTTTCCTTAATGAGCTATTCTCGATTTATTCCTCTTTAATATACTTTGTAGGGATGCTAAAAGTTGGGTAATTGTCTAGATTTCTTACAATTTGAGAAGCATATTTGTCTCTAAGAAACCCGCTATATACTGGCTTGACTAAGGGTAGCTTCTCTTCATTGATAGACCTCAATTTATTGGTTGTATATGTTTACGTGAGTGGGGTTATTTCTAGAGGAAAACATTCCTCATCAAAGCATTTGACCTAATGTCCTTTTTAGAAGATATCGTTTCTTTTAATCCTTTCCATCTCTTCTACTCTGCTTTACCTTTTGTTGGAGATCTCTAAAAAAAATTTCGCTTCTCATGCCTATGAATGTGGCTGGTGTGTTTTCATTGGCTGCCGCCTCATTGATGCAACAGCCCCAAGTGGTTTGCTAGGTTTGTAATGGATGCTTGTTCTGAGAGCAGTCTTGATGTTGCGCTACTTGCTTGGCAATATGATATTGTGAATGCTTTAAGTAGTGATTGCACAGTGCTTATTATGTGTGCTCTATGAAGCCGGTTTATCTCAAATATCCCCATTCCTCCAATTTTTGTTGAAGGTAAAGCCTTAGTAAGCATTCATGGTGGTATATTACTTTGTAGTCAGTTTGGATTTTTCTTGTCTTAACATCCACTTTATCAATTTCAGTTTGGTATGCCTGGTATGCTCAATTGGTTGATTGTGGTTATTTTGTTGGGGAGGAAGCTCAGGTGTGTTCTGCAGTGTGAGTGCGTAAATGTCTATTGACATCTCCTTTTCGTGCAGTCTGATAGGAACAGGAACTGCATTTAAAAGGCTTCTCACCAGTGTGAATCCGTAAATGTATTTTCATATTTCCTTTTCTTGCAGCTTGATATGGGCAGAAACTGCATTTGAAAGGCTTATCACCAGTGTGAGTGAATGAATGTATCCTAACAGCATCTTTTGTTATAGCCTGATAAGGGCAGAAACTGCATTTGTAAGGTTTATCACCAGTATGAGTGTGTGAATGTATCTGAACACCTCGTTTGGTTGCAGCCTGATAAGGGCAGAAATTGCATTTGAAAGGCTTCTCACCAGTGTGAGTGCGGGAATGCACCTTAACAGCTTCTTTTGTTGCAGCCTGATAAGGGCAGATACTGCATTTGAAAGGCTTGTCAAGAGCGTGAGTATGTGAATGTATCCTAACAGCTTCTTTTGTTGTTGCCTGATAAGGGCAGGAACTACATTTGAAAGGCTTCTCACCAGTATGAGTACGCGAATGTATCTTGAGTGCATCGTTTTTAGCAGCCCGATAGGGACAGAAACTGCATTTGAAAGGCTTCTCACCAGTGTGAGTGCGTGAATGTCTCTTTAAAGTTTCTCTCGTTGCAGCCCGATAGGGACAAACACTACATTTGAAAGGTTTCTCTCCAGTGTGAATACGTGAATGTCTCTTAACATCACTTTTTGTTGCAGCTTGATAGGGGCAGAAACTGCACTTGAAAGACTTGACCGGCTTTTCACCACTATGACTTCTTGAATGTCTTTCAAAATTGCATTTCACTCTAGTCTGATATGGGCAAGAAGTACATCTGAACAGCTTTTTTCCACCTTGCATGTTAGAATTAATGCGAAGAGGATCTTGTGTTGACAGGGGTGGATGAATGTTTTTTATGGGCTGCTCATTGATTTCAGTTCTTATAAATAACTCAGCATTTGATCTTCTGTCACACACAAGCTCTACTGAGTTTGCCATTGCCTCATTACTATGAGATGGAGATATCACCACTACCTGAAAGTAAATCACATTTTTTGAGTAAGTTGGTGAAGATGTATGATGGAAGGCTTGGTACTTGATAGGACAGAGGGGTGGGAAGGATAAGTAGTATTTGTGGTATTGATGAATGCTGACAACACTAGAAAAGTGGTGTATTATAAAGAATCCAGAGACATGTAAGCAGATGAGGAGGCTTGGGTAAGATAAAATTTCATAAAGAAACTGCTGTAATCCAACAAGGCACCTCAAACCTAGAAATATAGAAAAAAAACAAACAAATATTGAAAAAGAATATGCATAATCAAACTTAAAAAAGATAGCTATAGCAAGATCAACCAGGCCTAAATGCTGGAGGCAAGGAAGGCACATTAGAATACTCGGTGCACAGATACATCAAGGTTAAAAATTATGATTTTGGCAAGACAAGGAAGAGCCGCTAGAAGGATTTTGCTACCATTTCTGACAGGAGTAGACTATATTTGTATGTTGGTCTCATCTATCATACGCTCATGGACTTAAAAAATATTCTTTAATGTTGTGACAGGGGTTCTCTAGTGTCAAACCAGGAATGACACCACAACAAGGGACTATAAAGTATCCTACTACTAGAACTATGTTGCATCAACAGTCTTTCACCCATAGCTAAGAGTCTTCTTCTTGCAGACAAGATCCAAGCTGGATGAAATGCACACAATGATCAAATTGACAATTGCTGAGGAGACGGAGAGCTTTGAATGTTTTTCCCTCAAATTTAAAATGCAATAGCAATGAGGCAGTATCACATACAGATGATTGTAGGGAAAGATCTGTATAGGAAGTGTGAAGTGAGAAAAAAGGGAAATGTGTGGAAGATATTAAACTATCTGGAGAGTTAGCACCCATTTAAAAAATTACTTTTAATTCAATTCAATCAATTATAGAGTTACCATTTTGTTCAACAATTTTTTACCACCAAAAGACTAATATACATTAGCACCTTCAGACTTTCACTTTTTCAGATTCCTGAAAAATTCACTCTGGAAAAGCTTAAATTATTAATGATGTAGAACATGATTTAATTCCTTTCTTCAACAACAAAAACAAGAATATCTGCAATGAATGAATACATAAATTAATATGATGGCAAAAGGTTGTAGAAAAAAATGGTAACAATATGATTAAATTTAACTAACAAAAATCCAGACACACACACACCCCTCATTTCAGTCATAACCTCCTAAACCACTGTATCTGGCACTATAACCATCAACCCACAGCTTTCAAATCCTGCAATCCATTCTACACATTTTCAAATAGTGATTTGCCACTCTTATTATCTTTCTCTTTCATTATACCTTTAGGCACATTCAGTGTCATTCACTCTGCTGTCACCATTTTCTGTCAAGCCTGGGAAGTGAGACATCTGACCAGTGCCAGTTTAACCTAGTAGCACATGTAGCACATGCTACGGGCCCCACGGGGATGTAAAAAATGAGTAAGAATTAAGTTTTTGCCCTTATGCACAGAAGGATGACAAAATAATTATTCATTTTCCTGATTTTTTCTAATATATGATATTACTACATATAAGAAAAATATACAAAACTTCACTAGAGCATACTGCATAGTATAATAAGTCTGGCATTATGTTATTGTAGTACACGGTGATTTTCTAAAAAAGGAATAAAAAGTGTACAAAATAAAACCCTTTTTCAGTTGAGTCCTCCCAGCCATACGAGTAGTTCTTTTAAATTCCTCAGATAATTTTTTCCCTCTCTGCAGAGGAAAATGGGAGGAGGGGGTGAGATACAATATATATATATATATATATATATATATATATGAGGAATTAAACCACATTCCCCAAAGACAATTTAATTCAGAACAGTTTCGGTGTATCTCACACCCTTTTTCAACTGACACTGGATAGAAAATATTAGAAAAGTGCTTACAAACATAACACGGGGTAAGGTCGTGAAAGATCCCCTCTTTTTTCCCCAATTCCCTACTTGTGGCTAATCAGGAGGGGGGTTAGGCCTAAACATATTGAAGGGCTGACATTTTACTATTTTGTTTATTTGCTTTCATATTACAGGATTAAAAGAAAATTGACCCTCAGATAGATTTAAATTAGGAACTGACGATATCAAGCTCGATTCTTCTCTTAACATAGTTAGCCGATTTAAATACCATTTTACTTCCATTGAAATCGATCGAATGATTCAAGTCTCTAATATGGCAAAATATTCCACTGCTTTGGCTGCCCACTCTAATATCTCTTTTGTGTTTGTACAATCTCTTGTCTAGATTTCTCCCCGTTTCCCCTATATAAACTTTATGGCAATCGTTGCATGGTATTGCATATACTCCTATGTTATGATGTTCTTTGGGTTTCCTGGTAATCATCAATTAGTTTAAGGAATTATTATATTTAAAGGCTAGATTAATACCCGCTTTTCCAAATAGTTTAAAGGACATATTTGGAAAAGCGGGTATTAATCTAGCCTTTAAATATAATAATTCCTTAAACCAATTGATGATTACCAGGAAACCCAAAGAACATCATAACATAGGAGTATATGCAATACCATGCAACGATTGCCATAAAGTTTATATAGGGGAAATGGGGAGAAATCTAGACAAGAGATTGTACAAACACAAAAGAGATATTAGAGTGGGCAGCCAAAGCAGTGGAATATTTTGCCATGTTAGAGACTTGAATCATTCGATCGATTTCAATGGAAGTAAAATGGTATTTAAATCGGCTAACTATGTTAAGAGAAGAATCGTAGAATTGAGCTTGATATCATCAGTTCCTAATTTAAATCTATCTGAGGGTCAATTTTCTTTTAATCCTGTAATACAAAAACAAATAAACAAAATAGTAAAATGTCAGCCCTTCAATATGTTTAGGCCTAACCCCCCTCCTGATTAGCCACAAGTAGGGGATTGGGGGAAAAAAGAGGGGATCTTTCATGACCTGACCCCGTGTTATGCTTGTAAGCACTTTTCTAATATTTTCTATCCAGTGTCAGTTGAAAAAGGGTGTGAGATACACCGAAACTGTTCTGAATTAAATTGTCTTCGGAGAATGTGGTTTAGTTCCTCATCTTTTCTTGCAATATTGCATTAATTTTCATTATATATATATATATATATATATATATATATATATACGGGTGGGAGCCTCGCTGTTCTTTGTGCTATGGGCCCCGCAGCTGCTTAAAGCGGCCCTGCATCTGACATCTAAACAGTCAAATTATTCCTCTTACCAAGCACATAGAGCTCTCACTAGCCTGGTGGAGAAAGTGTCAGATTTCCATCAATGATTCATGGGTTTGGTCCCAGTGAAGGTGCATACAAAACTTTCAGCATTCACCTTTACATAAACATTCATTTCTTGCTGAACTTCATAATATTGGTTAAAGAAACTCAACATTAATTCAACCAGGTTTGTCTTAAGAGCATCCTGAGTTCTTAAATTGAAGTTGCTGTTTGCGTCAGTGGCTTGTAAAATTCATGCATTCATCCCTATATTGCTTTCTCAATATGCTTTTGAGTCAGTAGGTGACTGTTTACTAGGGCAAAAGTTGCTGGAATCACACTACAGCCTAATACTAGGCTAGATTAAAAAAATAAAGATAAAAAACAGGAACAAAGGCTAAGAAATAAGCTCAAGATAACAAATAAAAACCTCCAACAATATAAGCAAAAAATAAACAAAGTGTTGGAAGTAGGCACACCTTTCCCAGGTGCAGGAACGTGCAACCTACAACAAAGTGGAGGACTTCCAAAAAGTCATATAGTACATAAATCTGAGTGCACGAACCCATCTTGAGTTCAAGGGAAAAGAGGTAGCGAGCCCAGTCTGGGGGCCAACACAGTCATTGCAATAAGGGGCATTGTGTGAACGCTCCATCAAATTGAGGTGCATCCTGCAATTATGTCCAATTCAGAGATGAGAGAAAGCAACCTAAAGGCGTCGCAGCAAGGGGAGGAGGAGGGGGGAGTAGGTCCATGAGAACAGTTGCAGCACAATGGCATGCAACTTTAAGTTCCCCTTGACGACTGTCTCCCATCTTCTTTACCAAGCAGCCCGTATTCTGCCATGTAATCAGTGTGAGGAAGAGTGAAATGCTGGTCTGGTCGCCCTTATTCCCTGCAATTCCTACATGTATAGGAACCCAGCAGAAGATAATTTCAACATCTGCCGGCTCGCCGAAACAGTGGCATCATGGATACCATGACCCAGGGGATGTGGAGATTCCAATGCCCTGAAGGCAGTCAGGGCGCATTGTGACTTGCTATAGATCACAATCCAGTCTTGGAAACGGTCATGATGCATTATCTCCTGCACCGAGCCATGTATTGCAAACAGTTCAACCATGAAAACAGACGCAGCGAGTGGCGGAGCCCTGCTGAGTTCAAACTGAGGAAATAGGGCATGGAAACTGAACCACTATTGGTTCTATGAACAATCCTTATACAATGGCACAGTTCCAGCATGACACAAAGTGTACTCCAAAAAGACTGAATGCAATATTCCCGGTGGTATAGAAGCTTTGGGAGCAGAGGCGTGGCAACAAATAATAAAATAGTGGTAACCTATAAGGTGGTGTCTTGGGTAGAACCAGGGATGCCACTGGCTGAAGAGCTAAAACGAGTTCTGAGTTTTCCAGCCCTAAACCCAAAGGAATTAGGGCATAAATGCAAGGTTGGCTAAAAACCCCAAATTTTGAAAAAGCCCAATAAAACCTGGGTTTTATTCTGGGGTTTTTCAAATCTCAAGTTATTTTAAAAATAAACACTGCAAGCATTAGAATAACATAACATAGAAAAAGAATAGCTATCTCTATTTTTATAATATTAATAATTAATAAGTTTAATAATTATATTAAGGTAAGAACAGATCACAGTAACAGATCACTGATCAAGAATTGTGGATACCCATGATAACCATAACCTGTAGAAGGAGAGATAAATTATGCGTCAGTATCAGAGAAATAACCTTAATTTGATACATATTCATTGAAATTATAACAAATATGCATTTTGAATAAAATAATAATAAGTAGCATTCATTTCTGGAAAAAAAAACCCTGTTGTTTTCAAATTTGACTTGAAAAAGACCCCCAAAACACAGGTTTTTTGATTTGCCAACCCTGCAAGAATGGCGTCTCTCTGTGGAATAGGCACCGCCGAGATTGGCTGAGGATGCAGTGAGACCCGTTGGCGACTGAGAGAGGCGCCGGACTCACACATTGAAGTGAATAGTGCACTGTGCATGCCGCAGAGCGAATGGCATCTCCCCAGAATCAACAAGTCCGCTCTCAATGGGGGCTATGGGAAAGGTACTAGTCATCAGATGGTGGCCAATGTAGTGGAGTGAGTCCACCTTCCACAATACACGCTCGGCTGCGGATGCGTAAAACTCGCAGCCATAGTCAAGCTTTGAACAAACAAAGGGTGGATAGAAAAGTAAATCAGTAGCCCTATCAGCATACCAGGTACTGAACATCATGGAATGAAAAATGTCCATAGCGTGGGTACAAGAGACCCTAAGGCTGTGAATATGGGCCTCCCAGGTGAGGCATCAGTCAAAAACAAGACCAAAGTAACAGTGCAAATCCACCACTGCCAGGCAAACCCCATTTAGAAACAAGTCCGGTTTGGGGTGGAGTTGTGTATGGCATGATTTTGGAGTCACAGCCACTCTCCCCTCTGGTCCATCATTAGTGGGAACAAGGATGAGAAGGATCAAGCCAGACGCCATCCCCCTCCCCCCCTTCCATTCCACACTCAATGAGAGTGAGAGGACTCACTAAATGTGCAAGGACTTTAAAGGGATCGCCCCAGGGCAAATTAGTGTCCACAACATCGAGGTGGCTTGTAGTTGTGGTTGGGTCAAACCCACATTTGATTGGGAGAGCGAGTGCAAGGTCATGTGTATACCAGTATATATATTTTCTTGTCATATGCACATAATATTATCATCTTAGTCTGTATTATTTACGTTTTCTTGTCTAGTCTGTACATGATTTTTGTTTTAATATTTGTTTGTAATCATATTGAGTGGTGGGGAAATATATATATTTTTTTCTGCATGTATTTTTGTGATTGCATTGGGTGGTGGGGAAAAAAAATAAATAAATATATATATATATATATATATATATATATATATAATATAAATTTTTTTCTAAATAAAATAAAATTGTGCATTTACATTTCCTTAAGCCTCCTTCGATCTAACGGTCATCTCATGAGCGAGTGAGCAGACTCTTGTGGTGGGTGGTTTCCGACCGGAACTGTCTGTGACATAGTTTGGCACTTTCACCCCACCCTTGTAAAAAATTAAAATGGAGAGTGAGGGGTATGAAAGTATGTAATTGGAGTTGAAGCGATTGCTGGATGTGTTGTGTCAGAAAGACATTGAGAATGCGCAGCTGAGAAAAGAGAATGACTCTTTTAAAAGGAAAATGAGGGAAATGGAAGTTAGGATGGAACAGGAGAATCAGGGATAGTGAAAGTCAGATTGAGGAGAAAATGTCTGCAACTGGAAATGAAAATGAAGAATTGGGCTAGGTTGAGAGAAGAGAGAAGTGGTGAAGAGTGTAATTGGTGTGAAAGGGGCAACTCCAGTAACAGGAGGCGCCAGGAAGAAGGAAAGATCAGAAAAGGACATAGATGAGCCACCAGTCAGGAAGTAGGGAAAGAAGACTTCTAAGAAGCGACAGGGGGAGACAGACTAGTACAGACAAAGTCGAAGAGCATAGATTCTCTGTACTCTAGTATCAATAGAAGTGATGGCTCTGTGTGTGAGAGAGAAAGTGAAAATAGGGTGGAAGTGCAGAGGAGTTGTTTTGATAAAAGAGGTCCTGAAGGTGAGCAAGTTTAGTGTGTAAGGACCAGAGGATATTAAGGAATTTTTCAAGGAGTATGAAGGTTAATGTAGGGAAAAGTTTGGGATGAAAGAATTAGGTGAATTTAGGAAAGATCGGTTGCGTGATTTCTATAAGACTATTGTGAGTGTAGGTGTGCTGAGTTACGAGGTAGTGAAGGAGCTCATTATAAATCAGGGGAAGAGTGTGAAAGCTGGCATGAAGGAATGCATCGAAGATGGGGTAATCAGCTTCTCGGAACCAGAGCCTCTCCCCAATGACAATGCCATATTTAATCGTTGGGGGATGATGCATTTGGGCTGAGGACACACCTCATGAAGCCATACAGCAGAAGGGGGATGGATCATGATGAACAGATCTTCAGCTACTGACTGTCACGTCCCAGGCGGGTCATGGAAATGCATTCAGCATCCTTGCCAACTGCTTCCAGGTCCAGCTCACCACTCAGAGACAACCAATTAATAGTAAAAGCCTACCCGCTCCTTCACAACCTGATGCAGATCCGGTTCCCTGACCTCCAGAACCAACTTGTGGACAAAAACAACGAGAATAGGGATGAGGTGCCTGGAGGCAGGGACAGAACCTGGTTGACACCATCGATGTGCAGGGACCCCACTAGACAGGGAAAAGGACAGAGAAACCTCATTAAGCATTGGTGTTGCTCAGATGCCGGATCAGTGCCATGGCAGGATTGGTTGATTTAATGTCTATTTCTGAACTTTGATTGTAAATTTTTTCATGATGTGTTATAAATGTAATGAATGTATCATGAACTTGTAAGTAAAATTTGATTAAAAGGTTAGAAAAATAAATTTTATTATTTTCATTTCATTAAGTAAAAAATCCCCTAGGAATTCTAATATATAGTAAAATTAATCAATACAATAATAATTATAAAAATAGACTGTCTAGTCTTCTTGATTGGAGCTTTGTGCTTGGTCTGGGGTATTGAGGGTGACTGCGGTTGTAGTTGTTGTGGTACGGATGGTAATGTTGGTACTGGTTGGTTTGGGCGGTTGATGCTGAATATAGCAAATCAGACATGCCTAAGAAGTTCAGGCTGCTGTCCATCACATGATGGGCTGGGAGGTAACCCAAGGAGGACATTGGTTGGCTGGAGGAGGAGGCAGTAGTGATGGTGGAAACAGGTGATAGCATCTGTGGGTGCTGCTCGAAATGCTAGGGGTGGTGCTGGAAGGGCTGGTGCTGCTGCAGGAAGGGATGGTAAGGCTGGTAGGAAAAGGTGGGGTGGTACTGTTGCCATGAGGATGAGGTTGGTGTGGGTGGATCAGAGGGCTTCACAGGGTTGGAGTGGTACAGCTGGTGGTGACTTCTGTAAGATGGAGAAGTATGTTACTGATCTCCATCCTGGCCCAATTGTACTTGTACCTAGAGAGTGCATCTTTAAGAGTGTCCTTTACATACTTGGCAAAGGCATCACGCTCCGTAGTGGGATGGGGATCCTGGCTGACAAGCTGTCTCATCAGCTCTATGGATGTCTGGATGTTCTTCTGGACATCCAGTAAAACATCATCCGGCTGCATTCTCTGTTTCTTGCTTTGGGAGATGGTAGTACTGGGGGTGTTGGGCATGTCACTTTCCTCACCATCAGCCCTGGCTTCAAGGGAAAGGCTCTGTGGCATGGCTGGCACTGGGGCTTGTGGATGGAGCTGCGAATAATGTAGAGAATCGAAATAAGCAATAATGAAGCAATAATGAGATAGTACATGAAACATTTAAATTTAAAGGTGACATTTGAAAGTGAAATTTTACATTGAAATTTTAAAGTGAATTTCTACATAAAAATTGGTAAAGTGAAATTTTAAACTGCAATTTTACATGAAATTTTAAATTGAAATTCGTCAATGATAACATAACAAATATACTTACACTTTTGACAGGGTGTCCATGATGGGTCACATTCCCAGAGTAGAAGGTGCAGTGCTCCATGAATCAAGT
This sequence comes from Ceratothoa steindachneri, assembly GCA_963969495.1. NCBI lineage: Eukaryota > Metazoa > Arthropoda > Malacostraca > Isopoda > Cymothoidae > Ceratothoa > Ceratothoa steindachneri. The sequence continues at coordinate 147,467,731 of OZ018331.1, read as the reverse complement.
CTCCCTTTCCGTAAAATTCTTTGACACAGCACCAGACTTCATCTTGTGGAGGCAGGTGTTTGTGTCATGGATCCCCTTCCACCAGCCCTTTAGGTACTCTGGCATCTTATCCAGGAGGGCAGCCTTTGCAACCCACAGTGCATTATTCATTTCCGTTCTCTTGTAGTCCCACAGTAGGCAGTTCTCTCAGTTCCACTCCAGGATATCTTCCTCTACGGCTAGGTCGAGGGCGAACCTATCCCTGGGGGCACAGACTTTGGCTGCTGGAACCTCCTGAGAGTCAGAACCAGCACTAGACCTGCAAAATTCAAGAAGTTTTATTTCTCTCATGTAATTATTACACACACACACACACACACATATATATATATATATATATATATATATATATATATATATATATATATATATATATATATATATATATAAAATATACATATAAACTATATATATATATATATATATATAAAATATACATATAAACAATATATAGATTATTATAGATTAATAAATATTTCCCAATTATTTTACAAATTAAAACGATAAAATTTAATCATTAATTTACCTATACATGGACTCTTCTTCAATGAGTGTCTTGCCACGACAATGCTGATGATCATGAGCAGGACTGGCTTGCAGCTCTTCGGTAGCACCAGAGGAACCTTCAGAGGCAGCTTGTGAGGAACGCTTCATCTTCTTGGCATTCTTGTTCTTCATCCTGTAGCAGTAGTCTGAGTAGTGTGTTGTGTTCAAAATCCAAAGCTTTAGTGAAGAACGTTGTAAATTCACTCTGCTTTTAAAGCCGGCACAGATGCGGTACCCATTCATTCTAATCACTACACATGCACTCTTCATTCATTCCCTATTAGTTCTAATCACTATGCATGCGCTCTTGATTTGTTCCCGATTTGTTTTGTTCATCATTCATCAATATCATTCTGCATGCGTTCATTAGTCATTGCGCCTTCGTTCTATGCATTACTAATCTGTTCTTCAATCGTTCGTAAATTGCTGAAAAGGCATCCCCAAATCAGTTGTCATATTTGTTATATAATTGTCCCTCATACGTTTATTGTACACTTTGTATTCATTACCAATTGAGATTTTTTCAGTTTTGGAATGAACACGATGAATATAATATATTTTTATTTGTCTCACACTCCTTGACCCTATTGAGCAGGAAGGGGATAATTTCTTTTCACCCTTTTCCAGCTCCTAGGTACCACTGACTACTTTTCATTTTAGGGTGAGGAAGGAGCCGAAGAGTGTGGGATTGAGAGACCCTGTGTAGTGCAATTTTGGAGTCAAAGCTGTCCTCCCCTCTGGTCCATCATTAGTGGGAACGAGGACAAGACAGATCGAGCCAGAATGAGGATAAGATGGATCAAGTCAGACACCAGTGTCCCCCCCCCCCTTACTCCACACTCAAGGAGAGCAAGAGGAATCACTAAACATGCAGGAACTTTAAAGGGACTGCCCTGGGGCAAGGGCAAATTAGTGGCTACAATGTCAAGGTGGTTGGGCCAAAACCACATTTGTGCAGGAGAGCGAGCTGCAAGGTCATGTGTAGACCAGTATATATATTTTCTTGTCATATGTGCATAATATTATTATTTTAGTCTGTATTATTTACATTTTCTTGTCTATTCTGTACATATTTTTTTTTGGTAAATATTGTTTTGTGATCATATTGAGTGGTGGGGAAATATATATTATTTTTTATGCATATGTTTTTTGTGATTGCATTGGGTGGTCGGAAAATATATATATATTGAATTTTTTTTCTAAATAAAATAAACTTGAGTATTTAAATTTCCTTGAGCCTCCTTCCGATCTAACAGGCGTCTCACAGGCGAGTGAGTAGGCTGTTGTGGCGGGTGGTTTCCAGCCAGAACCATCCACAACAAAGTGCACCACCTTAGTCTTGCTCCAGTGAGCCTGAAGAGGGCTCCCCCCCCACCACCCTGATGCAGAATCGACAATCAAGGCGAAATTAAGAAATAAAGATTGTGAGGCATCCCCTTAACTCCATAGTGTGGAAAGTCCCCCTGATACTGTATTGATATGCAGTATCATAGGCCTTCTCCAGATTTTTTTTTTTAAAATGTGGCATATTGCTATTTATGAAGGAAAGCCCCGAAGATGGCATTTTACAGATGGAGTAAAGGATCCAACATGGAGTGGAACTTGCGGAAGCTGCACTTTGCAGAAGACAGATGGCCTCTGCTATTCAGAAAAAAGGCTGGTGTAACATTCACCAATTTTGCCATCAACTTGCACATGCAGGAGGAGAGAGAGATTGGGTGGAAACTGGCTGGGATAGAGTGATCCCTCCCCAGTTTGCAAAAGGCGAGCACAGTAGTGATTTTCCCGTTATCCAGGAGGAGACCTCCCATCCAGATCCTATTGAACAAATCTAACAGAAAGGCCATGCCTGGCTCACACAGGTGTTGAAGCATGGCATACAGGATATAGTCTGGACCAAGGGCAGTGTCCACACATGAAGCGAGGGTGAAACACAACTCTCACTCAATGTAAACCTGTCATTGAAGGGTTCTTGGCCTCTGGAGGTAAAGTCCAGTTGGCAGCCTTCCATGACATTGCAACATGCAGTGAATGATGACAGAGCAGCATCTCTGCTAGAGAATGCAGAGAAAGCGGTTACAAAAGACTCTGCCATAGACTCAGGGTCCGAAATTGTGGTCTCATTATCCTGAACAACAGGAGGGGGGGCCTGCAAAAACTTGCCCCGAATCCTTTTAACTCGCTTCCACACTGCTGCTAGAGGGGTCTTTCCCATTAAGTGAAGACACATATGCATACTACGAAGAGCAGTGTGCATGTTTCGAAACATACTGGAACCTAGACCATGCTAAATGAAATTCATGCATTCGGACAGCGGTAATAGTGCATGTAGGCATAATGCTTCTGTTTGACAGCTGTCTCGCACCTGGCTGACCACCATGGACGGGAGGCGGCATGCTAAAGGGCCAGACATTCTAGGATAGTAGGCAGGCCCACGGTGCTAAAGTTGCCAGAGAACTCAATGTCCCAATCCACTGAACTAACACCTCCTCAAGACTGGGCAAGAGAAATCAGTCATTTCCTGATGAAATGCAGACCACTGTGTCTGCGCCAAGCACCAGAGCAGGGGGGAAGGGGCATCTCTCTTTCAGACGGCAGTGGTCCAGAAACTGATATTTGAATGGAAAAGTTATTACTACCATGGAGGTCATTGAGTAACCCCTACCACAAAATCAGGATGTATCTGGAGAGCACAAGGATAGATGAAGACAGGAAAATGAAGCAGTTCTCGGGCATTAATATGTAAACTCATCCACATTTAAGACACCTATCTCCAGCTCATCAGTCAGGACAACACGCATGGCCATATATGATTTGGACTTGTTGTGTATGGCCTTGGAGCAACCTTCCATAAGTGATTCATCAGGGAGTTGTGATGAGGGCATCATCCACATATCTAATGTGTCGCTCTACATCCCTTACTGGATCTGCATCGATCTTCTCCATAAAAGGCACACTGAGACAGCCTATAGGGGAGATCACATACATCTGTTAGTACTCATAGCCCAAGAAAGCAAAGTTGTTGAGCTTCCCCCCTTATTCAACCAGCTCCAAAATGTCATTTGTTGGGATGGGCAGTGAGTGACACAGATCTATTATGATTGATCATGTCCCTCACTTCTTTGATGGGGATGTTGGAGAAGTAGGAGGCGACATTAAAATCTCAGGAGTTTCTTCTTCCTTATGCTTACTCCTTCTAGCCTTTGATGAAGTATGACAAATTTTGAGGTGGCACACACTGATGCTACCATCAGACCAGACAGGTTTCTTGGCCAGCTTGTGTATGGCATTACCTATCCTGGACATTATAGGCTTCATTGGGATGTTGGGTTTATGCATTGTAAGCAATCATGTCATGAAAAGTTTAAGCTAAGGAACCAGTTTGGAGGCTGCCCAATCAAAGTGGATTCTAAGTGGCAGTGGAAATAAAAAGAAGCAAATTAGTTATAGAAGAGGGAGAAGACCACTATGTAATAATTTTAAAAATGAAGGTTTAAAAGATTCCTCTGCCAGAATGAAATGAAGGAAGGACAGGTGAGGGATAGTTAAAAGAGTTGTGGAAATAGGACTGGAGAGTGGCAAAATGAAGGCATTCAAATAGAAGATGGGCGACCGATTGGTCCCCACCACAAAAATAGCAGCAAGGGCTGATTCAAACATTGGCCGAAACAAGATGGCTGTGGGTAAGTCTTGTGTGGCAGATGCAAATTCGGCAAAGGGCCACCTCTAAGGACCGTAGTCTCTGAAGTCTTGAGGGCAAAGTGTGAACAGACTTTTTGATTTTAAATAATTTAAATGATGAACATCCATCACATTCGTCCTGCCACAACTGAAAATTATATTCTCTTATAGAGGGAAATATCTCGATAAGGCTGCTTTAAGATGCTGTATCTCCATGTTATATTGTGGGCTTTTTCAATGTCAAAAAATATGGCCAAGACTCGGTGCTTTAACTAAAAAGCTTTCCGAACCGATCTCTTGAAATATACTAAGAGGTCAAGGCTACTATGACCCTTGCAAAAAACTGCACTCAAATAGAGAGAGTAAATAATTGGTTTCTAGGAACCAGTTCAGGCGCACCAACACCATTTTCTCTAGCAACTTACTCAGACAGCTAGTAAGAGATAGAGGATGGTAGTGATCTGCATCCAACTCATCCCTGCCTGGTTTGACAAAGGGAAGGACAATCCCAATGCGCCATGATGATGGGTAAAAACCTGATACCCATTTCAGGTTGTACAAGTCAAGTAAGAAAATGACAGTGAGGATGGAGCCAGAGGTGCCGAATCATATCAAAATGGATCCTGTAAAGGCCAGGAGAAGCGGATCTGTAAGGGGACAATGCAGGACACAACTCATGGATGGAGAATTATACGGAAGGTTAGATTTTGTTATAAAATTGAGAGGATGAGACTATTTGTTTGATTTATAGGCTAGAAAAGCCTTATTGTAATGGCTGACACTGCTGACGGCACAGAACTAGTCAGCTAAGGCATTGCTGACCACCGGGTTGTAATTCACTAAGGGTCCCTGTAAGTTGAGTGTGGAGGTGTTATGGCTGCCATAACAACCCCTCATGTCAACAGCTTGGAGGGTAGTGTGAAGGGGGAGGGGAGATATATAGTGGGATGAAAAGACCATAACTGACACTTTCCTATGAGACGAGCCCCCCAACAGAGGCGATAAGAGTTGAAAATACGAAAATTGGGTCCTGATGGAAAATTGCTGTGTACACAGTTTGTTCTCTTGAAGCCAAATAATAGCAGGGTGGAGAGTCGTCAAAAGAACTTTGAGTTCTGCCCACTTGTGAAGAACGCCTTGACAATTCCATTGTAAAATTGAGGATATTATGTCGGATGGTTAGTACCACAGTAGAGATCTTTTTCTCCTTTGTGGCAGATGTTATGTTTGAAGTGGGTACCAAAGAGCTTGGAGGGGTGCAAAGAATAGATTTTGAAGAGCCTGCCTTTGCAGGGGAAGAGATCCTGGAAGGAGCAGTGACAGCGGATATGTCTGATAGTTTCGAGGAACCAGCTGAGGCCCCTGCCTGTAATTGGGGCACACAGCCAGGTGGAAACAGATGATCAAGAAAAGATTTTTGGGTGGTAGATCTGTATTGATGGGTTATGGGCGCTTTTGATGTCTGAGGAGTTGATCCCACAAACAAAGCTAGTGATGTTGGAATATCATTTGTTTCCATCAGATCATGAGTAGGAGGTTGAGTGGGTGAGACAGGGAATCTGGACAAAGTACAAGGAACTAGGTGGATTTCTGCTACTGTTTGGAAGTAAGGGGGGCCTAAGTCCTGTGAAGGGCCTCTTGAGGGCAGAGAATATTCAGCAATCAGAGAAGAGTCCATTAAAGATTCTTGAGGCTCAGCCGAGTCAGCTCTAGAGACTGCCTGCTTATTGGTGGCTGATGATGCAGGTGAGGAGTCCTTCCTCTTACCACAGGGCTTTGGGTCCCGGGGCTGGGTAAAAGAACCTTCACTGGTCAATATAGAAGATTCTTTCAGATAATGTCTGTTTCAAGTGTCTCACCCTAAGCATTGGCCCTGGCTAGAGCTGCCAGAGGGAGGCAACAGTAGGTATCTCGTGTGAAATCGATGCTTCTGACACTAATGGTAGGTTTCGTCCAGTGTCTTGCAAAATGTATGAAGAGATGGCCAAGAGGTGAGGTTTGTGCTCTAGCATGTTGGCGAGCCTCTCTCTTGTCCAAACATAGTTGCACAAAGCTAGGACCTCCTTCCCATATAAGAATATTGGGCAGATTTTTGATGTAACACTCTGGGCACCACCCCAGTTAGCACAGCACAGTCTTTTGATGCATTCTGGGACATGGTAATCAGAACTGGAATTTGTATAGGAACAGGAGTGCTGACAGGCACAACCAACATGTCCAAATTGATTACAATTGAAGCAATGTCTGGGTAGTTCGATGTAGGGGCTTACTGGGACATGAAGGTACTCAGCTTTAATAAAATGCAGCAGTTCCTGATGTTCGAACGTTAAAATCAATGTGGCAGCTGGGACTCTAGTAGAGCCTACAGTTTTAGTCACCCTGTGTACATGTGTGATGCATGGGGTACTACTAAGCTTGCTCTGAAGATGGGTGAGGTCATAGTCCCTTAATTCATTTAATTGGATGACACCTTTGACAAAATTCAGACATGGATGGGGTGAGTTACAGGAATTTTGTGGTGGTTCACCATACCAGGACTCAAATGATTCATTAACGTCAAACACGTGCAATTTTGCAGGTGGTGTTTCAGATGAACCTACAACCAGAAAGCTGGAATAATCTAAATCTGGGTCCACATCGTGGGAATAGGGATCCAACAAGCAAGGCAAGGCTGAAAGGAGAACTAAGGAATGTTTGGCACAAAAACCTTTAAGAGAAGGGCAAGTTTTAGGTTTAAGAAAACCATAGCAAACAAAATTAACTTCACATTCTCCCTCAGGACTCCCCACTATGGAGGCCTACGAGGTCCTGGCACTACTGTAAGTCTTGATTTGGTTGCTTCCAGTATGTCCTCTCGGAGAATAGTTGCCTGAGTTCTACACTCAGAGAATGGAGGTCAATGATAGGTTTCACCTTGGGTATTGGCAAATGAAGGCAAAAGAGACACCCAATCTCCCACTTTCATGAAAGAAGAATTCAGAATCAGTCAGAACAAAACAAGCAGAGCTTAGGTAACCATCAGGGCCACTAGATAGGAGAAAGAAGAGGGGGAAATAAAGGGCAGTAAAATGGAATAATTGGGGAGGGTAAAAAATGGTGTAATATTTGCAGCACGAGGGCCAACCCCCTTACCAAGAGGCAATAGCCTCTCTGGGACCAACCCCTGAAAAAAGTAGAAAGAGAGGGGGGAGGGTCTAAAAAATAAGCACCTGATGAACTTCATTTGTTTGTCTGTTGTACGCTCACCTCCAGGCTATGATATGAAAGCAGCAAGAAAAGAAGGTCAGCATAAAGGACGTCGAGAGGTGATGTGCAAAAAGCACTGGGTGGATAGCCACACTCAAATTTTGGATGGGATCTAATAAATTAAAGTTGTTGGGGGAAGAACGCCTTGACAATTCCATTGTAAAATGGAGGATAAGGCAACTATAAATTTACATTTCAACCCAAATACACTTTTCAGAATATAAAAATATTTAATTATTTGTAACAAAGTTATTTCTCACATTTCTAATAAGTTTATGTTAGTACGGCAAAATTTATCATCATTGGGTTCATGGTATAGTCTCTAAATAGCTGGATATACGATGTTTTAAGGTAAAAAACAAAAATCCATTATCCTCCAAAATTTAAATTACCTTTTCTTGATGACACTCTTCCCCTGACTTCTCACTGGAACTATTTGCGAATGAGTATTCATTTTTAAAATTAACATTTTCATTATCATCACTAAGAGGATTTGTATCATCAGGAAATTCTTCTTGAATTTCCTTTTTTACTGAAATAAATTCAATACCCTAAAAAAAATAATAATTTCCATTATAACTGGATCATGGTGCCATTTTAAAAATGGCATTGCAAGAGTATATACAAACAATGATAAGAAAACATGCATTAATCAAGGAACAAATGTTAAAGATTACCTTTTCTTGATGCAACTCTTGTTCCGAGACATCACTGGGGCTATTTGCTGATGAGTTTTTGTCTTTACAATCAAATCCTCTTCCATTATCATCACGAACTCTGCTTCTTTCTTCAAGGAATTCTTCTGTAATTTCTTCTTTTATTGAAATATCTTGAATGTCCTTGAATAAATAAATAGCACGTAATTTACAAAGAAGAAAAAAAGAATAATCAAAATGAATTTCAGGATACTGCAAATCAATAAGGGACCTAAAAAATGCTCCTCCAGAGCATCAAATTCCTTATTTGCCTCCTTATGTCCCCGTACAAAGAGGATGATGATGGTCTAGCACAGGTAAAAAACCCCCTGAAACCTAGATAGAGGAAAGTCATGCCCTCCCAGCCACACTATGTACCTGACTGCAGGATGTCAGGAGCAGCATGGGCCAGAATGCTGTAGCTGACATCTGGAAATGCCTGCAGAAAGATGTGCAGCTATATATCTTCCATATACTACCAAGCAAAATAAAAGAATGATTTTCCTTAATTAAATTTTTTTTTAAAATATGACTCGGCATATTAAATTTCCATGGTACATAAAGGCATGCATATCAATGTCAAAAATCTAATGCTGTATCCACTAGATGTGCGAGAGCTCCTGCACTGCTTCAATAAAAAAGTTAAATGGTAACTCAAGCCTTCCACGAAACCCTTCAAGTTACAATGTGAAACATTATCAACTTCCAAGATGTCATCTTCCCTCCTCTCTGCCATACATGTAAAGTCAACCAGTGAACTCACCTGTAAAATTAAATTATTGAAGTTAAGACAGTTTGAAATTTAACCATTAATACCTGTTGTGCCATCACATACTGTTGGGCACATCAGAGACACAGAGGGCAATGTAGTGGTTGTGCATGTTTTGCCTCCTTTTGCCCATGATGAATCCCTGTCTTGGTTTCAAGGATGTTGGCAAATGGAAAGTGATTATGGCAGATGATGAGGGCCTTGAAAAAGGTCCATTGTGCCTTGCATTTAGTTCCCTTTATTATTTTCTAGAAGATAGCGTTATAAAAGAAAAAGTGAACATTATCTAGACAAGGAAAGCAAGAGTTGTTGATGTGTAGAATGAAATAATTGAGCTAAGGTGAATCTGACAAAGACAAGAGGAGCTGGTATAGTTGCTAGGTAGGTTTTGAGTCTGCCTGTGAGTGTACGATTGTGGGGATGTTTGAAAGTATCTTTGACTGAAAGGGACTTTTCTTTTCTAGCTACTTAGGGCTTTGAATACTGTCGCTTATCTAGTGTACTGGTAGTGGTGTTATACAGCACAGCCAGTCCCCAAGAGAAGATACCACCAGAAATTACAGCCATTTTGTAGAGTTTGTTTGGGAACTACAAGACTGAGTACATCACTAAGCTACTTTAAAATAAGAATGAAAAACAATAACAATAATAATGTAAAATCGTAACAAGGAGAAAGCAAGCTCCTGCATCGGGGGGACCTCCCCCCGATGCAGGAAATACAACCTACAAAGAAAACAACAAAAAACAAACGAATAAAACTAGTTAAATAAAAGGGAGAAGGCTGGCCTCCCCGCAAAAGTCTATAAGTCCACCAGTCAGTGTGCACACACTTGTTCCAAGTAAAAGGGACAGGCGGTTGCGACCCCACCCATCCCGGTACTGGGACAGGTAATGTGCGCCAAGATCACCCAAACTGGAACATTCAACAAGAATGTGCCAAACAGTCTGGGGGATGATGCAGTCGTCACAATATGGCGCAGGTGAGCGCTCCATCAAATAGCGATGCATCACACGAGTGTGTCCAATTTGGAGATGACACAAAGCGACTTGAAGCTGTCGCAGCATTGGGGGATAGGTCCATGGAAACAGTTGCAGTGCAATGGCATGCAACTTTAAGTTCCCCTAGACCATCTCTCATCTTCTTTGCCAAGCAGTCCGAAAAGCTGCCTGTATTCTGGCCATGTAGTGTGTGTGGAAGAGCGAAACGCTGGTCCGGTTGCCTGGTCCTCGCAGACTCTTTGGCTCTTTCAATGCAATTCCTACATGTCCAGAAACCCAGCATAAGATAATCTCAACATCCACCCGGCTCACTAAAACCGTGGCATCACGGATATCACCATCCAGTCTCTGAACCGGGCATATCATGTAATCTCCCGTATCGAATTGTGTATTGCCACCAACTCAAAGGTTGTAAACCATCTCCTCTCACTCTCATGCAGTGTCACTGCATATAATCCAGAGCTTGCTGCCACAGCATTTAATCTATCAAAGTGACTGGCTTGGGGGCTACAGCAACAACTGAATAAATTCTATTCTTCAGGCTCTTTTTACCTAAAGGGGAAAGTTTATATTTTAGTGTACTTGTACCATTTGCACAAGCTTTTAGTTGGCTGCTTTAATACTAATTCTTGCTTTAAATTTAAAATTATTCTACAGAGTAAACAAGCCCCAAATAGATTATACTGTAGTGGTTTGAGTTTTAGGTATGAGTTCACCTCCCCTAAGCATGTAGATGCCTAATCCCTCTATTCTTTTTCACGTTGCTTGGGATAACTGAATGGATGGGAAGAGGATGATCTGGGTGAGAGACATTAAGGTCATGCCCTGCATTCAATTCTTTTTCTTTTCCACAGGAGCAACTTTCAGCAAAAGAATTTTAATGGATGTTATGGTAGTTTTGCCTCAACTGATGCCTATTCTAATGCCCACCTTTTGTTTTAGGTTTCAGTGATGGATGGAGGACAAAGCTACCTGGAAGCAGTGTTGGAGCCTCACTTTTGCCGAGGTGATTCTCCCCCCCCCCCCCCCCCCCACACACCCAAGGATAATTAGTAGAGGAAGAGATTTTTTGGGGGAGCTGGAAAAACAGTAAAGGCCAATTTACATGTGAATGAAGCAGAGCTTGAAGAGAAAGCCAGGTACAAGTATGTATGAGTGAGAAATGTGTGGCTGGGAGTATATAATAATAATAATAATTAAAGGTATTTATAATGCACCCTTCAGGGCTGTTAGCCCTCCCAGAATGCAGGTTGTGTAGCGAGTGTAGAGAAAATTTACAGGGAAGAAAAGGCAATTATGAAGAGATGAGTCTTCAGGAGACATTTAAAAGTAGCAAAGGGGGAGAGGATGGGACTTTGGCAAGTTGAGGAGATACCAACCCCCTTTATCTTTGCATATGTAGCTGGCGAAAGATGATAATTTAAAGAGTTGAGTTAGAGGAGTGAGTCCCTATCATACATAGTGGGAGAGAAAGGAGGGAGCAAAGGCGAGAATAATGAAGAATGCAGCAGATGGGAAAACTTAATCCTAACTTAATTTGTAGAAAGTGGGGGAGGGTTCGCCCAGGCGAGGCGTGGATGTTAGGGTGGGTTTGCCGATGCAAGGCGCGGGAGTGGGGGTAGGGTTAGCCAGGAAGGAAGACACAGAGCAGCATGTGACAACAAATGAAGAAATGGAGTGAGAAGGAAGTTAATATTGAAGCCTAAATGAGCAATGAATTACAAATAAATTTGGTACTTGCAAGCGAGACTACCAGTGAATGCGGAGCACAGCACTAACTAATTGAAAAGCATTAAATACAATGTGGTAATTATAGTTCACACAATGAAATTAATTAAAAAGCACTAAAATCACAATGCAACAACACTGATTAAAGAGCACTAAATAACAGAAGAATGATGAATCATGAGACAGATGATAAGAATGTCGATCAAGAGCTTTGGGAATGGAATTGGTCATCAGGGAAATCAAAGACACTCCCCCCCCCCCCCTTTCAGCTTCTGAGGTCCCACTGCCCTTGTCTTGGAGTGAGGAAAAGGAAAGTCAAAGTGCGGGGCTTTAATTCAGCAGTGTGTAGCAGGATTTAGGTTTTGTTATGATAATATATATTATTTTAAGTATATATACGTTGAATTTGTTATTGATTGATATTTACTCTGGTTGGTAATGACATTGAGTGGTGGAAATTATATATAGTAATAAACAAAATAAATATCTGCATCTCCTTAAGCATCCTTCCTCCAATCTAACGGGCATCTCATGAGTAAATGAGTAGACCTTGGTAGCGGGTGGTTACCAGGATCATCTGCTACAATGTGATAGAAAGACAGTATTTTGGAGTGAATGACTCTTAAAATTTAGTAAGGAAATTAGTGTGAAGACATTTGGCCAGTGTGATTAAAGGAAGAGACAGAGCTGGTGAAGTTGCCAGGTGAGGATTTTGTCTATGTGTGTGTGATTGTGTGGATGCTTGAGATTAATTAGTTGAATTGAAATGTCTTCTCTTTAACAGCTAAGGCCCATGAATGTCATCATACAGTTGATATTGCAAAGTCAAGTCCTCCGAGTTTGTAACATTTTGCCTAGGATGGCAATTTACTTAAGAGAGTGGAGACCCTTCCAACGAACACTAAAGCCAAGGGCTGGAAAGCAGGTGAGGAGAAATGAGCATACCTCATTATGAGTGGAGAAGTACTGATTATATTGAGTGTGGCCACACATTGACATATTTTTCATATACCAATATATTTCAAACAGAGATTGTATGTCCATTTAAAATAGGATTGCATATTTTTTTATTTTGAGTATTTCATTTTGGGTTCCCATTTACTGAATTTCTTTTTATATAAAATTTGTATAGTTGAAAATAAAATTGTAATAAATCCCCCCCCCCCTTCTCCATTTGAATAATCAGGTAGCCATCTCATGGCAAGGCAGGCAGTATGACTGCAGGATATCTGAAGCCTATCACTACAATACCATTCTTCTTAATTTTATCCTTTTGTCACTTAAAAGCTGTTTATCTTCTCTTTTTATAGAAATTGTAGGCAACCTGTGGTCCTTGAAACAATCATATGGCCTGCAGGTCTATGTAATATTTTTTTAAAGGAAATAATTCAATAATGAAATCTAAACATATTAAACAATTACTTCATCATCTCTTAAAGAATGTAGTGATATTATGTAACACTTGTAAATGTGAGGAATAATCCTAAAAAAATTCATTTCATGAAGTCAAAAGCATAAACCTTGTTAGATTTCCAACCTAAGAATCATTTAAGGGTGCAGTACCAGTAAAATCTTGAAATATTGTAAATTTAATTGAAAAGAATTGAGCTCTAAATTTTACAATAAATAATAAGGTCCTAAATGAAATTTCTAGATTTGGAATCTATTAAAAGTCATTCTTTGAATAAGACAAGTGTTTGTTTTTTATATTTTGATTATATATTTCCTAGCACTTGGGTCTAAATTTTTTTTAAAGAAAAAATAAAACTGCTTAAATTAAATATTTGTTCTGATGTGTGGTGCATATGTCAAAGAGGTAACCCATACATATTCTATAGGGTACTTTCCTTTATCCATTAAAATTAGAATTTGATTTTAAATCAAAAAGCTTTGGTATGGTACTACTTCATTAGTGTAATATGTATTCCCTTATACCTATTATTTGGCATGTTTTTTATGGTTGTCTCATATGAAATTATACTGAGATATAGGCATAGGAATATTACAGAATTGATTATATAGGGTCTTTCAATAAGGTTGCTAGATTTTTAAATGTAAATAAAACAAGTTGTGTGTGATATATGCACTTAATTTCTTTAAAATTTGAAAGTACATTTTATGGCATTAAGTGTGGAATATGACATCGTTCAAATGTCTGCCGCGGCTTTGCTTGGTGGAATGTATTCGGGAGGCCCAATTTTCAATGACTGAATTTGCTGGATGGTGTTCGTTATGTTGACTTTGAGGACATCAACTGTTTGAGGATTATTTGCATAGACCTACGATTTAAGGTAGCCCCAAAGAAAGTAGTCTAATGGTGTTAAATCCCATGATCTCGGTGGCCAGTTGATGTCGCTACCGTGCGAGATGACCCTGCCCTGAAATCGCTGGTGCAAAATATCTATTGTGGCGTGCGCAGTGTGGCACATAGCCGTTGGAACCACATGTCGTCAGTATCCATATCAGGCATATAATCCAGTTGAGGCCCCAAGAAGTTGCTTATCATCGATCTGTAGGTCTCGCTGTTGACAGTTATGGCAATCCCATCTTCGTTCTCAAAAAAATACGGACCGATGATTCTGTTAGACAAAAATCTGCACCAAACAGTGACTGTTGGGATGCAATTGGTGCTGGTGTATCTCATGTGGATTGTTTTTGTCTCAAATCCGATAATTTTGCTTGTTCACAAATCCATTCATCCAAAAATGTGCCTTGTCACTGAAGATGATAGAAACCATGTAATGCACGGAACGTTTGTCTAACGGAGCACTGATTTTGATAATAACATTTGATGATTTGTGCGTGCTTTTCAATGCTATAACTTCCATTATGACTTGCCAAGTAGTACCGAACAGTTCACAGTGAGGTTGCCAGATGTCGCTTTAACAACATGGCCACTATCGCCTGACAAAGCTCAAGCGTCCTTGTTGAAAGACCCTTTATATATAAAAATTAAATAGAATTTTCTTATAAATATTATTTAAAATGTAACTTACCATTTTATTATTTAATAGTCCTTTGCAAAATATATCCTTTTGACTATCCATGAAATTTGTTTCAGAATTTTTATTTGGATATTTGATATATCTCAGTAAAACTTTTGATTATTAAAAGCTCATACTAGAATGGCTAACATTTTTTTACTAAGCAAAATCATTTTTTTTGAGGATGGGGGGGAGGGTATAATTATTTTAAGCATTAATTTAAAAAATGATCCTTGGGGAGAAAAAAAGAAGAAGTTTGATTACACCTTCAAATATAATAGAATGCTTTGGAAACCAAATTTAAGCTCACTATTCCACATTTGTTCAGTACTTTGCATATATAAAATAAATGAAATCATACCTTACACACAGAGAAGATATATATATTCATACAACTTCAAATGATTGCCCAGAAGGTAACATAATATAAGAGAGCTGTGAAGTCTTAATTTTATTATGATCAAAGAAATATTAAGATAACACTCGGAGTACTGTGTAAGCTTTGGGAGAAAAGGGTGTGACAAACATTCGATAGTGGTATCCTCCGGGGTACCATTGATGTAAATATCTGGTGGAGTAATAATGGTGCACAATTGTACGCTGCTCGTTGTTTATTTGTTTATGGCATGGTGCGATGTCACAGCCAGTGGTGTAATGGCGGCTGGGTGCTCGCTCTGCAGTAGAATCATTGCTCACAAGCTTCGCAGCACATTCCTTCCACTTGTTCTTCCTCTTCTGTGACAAGCTGGTCCTTTCTCATCTTGTATGAGTAGTAGTGGATATCCTCATGCAATAACGGCTTCCTTCAAATACAATGCACAACTGAGTCTACTCTAATGGGAAGAAGAGGGTATTTTTGATACTTTAATCCAGAGCTCTACTCATTAAGCCAAGTTGTGGGACAGAAACCAAATCAGCATCATAGCCATACACCATAAGAAAAAGATAAAAGGAAAAAATAGAATCATCTACTTCTTATATCACACAGTATATAATTTGATTTTAAATGTAGGTTCCCTTAAATCATCATCATCCTCGGATAGTTCCCCCTTTTTTGTATGTTTTCTTTTTTGTCTCTTTGAAATAGATGATGAATGACATTTACTTATATGAATATTGTTAACTTATGGGCCTTGTGAAGAGTATTTACCTATTAGTATGATATTGCATTAGTTTTGACTATATATATATATATATATATATATATATATATATATATATATATATATATATATATATATATATATATATATATAATATATGCAAAAAATCTCACAGAAAAATATAAGGCAGATTTCAAGTACTTTCGAACTTGTTCAGTTCATTCTCAAGGAATAATGGAAATTTTTACAAAGGATATAAAATAGAAAAATATGATCAAAGATGGATATGAAGTATAACCAGAAATTCCAACTGTGAGCAAAGAATGTAGACATTTATGGCACTAAACTAAGTATATACACTGCCAAGGGTTTAGTGAGTGGGTAATCCCAGTCCCACTTCCTGGACATATATTTTATTAACGCACCAAGGTGAAGCGTATCCAATACACCTACCTTAGCCACTTCCGGTGAATATGAATAACCCTAGTGCGTACCCTTTTGATCAAAACTAAGATGATCCTCTGAGTGTATTGCTCACTCATGGGTGGGTTGGTTAATATTGAGATTTAAGCCGAGTGGATTGCTTAATAATTGCCAAAGGATCATCCAAAATAGTGAAACACACAGATACAAAAATAATTTTTAATGTACATGAATTTGAAATAAGCAACAGTGTATATAAATATAAATAGGATTAATCTTGCACTGAATAAATAAGTCTACAAAATGTCGTGGGGATTACGCGCAGATTACTCACTGGGATATTTGAGTCTTAATGACACCAGACAGAACGAAGGGAATATTATTATTGAATTAAACACTGAATTAAGTAAGCACTTCTAATATTCAAGGGTATGGACTCAGGATGAGAATTCTAGTTCACAAATAAACTGGTGAAGTTAGGGGAGAGGATAATTCAATTAATGATACCTTCAAGTTCGTAAGTATTTTTGAAGGGGGGGAAGGTGATCTTCTTCTGGTGACGATGATCGCACCTAGTCCAGCCGTCCGAGGTTACTGAATGAGAGGGTAATCCTAGACCGGTGATATACTGATCCTATGCCGGATCATGAAGGTGAGCCAAGCGGTGACTCAATCAGACTTCTTCCTTGAAGTACCTGTCCAATTATTCGGCTCCTGGAGTGGGTAACCAAAACTGATTACCTAGCTACATCTAGGATAATCTGCAAAGGAAGGTCCTGTGTAACCTCTGACTCTGAAGGGAGTAGGGGGGAGGGGCTGTGAGAAGTTTGGTACCTACAAGTACCGTGATGACAACAACCAATTCCCCAAGAAGTTCCTTCCTTGCAGCGGGTGAATGGTTTCTTAGGTGGATCGAGTTTCACACAAACTCAACGTATGTCCAAGGGCTTCTGCCTGATTCCAGGGAGAAGTCTTCCTTTTATTTCTCTCATGGGCAGAATCACGCAAGAGAATCAAATTCTTGAAAAATCTGTATCGTTGCATGAAAGACCTTTTTTTCATCTTTGGGCTGATGATATGTCATTCACGGCTTCGAGCCATCTCCGATTTTACGGCGGTGCGAAAAAGGGTGATGGAGAATTCAAAGCGAGAGGTGCATTTTATGGATACGGGAGGGCACGCAGCTTTGTGGCGGAGTGTTTCTGTGTACACCTATGTACGCAATATTTAGACTTCTACATACACACCTAATTGTGAATATATAAAAATAAATGAAAGATAACTAAATTAATAAATCAAAGGGCAAAGATTTAAAATGGACAATTTCATTATAAATTTGCCTTTTAATAATAGGGGCCAGTTTAAAGAGACCAAGGGATATATTAAAATTAGGCGAGGAATTAATGAATGAGCATTCAACATATTTCTTTGAGCAAAGTCGTCAGATTTGTAAATAAATTTGCCCAAATTCCAATTGATAAGGTGACTGTTTTCAAATAAATGGACAAGGAAAGCACTACTGCTTTCCTCCCTCTTAATATTGTATTATGTTGAGTCAAGTGTACACTTAATGATTTACTGGTTTGCCTAAAGTATTGCTTAGGGCAAACTGAACAATCAACAGAATACAAACCCCCATATATTATTGTTATTATTATGATCAATATTTTGTACATGGTAGACTGATACTTGAATATGACAGAAATATTTAACTTATTCAAGAGGCGGGGAAGCAAGGAAAAAGACTCAGAAAATGGTAAAACAAGGCAGTTCTTAAAATTGTATGCAGGAAGGATTTCAGTTCCCTAAAATGATTTTTTTGCCAAATCTAGGCATCCTGCAAGAATTGTTTGAGGGTAGCAAAGATTGTTACCTATTTCAAAGATCTTAAAAATCTCAAGATCCAAGAATTCCAGGCTGGTGACCTGCAATCCCTGGACAAACATTGAAATAAATACAGACTGTTTGACTTTATCATTAAGACCTATGTAAAAATGAATATAAGAACTGGCATTGGTAGGCTTACAGTAGATGGAAAATTTAAATCCAGATAGAGTCCTATGAATAAGTAGATCTAAGAACGGGAGGACACCATTTTGTTTGAGTTCAAAGGTAAATTTAATAAAGGGAACCATAATGATAAAGTCAAACAGTCAGTATTTATTTCAATGTCAGAATGAGAAAGAGAATTAGGTGTCCTTGTAAGTTCTGACCTCCAGCCTAGAAATCAGTGCATAAGTACTAGGAATAAGGCTAATAGGGTATTGGGGTTCATTGGGATGAGGGTAAGTAATAGGAGTACTGATGTCAAAGAAACTGTACCTGCCATTATTTAGACCTCATCTTGACTATATAGTGCAATTTTGGTCACAATATTATAGGAGTGATACTGCTTTGCTGAGTTTGTGCAAAGAAGGAAGACTAAGATGATTCATGGGTTGAAGAGCTTATCTTATGGTGAAATGCTTAAGACTAAATCTTCATACATTAAAAAGAAGAGTTTGAGGCAACTTGAATGAGGTCTTCAAGTGGGTAAAAGGTTATAATAAGGGAGACATAGGTAATGTTATTTTTAATAATAGGATAGGACATATATAACAATGGGTTTAAACTGGACAAGTCTAGGCTTAGGAAAGAGATTGGTAGAAATCGGTTTACAAATTGACTGATAAATGAATGGAATAGGCTCACTAGTCATAATAACACAAAAAGAAGCGAGTCTGCAAAAAGATAATCAATAGCCTATCTGGGGCAGATCCTGTTCCCATCACCTATTTCATGAGATAGAAGTATCCTCTCTGCAAAGCTTCAAGAATAAATTGGGTAGATTTATGGATGAGGATGCTAGGTGGGATGGAAACAGGAGCTACCTTATATAGGCTATTGCTTAGCTCTTTACCGGCTCCCTCTTAGTTGTTATCTCCATATCCTTCTCATTTATATCTAATTCTCCCTTCCTTGTCACCACTCACAAACATGTTCTTTCCTAATTAGGCCATACTTTTGACAAAAAATCAATTCCAGCTTCAAAATTACCATAATATTCAGAGAATGCAAGAATAGTTATTTCACAATTAACAGAGAACAGACACTTTAGACTAAAGGCTATGCCATGGCATGTCACAAGATTAGGCTTCTTGCTTGGTTCTTTTTCACCGGAAAAATAGCACATGAAAAATAAAACAATAAAAAATTAAAACTAAATGTGTTTAAATAACCTGATATAATATAATTCAATGTATGAGAAAAGCAACAAGGGCCTACCAGAGGCCATCCAAGTTAACCACAACCCATAAACTGCATCTACAAGATTGTGTCAGAACTGCTCAAAAAGACATCACCATCAGGGCTCGTTAAAAAAAAAAAATAAAATAAAAAATCATGCAATACACATATATAATATATGTATACACAATTGATATTACAATATGTAATTTTCCCCAATACAACTAAAAAACCATAATAACCTACCATCCCCATATACTTATCTAACTTGCGCTTGAAAACATTTGAATTTGGACTGCTTACTGTTTCCTGTGGTAAACCATTCCAGTCATCTATCACTCTATTGGTGAAAAATATTTTCTCACAACCTACCTACACCTCTGGGTTTTTTTAATACTCAAGTGGTTACCCCTAGTCGTATTACTACATTCCAATTCAAAGAATTTGTTAAAATCCAATTTATTTACCCCAGAACAAATTTTAAAAAACTCAAATCATAACAGCTCTCACACACATTTCAAATGAGACATATTTAGCACCTTCAACCTATCTACATATTCAAGGTGCTTCAGGGAAGATCTCATCTTTGTTCAGGGTTAGCAAATAAAAAAACCCAGGTTTTATAACGGGTTTTTTTGGGGTTTTTTTTTAATTTCACTTTTTTCAAGAAATGAATGCTACTTATCATTATTTTATTCAAAATTCATATTTATATTTATAATTTCAACAAATATGTTCTCTGATACTGACTCATAATTCATCTCTCCTTCTACAGGTTATGGCTATCATGGGTGTAGAAGAATCGTCACTCCCACGTTCTCTCGCAGTGGAGTCATAAGGCGATTACTGCAAAGACATCCGGCCCCATTGGGTCAAGCGCATAACCGCAGCGCCACACCACTCGTCGCTATGAAAAACCTAAAGGTTAGAATGCAAGATCTCCCTTACGAGAGTGAGATTCAATGTCACCTCAAGTAAGAAATTGGAGACGTGTTTCTCCCAAGCTCGAAGGCTAACAGGGAGCCGATGTAAGACTTGGTGAGAAAAACTGTTTGGCATAAGAACCCTCCTGGGCCCGTCATCAAGCCCCCCCTCCCTCTTACCACTCCCCCAGTGGGGTGACGAGGTATAAATAAGGAACACTGAAGAAAATTGTGGTAGAATATGTCAGTCTCCAGGTGATGAAGTCCCCGAATTAAGATCAGGCTACCTAGACTGGATTGGTAGAATACGTCAGTTTCCAGGTGATGAAGTTGCCGGATTAAGACCGGGTACCTAGACTGGATTGGTAGAATACGTCAGTTTCCAGGTGATGAAGTCCCTGGATTAAGATCGGGCTACCAAGACTGGATTGGTAGAATACGTCAGTCTCCAGGTGATGAAGTTGCCGGATTAAGACTGGGCTACCTAGACTGGATTGGTAGAATACGTCAGTTTCCAGGTGACGAAGTCCACGGATTAAGATCGGGCTACCGAGACTGGACAGGTAGATTACTTGGCTCGCCAGACCAAAAAGTACTATGCAAGAGAGGCATGGCTACCTACCTTAAGGGGCTAAGAAGCAGCTCATCCTCGAGCTAGTCCCTGGTTATCAAACCAAACGTTAAGTTAACTTTGTTAAGTTCAACTTACTCTCGTCAGAGAGACACCTCATATCCTGGTGCATCTTAAACACCAGGGGTATTCCTCATCCTTGAGGAATTAAGGAAAGAAGAAGGAAAAGGCTCCCCCTCAAGCCCGTTACTCAAGGGCCACACTAAACTCATGTTAACTTGATTGAGGAACCAAGTTCAACTTATTCTCATCAGAGAAACCCCCCCTCCGTTATACTCGCCCCTGAGGAAGACTGGAACTAAGAAGAGCTAGTTCCTGGTTACCAAACCGACCTTTAAGTTAACTTATTCTCGTCAAAGAAACCCCCTCTCATCGATCCTCGACCTTGAAGAAGACCCTCCCTGAGTTCAGTCCTCGTCCATGAGGAATTAAGTAATGAAGGAGAAAAGCTCCCCCTCGAGCTCGTTACTCGGTGGTCACACCGCACTCCAAGTTAACTTGGTTTAAGAACCAAGTTTGACTCAATCTCGCCAGAGAGACCACGACTGCTTTGGTGCCACCTAAAGCACCCAATTGTTCTCGTCCTTGAAGAACCCCCACGTGGAATAACATAACATAATTACACGGATGACAAAAGCCACAAGGGCCTATCAAAGGTCATCCGCCTCCGTCAAAACCCACCCACAAAAAGCACCATCACCAGGGAAAGACAAAATTAAAGTCCCCCACAATATAATATAACGGATGACAAAAGCCACAAGGGCTCATCATAGGTCATCCGAGTCAAGCGGCCTCTTTTTCAAGGCACCCAAACTCCCAGGAATCTACATCCAGAGGATTGCATCCAGAAACAAGGGTATCACCAATCAAGGCTTGTCAAGAACTAAATCATGCAGCTATAGATATATACAAACAATATTAATATATACAAAACTTAGGAACCATCACAACCTTCCCTTCCCATAAACTCACCCAACCTACTCTTAAATACATTTAGATTTGGACTACCTACTACCCTCTGCGGCAATTTGTTCCAGAAGTCTACCACTCTATTGGTGAAAAAATATTTTCTTAAATCCAACCTACACCCTTGCTTTTTAATTTTCAAGTGGTGACCTCTAGACCGATTTCCATCATCTAACTCAAAAAACTTGCTAACATCCATTTTATCTATCCCAGAAAAAATTTTAAAGAGCTCAATCATATCCCCTCTCACAAACCTCCTTTCGAACGAGAACATATTTAATGCCCTCAGTCTATCTATATATTCAAGGTGCCTCAGGGAAGGAATAATCTTTGTTGCCCTCCAGTGCACTGACTCAAGAAGGTTAATATCGTGTCTAAAATGTGGGGACCATGCCTGTATACAGTACTCTAGATGTGGCCTAACATAAGAGTTATAGAGTTTAAGAATAACCTCCTTACTTTTGTAACTGACATTTCTCTTAATAAAACCCAGCACTCTATTTGCCCTATTTCTTGATTCAATACACTGCTTAGAAAACCTTAATGACTTATCTATTACTACTCCTAGATCTTTCTCATCCTTTACTGAGCTCAGCCAATGCCCATCCATTTCATAGTTAAATTCTCTATTATCTTTTCCCATGTTAATAACTTTGCACTTATCAAGGTTGAAAGTCATATGCCACTTATGTGCCCAGGATAACAATTTATTTAAGTCCCCCTGCACTTTAAAATTCTCATCAATATCTTTAACTACAGCTGCTAATTTGGTATCATCCGCAAAAATTGACACTTTATTATTAACTGCCTCCCCAAGATCGTTTATATAGATGACAAATAATAATGGACCGAGAACTGATCCCTGAGGAACCCCACTGATAACATCCCTCCACTCTGACTTTACACCATTTAGCACTACCCTTTGCTTCCTGTCTTTCAGCCACTCAGCTATCCAATTTGAAACACCCCCACATATCCCAATCATTTTTAATTTATGAACTAGTCTCCTGTGTGGTACCTTATCAAATGCTTTACTAAAATCTAAGTAAATTACATCTACATTCTCTCCCTTATCTACTTGATCTGTTACAAACTCCAGAAAGTCTAGTAAGTTAGTCAAACATGATCTACCTGATCTAAACCCATGCTGAGCATCGCTGATTAACCCCTCCCTCTCTAGATGTTGGCAAATCCCTTTTTTAACTATTTTCTCAAGAATTTTACAGACTACAGGAGTTAGGCTAACCGGTCTAAAGTTATTTGGATCCTCTTTACTACCTTTCTTGAAAATGGGGACTACAACCACTCTCTTCCAATCATCGGGTATTTCTCCATATTCCAATGACCTAGTATATAACTTGTCCAGAGCTATTGAGATACTTTCTACCCCTTCTTTAAGTATCCTAGAATGAATATTATCAGGGCCGGAGGCCTTGGTAGTATCTAAATCACCTATTAGTCCTTTTATCATCCTCCGATCCACACAAATGTTAGTAAACACCTCTTTTCCTGACCTATGAGTACTATACATAGGACTATTTAGTTTCTCTTTTGTAAATACTGATGCAAAATGACCATTTAGTACCTCAACTATTTCCTCATCAGTTTCTCTCACAAACCCTTCATATTTGATAGGTCCTATTTTAATTCTGCCAGACTTGTTATTAATTTTATAGTAACTAAAGAACTTTCTAGGATCTTTGTTGCTATCCTGAGCTAATTTAATTTCTGACATCCTTTTGGTCTTCTTTATAATCTTATTTAACTCATTCCTAGCCATTCTATAATCACTTAAATTTTGATTATTTTCTACCTGTAATTTTTTATATGCCCTTTTCTTCTCTGAAATTTTTCTAGCTATCTCCTGATTCCACTATAATGGTTTCCTACTTTTGTTCCTAATGGCCTTCATTGGGATACATTGTTCTTGGACTACATTTATTATATGCTTGAAAGTATCCCACATCCCATAAGCATTTTTACCTCTGAATTCTATATCCCAGTCTACCAAATTTAGCAAGCTTCGAAGTTTTACATAATCTCCCTTATGAAAATTTGGAACTTTTTCAGCATTCTCAGTTATTTTACCCTTGTCAATTCCCAAGTTAAAACGAACTATCTGATGGTCACTATTTCCCAATGCTTCCCCAACAGTCAATTCTTGAACTAAATGATCACTGTTAGAAAGTACTAAATCTAATATATTGTCCCCCCTCGTTGGCTCATTAACAAATTGATTCAAAAAATTATCCTCAAAGCATTCTATGAACCTGCCACTTGTTC
This sequence comes from Ceratothoa steindachneri, assembly GCA_963969495.1. NCBI lineage: Eukaryota > Metazoa > Arthropoda > Malacostraca > Isopoda > Cymothoidae > Ceratothoa > Ceratothoa steindachneri. The sequence continues at coordinate 147,443,490 of OZ018331.1, read as the reverse complement.
TATCCCTACCTATCATATTTTCCCAGTCCACAGAGTTTAAGTTGAAGTCCCCAATAATAACTGCATCTGTTTCACATCCCTTACTTATTTCCCTTATCATTAGTTCATCTATATCATCAGTCTGCCCAGGTGGCCTGTAAAAAGCTCCCAAATGCACCATTCTATTTTTACTGAACCTAATATCTATCCAAAGTGACTCAACTCCATCCTGCTTTATTGAAGTATTTAAACTTGAAACAATGTTGTTTTTTATATAGATAATTATTCCTCCACCAATCCTACCTGTCCTTTGACTAATGTACATATTATAGCCCTGTAAATCAAATTCACTTATAGTGTCACTAAATTCTATTTCATTAACCCATGATTCAGTAACGCATAATATATCTATACCCTCATTGCTAATATAACTAAATAGCTCATCCTTCTTGTTTCTAAGACTACGAGCATTTGTATAGAAACAATTTAACCCCCCTATCCCTGAAGCACCTCTTGAAACTTGAATGACCTCACCTCTATCGCCTTGGAACCTATTTCTGTTATCTGCCAAGTCCGTGTGGACCCTGCCAGCTGCTCCCCTCGCCAAAAGGACCTTGTGATCCCGCCCACCTACATCTGGCCAGGCAGCACGCGTCATGAGACAATAACATTCCTGAGGTATTTAAACTCTAGTAGAGTCTGTAAGCCTAAATCTTATATATTGAAGTGTGTAGCGGAATTAACCAATTTTAGAGGGTCAAACTAATTAATTAATTTTTGTGTATTATAATATTCAAAGTATTTCTGTGGTTAATGTTAATTTTTGTGTAGTAAATTGTTAAAGTTAAAATATAAGTTTATTTTGGGAATTATTGTTCGTTTCTCTATATCCTTACGTGTTTCCAATGGCTCTCTTCTTTAAAATATCAATATTAGCACTCTTAGAACAAAAAAGGGGGGCATTCTACAACATAGAATAAACGTGGTGTCAGGTTTGTAGGTTTTTATTAGAAAGAACCCAGCAGTGTCTAATTAAGGGAGAGCCAACACATAAAGGAATATCAGGAATAAGAGAATAAGTGAAGAGAGGAAAATTGGTAGAGTTAGGGGTGGTAACAATCTGAAGGTAATTGGTAGGCCAAGTGGTAAATTTGTTGTCGGAGTGGTATTTCAATCAGCATAGAAGTGGGATTAAGGGTAAGTTAGGCTGCACGCTACCTGGTGAGTGGAGGCATGCATATCTCAGAATACGGTAAGGAAAAATCGACGGACAAACACAAAATGGATCCGGTCGAAAGATTTTACAAACAACCCCAAAGTCTGGGACTTGAAGGCAAAGAGATGCATGACTACGTCATGGCAGAACTGAGAATAGATTGCGAAGAAGAAAAAAGAGTTTTGGATAGAGAAGAAGAATAAGAAATAATAGTTTGATAGAGAAACAGAGGATATAAGAAGAGAGGAGAAAAGAAAATGCGAATCAATGGAAATACGGATGAACCGAAAAAGTGAAGAATCCTGAATACAGCGGAAAATAGAAATAGAGGAAAGAAGATTCTCGAGTGGAAGTAAAACAAACGAAAGAATAACACAGTTGAAAAGAGAAGCAAAAGAATTCAGAATAAGGACCGAAAGGGAAGATGAAGAAAGAAGAATAAAGATAAAGCTGGAAGATGAAGAAAGAAGAACCCGATGGGAAAACAAAATAGCGAAAGCAGAAAAAGAAGCCGAGGAAAGAAGAATGAAGAGGGAAAAAGAGTCGAAAGAGAGGAGAATAAAGATTAAAAAAGAAATAGATGAAAGAAGAATACAGAGGGAAAAAGAACTTGCTCAAGCTGAAAGAGAAGAGAGAGAAGAAAAGGAAAGATTGCTCGCACTCAAAAGAGCACCTATTGAGAATCTGATAGAGGCCGAGGAAGTTGGAGCTCGGCCTGGACCTAAGAAAGGACCATCGAGGGAAACCCAGCCAAATGGGGTTATGATGGAAGAAATAGAAAGTAGGGATGAGGTAACAACAGGAGTACCAAAGGAAGAACCTACGAGGAGAACCCAGACAAATGGGGTTATCAGGGAAGAAGTAGAAAGTAGGGTCGAGGTACGAGCAGGTGTACCTGAGGAACTACCTACAAAGAGAACCGAGTCAAAGGAGTTGATAAGGAAGGAGATGTTATTGCGATACACCCAGATAAAGTTAGTCAAATGGTAGATGCGGATGAGTATCCCCTACCCCTAGTAGTCTCCTCCCCGAACGGAATATCCACGGAGTTACCGCTAATACGCCAAGTCATAGTAAGTGCCACGCTCATTAACGACTGCGCAAGGAAAAGTTTTTTCGATCCGTTATACTCGCCCTTGAGGAAGGCTGGAACTAAGAAGAGCTAGTTCCTGGTTACCAAACTGACCTTTAAGTTAACTTATTCTCGTCAGAGAAACCCCCTCTCATCGATCCTCGCCCTTGAAGAAGACCCTCCCCGAGTTCAGTCCTCGCCCATGAGGAATTAAGTAACGAAGGAGAAAAGCTCCCCCTCGAGCTCGTTACTTGGTGGTCACACTGCACTCCAAGTTAACTTGGTTTAAGAACCAAGTTCGACTCACTCTCACCAGAGAGACCACGACTACTTTGGTGCCACCTAAAACACCGAATTGTTCTCGTCCTTGAAGAACCCCCCCCACAGAATACCGTGTGGACCCCCCAGCTGCTACCCTCGCCAAAAGGACCTTGTGATCCCGCCCACCTACATCTGGCCAGGCGCCACCGGTCATGAGACAATAACATTCCTGAGGTATTTAAACTCCAGTAGAGTCTGTAAGCCTAAATCTTATATATTGAAGTGTGTAGCGAAATTAACCAATTTTAGAGAGTCAAACTAATTTAATTAATTCTTGTGTATTATAATATTCAAAGTATTTCTGTGGTTAATGGTTAATTTTTGTGTAGTGAATTGTTAAAGTTAAAATATGTTTATTTTGGGAATTATTGTTCGTTTCTCTATATCCTTACGTGTTTCCAACGGCTCTCTTCTTTAAAATATCAATATTAGCACTCTTAGCACCCTTAGAACAAAAAAGGGGGGCATTCTACGACAATGGGTAACCACAATTCTCGATCAGTGATCTGTTACTGTGATCTTTTTTTACTATAATATAATTATTAAACTAATTAATTATTAATATTAGATAAAAATAGAGATAGGTATTCTTTATCTATGTTATTCTAATGCTTGTCACTTTTGTTTTTTGAAAAAACCTGAGATTTGAAAACCCCCAGAATAAAACCCAGGTTTTGGGGGCTTTTTCCCAAAAATTTTTTTGCCAACCCTGTCTTTGTTTCCTTCTTTTGTACTAACTCTAGCAGGTTGATATCATGTCAAAAGTGTGGGGACCATGCTTGTATACAGTACTCTAAATGTGGCCTGACATATGAGTTATATAGTTTAAGGATAACCTGTTTACTTTTATTACTAACATTCCTCTTAATAATAATAATAGGTATTTATAATGCGCCCTTCAGGGCTGTTAGCCCTCCCAGAGGCCCAATACTCTTATTTTTTGCATCAATACACTGCTTGGAAAACCTCAGTGACCTATCTACTGCTGCTACTAAGTCCTTCTCATCCTCTACTCCATTCAGCCAATGCCCATCTATTTCATAGCTAAATTCTCTATTATCTCTTCCCATGTAAATAACTTTACATTTTATAAGGTTAAAACTCATCTGCCATTTTTGTGGTCAATCTAATAACTTATTTAAATCACTCTACACTTTAAAAGTAAGCTTCAACTTCATTTACTAGAGAGGCCAATAGTGTATACATCAGCAAAAGTTTACAATACTATTTATACCCCCCCCCCCCTCGGAAGATCATTTATATAAACTAGAAATAAAAATGGGCTTAGAACTGATCCCTGAGGTACACCACTGATAATGTCCCTCCAGTGTGACCTCACCCCATTAATTACTATCCTCTTTTGAGCTAAATTAATTTCCACTGTCCTTTTGCTTTTCTTAATTATTTGATTTAATTCATTACTAGTGTCCCTATAATAATTCAGATTTTCAGCAGTATCTTCCCCTTTAATCTTTGGTATGCTATTTCCTTGTCAGAAATTTTCCTAGCATTTTCCAACATTTCTTCCTAACGACCTTTGTTGGGATATACCCCTCTTGAACTACATCCAGATCTTGCAAGTATTCTTACCACTGAATTCTATATCATAGTTAACCTGGTTCAGCAAGATTCTAAGTTTTATATAATCCCACCTATGAAAATTTGGAGTTTTATTAGTTTGTTGGGTAAATATTTGTTTTAAGACATCTCTTTTACGGGATTTAAAAATGTTTTTATTGTGCAGTTTTATGTCTACTTTTAAGATCTGACACTCATTTTTCCAAAACATTCAGAACCAGATTTGACCAAGTGCAGAAGCACTTGGTCAAATGTGGGTATTAGAAAGCCAAGTGCCCTTAAATGCACTAACTGAAAATTTGCATGTGCTTTTACAGCCTTACGAAATCTTTGCAATTATATTAAAGTAAGGGAAATTTCAATCTTGGCTAAATTTACAATTCCTGCAGCATGTAAAGCATTTAATAACTTGAGCCCTATATATTTCTTTGGCCTGAATATCATTCTCAAAGACATCACATATTATTTGGTATTGTGACTTAGAACAATCACTTCCTATAAACCAAATTTCAGGAAAAATCTGAGAGATGAGGGTGTTAGGCACTGGTTGATCTGATGGAGACTGCCCCATCTACAATATACAATTTTAACCATCCACAGGAATGCGTAAAAAACCTAAAGCATCACCATCAAGGCTCGTCAAAATCCAACTCACCCATAATATATAATAAAAAACTGTATCCAAAGGAATGAGTTAAGAATACTCCCCCCCATACACAAATAAAAAGTCAACCCTCCCTCCACATATAATCATCCAATCTGCGCATGAAAACATTCAAGTTTGGACCATCTACTGTCTCAGGTGGCAAACTATTCCAGTAATCTACTACTCTGTTAGTAAAAAAATGTTTTCTAACATCTAACCTGCTTGCACCTCTGTTTTTTTAACTTTCAAGTGGTGACCCCTAGTTTTATTACTAACTTCCAATTCAAATAACTTGCTAAAATACAACTTATTAATCCTCGAACAGATTTTAAAAAACTCAATCATATCTCCCCTCACACATCTTCTCTCAAATGAGAATATATTTAATACCCTCAGTCTATCTTCATATTCAAGGTGGTCAGGAAAGGTATTATTTTTGTTGCCCTCCTTTGTACTGACTCTAGCAGGTTGATGTCATGTCTAAAATGTGGTGACCATGCTTGTATACTTTCTTTTCTTTTTTTAAGATCTCATCTGGCGACTGCCTACTTGGGCATTAATCGCTGTATTCCCCCCCAAAAAAAACCCCCAATAAAAATACAAAAAAGGAAAGAGGCAACAAGCAGGAAGCAAACTCCAGCATTGGGGGGAGGTCCGCCTCTCCCTGGTGCAGGAATGTGCAACCTAGAAAACAAGTTAAATAAAGGGGAGAAGGCCGGCCTCTCCCCAAAAGTCTAAAGTCCACCAGTCAATGTGCACAAACTCATCCCAAGTACAAGGGATAGGTTATGTGCATGGAGATCGCCCAGACTAGGACATTCAACAAGAATGTGCAGAACAGTCTGGGAGACAATGCAGTCGAGCGCTCCATCAGATGGTGGTGCGTCCAATTCAGAGAAAACAGAAAGCAGCCTGAAGCCTTCATAAACAGTACTCAAAATGTGGTGTAACATACGAGTTGTAGAGTTTAAGGATAACCTCTTTACTCTTGTAGCTAACATTCCTCTTAATGTATCCTAGCACCCTATTTGCTCTATTTTTGGCCTCAATACACTGCTTTGAAAACTCCAGTGACCTATCTAGTACTATGCCTAAGTCCTTCTCATCCTCAACTGAATTCAGCCAATGCCCATCCATTTCATAGCTACTAAATTCCCTATTATCCCTTCCTATGTTAATAATTTTGCAGATGGAAGTTGGAAAAATCTGCAGGGCAATATAGTTAAAGCAGCAGAACACACATGTGGGAAAAGGGGCAGAGAAAGGGAAACGTTGGTGGTGGTGTGAAGAGGAGCAAGAGGCAATTAAAGAAAAGAAGACTTTTTAAACAATGGCAGCGGTCTGGTAATATAAGAAATAAAGAACAGTACATGGAAGCAAAGAGAGAAGCTAGAAGAGAGGTGGCGAGAGTGAAAAGGATAGCATGGCAAGAGTTTAGTTGCTGGGAAAAATAATATGTTTAGAATTGCAAAATAAATTAAGAAAGACAAGAAGGATGTAAAAGGTGGTAGATTCATAAAAGACAGTAATGGTAATATAAAAGTTGAGGAGGAACAAGTGAGAGAAAGATGGATGACCTTATATTTACCAATGAGCAGGGAATGATTCAATACCTACAGTACTTGGATCCCTTGGAGGCGAGTGACCACATTGGAGTATGTTTACAATGATACTTGGTGGTGGTATGACTTTTGCGCAGAGTACTATATAACTATAACAAGGCTAACTTCAGTGCCATGGTGGAGGTGCTTAACATCAACTGGGACAGGGAACTGGAGGACATGTCGGTGCAGGATATGACCAATACAATCAAGGAAGCCATAGAGACATATGTACAAACCTTTCAGATGAACAATGACGCAGGGAGGAGGAAACCAATCTGGATAACCAAGATTACTCGAAGCATAGTGAGGAAGAAGCACCATGCCTGGCTAAGGTATCTAACAACCAAGGACGGTGCTGACTACCGTGAGTATGTTAGAGCCAGAAATGCAGCATCACATGCCACAAGGAAAATGAGGAAGGACTTTGAGATCAAATTGGCAGGGGAGATTAAAACCAGCCACAAGACCTTCTGGAATAACTTGCCAAGAGAGGCAGTAATGGCAATGTCAATGAATAGTTTTAAGGCTAAGATTGACCCATTAGTAAGGTAAGTAGGGGGGACACCATATGAGACAGCGTAGGCTTACTGCCCCGATCCTAAACTGACCACCTCTAGAATACTAGTGCTGAGGTGAACCTGGTAAGAAAATGGAAGTATGTAAACAGCAGAAGGAAAACAAGAGTTGGAATACCAGATCTTCAAGATGAAAGAGGACATTTTGTGTCAGATGACAAAGGCAGAGCAGATATACTAAACAGACAATATGCCAGAGTATTCAGGCAAGAAGACCTCTCATCGGTGCCACTCATTGAGCCCAAAGTGCTTATCTCACCTCTTAACATCACAATCACCCATGCAAGAGTCAAGAAGTTGCGTTCACTTAAAGTGGACAAATGACCAGGTTCAGACAAGTGGAGCATCAGAGCTTTGAAGGTAACCTGAGTAATTTAGTTATAAATCTGTCTGATGTTGTCAATGCTCTGAGTAATCTCAACCCCTCTAGAAGTATGGGGCATGATGGAATCCACCCCTGTTTGCTCAACCACTGCTCCTCATCCCTTTCATACCCCCTTCTCTGGGTCTTCCAAAAATCAGTAAAAAATTGAAAGTCTTCCCTAGTAGTCTCCATCTTCAAGAAAGGTGTGCATACTTCCCACTAAATTACACAACATAACATAACATAATTTCACGGATGACAAAAGTCACAAGGGCCTATCAAAGGTTATCCACATCCATCAAAACCCACCCACAAAAAGCACCATCACCAGGGGAAGACAAAATCAAAGTCCCCCACAATATAATATAACAGATGACAAAAGCCACAAGGGCTCATCATAGGTCATCCAAGTCAAACGGCCTCTTTTTTAAGGCACCTAAACTCCCAGGAAAACTACATCCAGAGGATTCCGTCCAGAAACAAGGGTATCACCAATCAAGGCTTGTCAAGAACTAAATCATACAGCTATAGATATATACAAACAATATTAATATATACAAAACTTAGGAACCATAACAACCTTCCCTCCCCATAAAATCATCCAACTTACTCTTAAGTACATTTAAATTTGGACTACCTACTACCCTCGGCGGCAATTTGTTCCTGAAGTCTACCACTCTATTGGTGAAAAAATATTTTCTTAAATCCAACCTACACCCTTGCTTTTTAATTTTCAAGTGGTGACCTCTAGTCCGATTTGCATCATCTAACTCCCAGGGGAAGACAAAATCAAAGTCCCCCACAATATAATATAACAGATGACAAAAGCCACAAGGGCTCATCATAGGTCATCCAAGTCAAATGGCCTCTTTTTTAAGGCACCCAAACTCCCAGGAAAACTACATCCAGAGGATTCCATCCAGAAACGAGGGTATCACCAATCAAGGCTTGTCAAGAACTAAATCATACAGCTATAGATATATACAAACAATATTAATATATACAAAACTTAGAAACCATCACAACCTTCCCTCCCCATAAACTCATCCAACTTACTCTTAAATACATTTAAATTTGGACTACCTACTACCCTCGGCGGCAATTTGTTCCTGAAGTCTACCATTCTATTGGTGAAAAAATATTTTCTTAAATCCAACCTACACCCTTGCTTTTTAATTTTCAAGTGGTGACCTCTAGTCCGATTTCCATCATCTAACTCCCAAAACTTGCTAACATCCAATTTATCTATCCAAGAAAATTTTTTAAAAAGCTCAATCATATCCCCTCTCACACACCTCCTTTCGAACGAGAACATATTTAATACCCTCAGTCTATCTATATATTCAAGGTGCTTCAGGAAAGGAATAATCTTTGTTGCTCTCCAGTGCACTGACTCAAGAAGGTTAATATCGTGTCTAAAATGTGGGGACCATGCCTGTATACAGTACTCTAGATGTGGCCTAACATAAGAGTTATAGAGTTTAAGAATAACCTCCTTACTTTTGTAACTGACATTTCTCTTAATGAAACCCAGCACGCTATTTGCCCTATTTCTTGCTTCAATACACTGCTTAGAAAACCTTAATGACTTATCTATTACTACTCCTAGATCTTTCTCATCCTCTATTGAGCTCAGCCAATGCCCATCCATTTGATAGTTAAATTCTCTATTATCTTTTCCCATGTTAATAACTTTGCACTTATCAAGGTTGAAAGTCATTTGCCACTTATGTGCCCAGGATAACAATTTATTTAAATCCCCCTGCACTTTAAAATTATCATCAATATCTTTAACTACAGCTGCTAATTTGGTATCATCCGCAAAAATTGACACTTTATTATTAAATGCCTCCCCAAGATCGTTTATATAGATGACAAATAATAATGGACCGAGAACTGATCCCTGAGGAACCCCACTGATAACATCCCTCCACTCTGACTTTACACCATTTAGCACTACCCTTTGCTTCCTGTCTTTCAGCCACTCAGTTATCCAATTTGAAACACCCCCACATATCCCAATCATTTTTAATTTATGAACTAGTCTCCTATGTGGTACCTTATCAAATGCTTTACTAAAATCTAAGTAAATTACATCTACATTCTCTCCCTTATCTACTTGATCTGTTACAAACTCCAGAAAGTGTAGTAAATTAGTCAAACATGATCTACCTGATCTAAACCCATGCTGAGCATCGCTGATTAACCCCTCCCTCTCTAGATGTTGGCAAATCCCTTTTTTAACTATTTTCTCAAGAATTTTACAGACTACAGGAGTTAGGCTAACCGGTCTAAAGTTAGCCTAACTCTCAACAGAAACTATAACCAGCAAAACTGTAAATATTTTTAAGTCAAGATTAGAAAAAGAATGGAAAAACCACAATATTCACATATTGAAAAATCTGTTCTGCATACAACAATTAAAAACAACAGTATGGTCTCATTACCTAAGAGGGCACCCATCGACCAGGATTCAAGGTAAATTAACTATTTTCTCAAGAATTTTACAGACTACAGGAGTTAGGCTAACCAGTCTAAAGTTATTTGGATCCTCTTTACTACCCTTCTTGAAAATGGGGACTACATTCGCTCTCTTCCAATCATCGGGTATTTCTCCATATTCCAGTGACCTAGTATACAACTTCTCCAGAGCTATTGAGATACTTTCTACCCCTTCTTTAAGTATCCTAGAATGAATATTATCAGGGCCGGAGGCTTTGGTAGCATCTAACTCACCTATTAGTCCTTTTATCGTCCTATAATCCACACTAAAAGTAGTAAAAACCTTTCCCTGACCCATGAGTTAGATATTGCTTCCATGCAGAGAGATGTAGACTTACTGGTTTCACATGCGGAGTCATGGGGTCTCAAGCTCAACTAGACAAGACGTGTTCTTAGGTTCTGCCGGGGATCTGTTCCTAATCTTGGCCCATACTCTGACTACTACATTAGAGATAATCCGCTGCCATTTGTACAATCTGAATCTGATTTGGGGGTTCAAGTGGATAATTCTCTAAAATTTCATCTCCACATATGCACTCTTGCCAATAAAGCTGCAAGCATTGCGTCAAACTTACTTAAGAGCACAGTTAACCGAGAGCCTGAGTTTATGAAATCTCTTCTCACCTCCCATATCTGTCCTGTGTTGGAATTTAGCTCAGTTGTTTGGCACACTGGGTATGTGGGTGCTACTGGCATGCTTGAGAGTGTGCAGCGACGATGGACTAAGAAAATTTTTTGACTTTCGCATATTGACTATGCCTCCCATCTCGATGCCTTGAGTCTCTTCTCTGTGCATAGTAGGCTGCTCAGAGCTGACATGATCAAAGTCTGGGAGATTTTCAATGACTTATCTCCTGTGAAACCTTCTGAGTTGTTCTCCCTCCAGACCTCCTCTAGGACCTGTGGTAATTCGCACAGAATATTCCTACTCCACAGTAACACAGATTTATGCATGCAATATTTCTCAGTAAAAGTGAATGCATTGTGGAATAGTCTGCCAGATGCAGGTATCCTGTCACCATCATTAACTGTATTCAAGAGTAAACTAGCGGAGCACCTTGGTCAAAATCTATACAAATATTTACCCCCTACACGGCAATAACAATGTATTCACATATTATACTCATAATTAACATCCTAATTGTATTGCTATAATCTAGTCATTACTTAGTGTAATCAACACACCTTCCAGCAAATGCTCATATGTTTTAATACAATAGCAAATTCTTAACTTTCATTCTGCTGATGTGTTGTCACTTATAGGGTTTTCCTCTGGTGGAACCCGTCCAGGTAAGATGCATCCTAAGATCCTTCAGGAACTTGCAGACACCATTGCCTTTCCTCTTAACATTTTGTTCTCCAAACGTCTCTCTACGGAACAAGTTCCAAGCCAATGGAAAACTGCTACAGTAACGCCTATATTCAAGAGGGGTGGGAAATCAGACCTCTTGAACTATAAATCAGTGTTTTTGACAGCAATCTTCGAACACATAATATCAGAAGATATACTAGCGATCAGATGTGTTCTCAGTGAGCTCTCTATTCAGTGACATCTTTTCATTTTGGATTTTTTGGTGTAATATATTTAAGTTCAGGAAGATGGTTAACTTTGAGTGTTAGACATAATACTAAAGGAATTTTTAATTATATTTTGAAAAGTTTCTCAGTATGGCTGTTGCTTTGGACGAAGTGAGTATGCCTTTTGATGTAAGCAGTGTGTATGTAGACTGATTTTTGTGGTGTTGAAAGAAGAGTAAATATATCTGAATGCCCAGTGTGTTATGTGACTAGTGCAAATGTGATTTTGGTAGAGGAGGTGAATCAGTTGTGTGATAAGTGCAAGAGATTAAGTGAGTTGGTGAATGAAGTGAGAAGGGATGTGACTGGACACATGAAGAATGTGGCTGGAACCAAGAGGATGGAACATTATTCTTTCCCTGAGACAGCTTGAATATAGAGATAGACTGAGGGTATTAAATATGTTCTCGTTCGAAAGGAGGTGTGTGAGAGGGGATATGATTGAGCTCTTTAAAATTTTTTCCGGGATAGATAAATTGGATGTTAGCAAGTTTTTTGAGTTAGATGATGGAAATCGGACTAGAGGTCACCACTTGAAAATTAAAAAGAAAATATTTTTCACCAATAGAGTGGTAGGCTTCTGGAACAAATTGCCAAGGAGGGTAGTAGGTAGTTCAAATCTAAATGTATTTAAGAGTAGGTTGGATGAGTTTATGGGGAGGAAAGGTTGTGATGGTTCCTAAGTTATGTATATATTAATATTGTTTGTATATATCTATAGCTGAATGATTTAGTTCTTGACAAGCCTTGATTGGTGATACCCTTGTTTCTGGACAGAATCCTCTGCATTTAGTTTTCCTACGAGTTTGGGTGCCTTAAAAAAAGAGGCCGTTTGACTCGGATGACCTATGATGAGCCCTTGTGGCTTTTCTCATCTGTTATATTGAGGGGGGACTTTGATTTTGTCTTCCCCTGGTGATGGTGCTTTTTGTGGGTGGGTTTTGACAGAGGCGGATGACCTTTGATAGGCCCTTGGCTTTTGTCATCCGTGAAATTATGTTATGTTATGTTATATTGAAGTGACTCTTGTCGGGAAGAAATTGGCTCTTGGATCGGACGAGCTCTGCACTTGGTACTTAAAGCAGTGTCCTCTTGTGTTAGTCGAGAGACCCGGAGTAAACATTGACCTGTCACACAGCTTACAGTGGTTTCCTATTTGCAGTTCGTCGTGTCCATGTGAAATCTTATATAGTTGTATAACATCTGACCTCTGTCTTCTAAAGTATAGGGTAGGTAGATTAAGAGCTTTTAGTCTCTCTGAATAAGAGAGATGAGAGATACTGTGAACCATGCGTGTTGCTCTATACTGTACCCTCTCTACCATATCTCTGTCTCTTTTAGTTTTGGGAGACCAGATTACTGAAGCATACTCAAGATGGGGTTGAATAAGACTCTTAAAAAAGGGATTTGCCAACATCTAGAGAGGGAGGGGTTAATCAGCGATGCTCAGAATGGGTTTAGATCAGGTAGATCATGTTTGACTAATTTACTACACTTTCTGGAGTTTGTAACAAATCAAGTGGATAAGGAAGAGAATGTAGATGTAATTTACTTGGATTTTAGTCAAGCATTTGATAAGGTACCACATAGGAGACTAGTTCATAAATTAAAAATGATTGGGATATGTGGGGGTGTTTCAAATTGGATAACTGAGTGGCTGAAAGACAGGAAGCAAAGGGTAGTGCTAAATGGTGTAAAGTCAGAGTGGAGGGATGTTATCAGTGGGGTTCCTCAGGGATCAGTTCTCAGTCCAATATTATTTGTCATCTATATAAATGATCTTGGGGAAGCAGTTAATAATAAAGTGTCAATTTTCGCGGATGATACCAAATTAGCAGCTGTAGTTAAAGATATTGATGATAATTTTAAAGTGCAGGGGGATTTAAATAAATTGTTATCCTGGGCACATAAGTGGCAAATGACTTTCAACCTTGATAAGTGCAAAGTTATTAACATGGGAAAAGATAATAGAGAATTTAACTATGAAATGGATGGGCATTGGCTGAGCTCAGTAGAGGATGAGAAAGATCTAGGAGTAGTAATAGATAAGTCATTAAGGTTTTCTAAGCAGTGTATTGAAGCAAGAAATAGGGGAAATAGAGTGCTGGGTTTCATTAAGAGAAATGTCAGTTACAAAAGTAAGGAGGTTATTCTTAAACTCTATAACTCTTATGTTAGGCCACATCTAGAGTACTGTATACAGGCATGGTCCCCACATTTTAGACACGATATCAACCTTCTCGAGTCAGTGCAATGGAGGGCAACAAAGATTATTCCTTCCCTGAAGCACCTTGAATATATAGATAGACTGAGGGTATTAAATATGTTCTCATTCGAAAGGAGGGGTGAGAGAGGGGATATGATTGAGCTGTTTAAAAAATTTTCTGAGATAGATAAATTGGATGTTAGCAAGTTTTGGGAGTTAGATGCTGGAAATCGGACTAGAGGTCACCACTTGAAAATTAAAAAGCAAGGGTGTAGGTTGGATTTAAGAAAATATTTTTTCACCAATAGAGTGGTAGACTTCTGGAACAAATTGCCGCAGAGGGTAGTAGGTAGTCTAAATTTAAATGTATTTAAGAGTAGGTTGGATGAGTTTATGGGGAGGGAAGGTTGTGATGGCTCCTAAGTTTTGTATATATCTATAGCTGCATGATTTAGTTCTTGACAAACCTTGATTGGTGATACCCTTGTTTCTGGACGCAATGCTCTGGATGTAGTTTTCTATGGGACTTTGGGTGCCCTAAACAAAAGAGGCTGTTTGACTCGGATGACATAAGAACATAAGAAAGAACATATGATGTGTTATAGGGGGACTAATGCACAAGTGAATGAGCAGATAACTAGGAATAGAAAAGCACGATGCAATGAAGATGGGAATAATAAAAAAACCTTAAAAATATACTACACAAATGGTCGGAGTATGAGGAATAAGATAGATCTCTTAAGACCGTTAGCGAGTGAAGAGAATTTTGATATAATTGCGATAACAGAGTCATGGCTTGATTTGGCAGGAAATCACTTTAAACCTGAGGTTGAGATTGAGGGCTTTAACATGTTCCATACAGATAGGAATAGGAAGAGAGGAGGAGGGGTTATTATTTATATTAAAGATAATCTCCAGTGTTGTGTAAACAGTACAATTAAATTAGATGATAACACAGAGTCATTATGGCTAAATGTAAAGGAAGGTAAAAACAAGCTTGTCTTAGGATTATTATACAGACCACCAAATCTTAGTAAGGAAGCTTCAAATCTTCTGTGGCAGGAGATTGAACGGGCATGTAGAAGTAAGCATGTGTGTATAATGGGCGATTTTAATTACAGAAATATAGACTGGGAAGCTCTTGTGGGTGATCAGGAGGCTGAGCAATTTTTGAATGTTGTCCAAGATAATTTTCTGAGGCAGATTATTAACAAACCCACTAGAGGTAATAATATACTGGATTTAGTTCTGACAAATAGGGAAGAAGTTATTAAGGATACTGAGATTGGAGGAAATTTGGGTAATAGTGACCATTGTGAAATTAGATTCAAGATGAAATGGAATGGTATTGATAGTAGCATGAACAATGTTAAAATTCCTGACTTTAGAAGAGCAAATTATAATGGGCTAAGGACTTACCTGGAGGCAGTTGTATAGAAACCAGGCAATGAAATCAATTCAGGAATAGATTCAATGATATCAGTTAGTGGAGACAATAATCACCAGGAGGAAGAGATTACAATTGAAGAGGAGTATGAAAGAATAATTGAGCAATTAATTACAGGTCAGATGATTAACATTCCTTATAAGGAGATTAGGACTAAAAATAATGACCCAAAATGGATGACAGATAAAATTAAGCATTATATGGGCATTAAAAAGGGCATTTATAGGAAAATAAAAAATGGAGAGGATCACTTAAGGCAGAGATATAATGAACTAGCAAGAGATGTTAAAAAGTTAGTTAGAGTAGCAAGGAGAAATTATGAAATTAAAGTGGCAAATACGGCAAAGGAAGATCCTAAAAGTTTTTAGCAATTATACAAAACTAAGGTTAGGGATAAAATAGGCCCACTTATAGATTCCAATGGAGAATTAGTGAGTGATAGGGACTCAATGGCTGGAATGCTGAATGACTTTTTTCTCTCAGTATTTACACAGGAGGATACTCTATATATACCTGAGGTGTCAATGATCTTTCGGGGTAATGATGAAGAGAAATTAAAGGATATCTTGATCACAAAGGAGATAGTGACAAAGGAAATTGATAAAATCAAAAGTAGTAAAGCACCCGGTCCTGATGAGGTCTTTCCTAGAATTTTGAAAGAATGTAAGGATGTGTTAAGTGAGCCCTAGCATGCATCTTTAGAAAATCATTGGAGAGTGGCATTGTGCCAGTGGCATGGAAGAAAGCCAATGTGATAGCTATATTTAAGAAAGGGGATAAAACAAATATGTCTAATTACAGACCAGTAAGTTTGAAAAAGCCAGAAAGCCAGTTGGCTGTCTGGCTTTGTTCTGTAAGGTTGTCTTGCAGGAAGCTCTTGATTCTCATTGTAAGATTGGGATATAATACTGATTTGGGTGTATAGTTTTTCTTGTATTTATTTAATACATCAATCACTGTGTAATAAATACATTAGTGATTAATACTTTTGGGGAAGATAACTGGCAGCAATCCTGAGCAAGAATTTTTTTTGGTGAGTGTTAACTTTTTCCTTAGTAAATTTCTGAGAGTATGGCTGTTTGTATAGATGGTGAGAGTATGCCGTTTGAAAGTAGTGTGTATGTGGTGTGTGATGCATGTGGAGTTGAAAGGAGAGTGAATGTAACTGAATGCCGTGTGTGTTTTCTGGAAGGGGAGGTTAGGAGGTTGAGTGGGGAATGTAAGAGGTTGAATGATTTGGTGTTTGAGGTGAGAAGAGATGCAAGTGTGCGATTGAAGGGTGAGATTAGTGCTAAGAGGGTGGAAGATAGGGCTAGGACTGGGAACAGTGTGGAAGTTGTGAGTGATGATGAATGCTGGGTGAAAATGGATAGGATAGATAAGTTAGGACAGGTTAGGTGTGTGAATGAGAGGGACATAGAACCTGTTAGGTTGACTAACAGATTCAATGTCCTGAGAGAGGAAGAGTGTGAAAGTGATTTGCCTGGTGTGATTGTGGATGAAAGCAGGATGGGTGGTAGCGTGACTGAGAGCAGGAGGGAGGGTAATGTTAGGCCAAGACAGAATAGGAGAATGACTGAGGTGCTAGTGATGGGTGACTCTCAGATTAGGTATTTAGATAGGAAGTTGAGTGATAGCAAGTGGAAGGGAATGAGAGTTTGTCTGCCGGGTGCTGGTGTAAGTGATGTTTGTGAGAGGTATGATAGGCTGGTTTCTGGGTGTGAGAGGGATGCAGTTGTGATTACGCATGTGGGAGTGAATGATGTAAAGAAGGTGGGTACATGTGAGTTACGTGAGCAGTATAAAAGGTTAGTTGAAAGGATGAGTAAAAGCAGGGTAAAAGGTGTTGTTTCTGGTGTGCTTCCGAGATTGGATGTGGGGGTAGAATGGTTGTCGCGTGCAATTGGTTTGAATGAATTTGTGAAAGGACTGTGTGAGGAGCTAGGATTGGTGTTTGTAGATGTCTGGGGAGGGTTTTACGGGAATAGGAGGTTGTATGCGATGGATGGGCTCCATCTTAGTCGGGCAGGTGTTGAGGTTCTATGGGGGGAGCTGGATAGTGTGATTAGGTCCTTACGGGTGGGAAACTAGAAGCTGTTAGAGGTAAGGGAATAACAGGAATAGAGGGCAGGTGTAGGAAATGGAAGGGATGCAGTGATAGAGGAATAGCTAGGGGAGAGGGCATACTGATGCGTTATAGGGGGACTAATGCACAAGTGAATGAGCAGATAACTAGGAATAAAAAAGCACAATGCAATGAAGATGGGAATAATAAAAAAAACTTAAAAATATACTACACAAATGGTCGGAGTATAAGGAATAAGATAGATCTCTTAAGAGCGTTAGCAAGTGAAGAGAATTTTGATATAATTGCGATAACAGAGTCATGGCTTGATTTGGCAGGTAATCACTTTAAACCTGAGGTTGAGATTGAGGGCTTTAACATGTTCCATACAGATAGGAATAGGAAGAGAGGAGGAGGGGTTATTATTTATATTAAAGATAATCTCCAGTGTTGTGTAAACAGTACAATTAAATTAGATGATAACACAGAGTCATTATGGCTAAATGTAAAGGAAGGTAAAAACAAGCTTGTCTTAGGATTATTATACAGACCACCAAATCTTAGTAAGGAAGCTTCAAATCTTCTGTGGCAGGAGATTGAACGGGCATGTAGAAGTAAGCATGTGTGTATAATGGGCGATTTTAATTACAGAAATATAGACTGGGAAGCTCTTGTGGGTGATCAGGAGGCTGAGCAATTTTTGAATGTTGTCCAAGATAATTTTCTGAGGCAGATTATTAACGAACCCACTAGAGGTAATAATATACTGGATTTAGTTCTGACAAATAGGGAAGAAGTTATTAAGGATACTGAGATTGGAGGAAATTTGGGTAATAGTGACCATTGTGAAATTAGATTCAAGATGAAATGGAATGGTATTGATAGTAGCATGAACAATGTTAAAATTCCTGACTTTAGAAGAGCAAATTATAATGGGCTCAGGACTTACCTGGAGGCAGTTGTACAGAAACCAGGCAATGAAATCAATTCAGGAATAGATTCAATGATATCAGTTAGTGGAGACAATAATCACCAGGAGGAAGAGATTACAATTGAAGAGGAGTATGAAAGAATAATTGAGCAATTAATTACAGGTCAGATGATTAACATTCCATATAAGGAGATTAGGACTAAAAATAATGACCCAAAATGGATGACAGATAAAATTAAGCATTATATTGGCATTAAAAAGGGCATTTATAGGAAAATAAAAAATGGGGAGGATCACTTAAGGCAGAGATATAATGAACTAGCAAGAGATGTTAAAAAGTTAGTTAGAGTAGCAAGGAGAAATTATGAAATTAAAGTGGCAAATACGGCAAAGGAAGATCCTAAAAGTTTTTAGCAATTATACAAAACTAAGGTTAGGGATAAAATAGGCCCACTTATAGATTCCAATGGAGAATTAGTGAGTGATAGGGACTCAATGGCTGGAATGCTAAATGACTTTTTTCTCTCAGTATTTACACAGGAGGATACTCTATATATACCTGAGGTGTCAATGATCTTTTGGGGTAATGATGAAGAGAAATTAAAGGATATCTTGATCACAAAGGAGATAGTGACAAAGGAAATTGATAAAATCAAAAGTAGTAAAGCACCCGGTCCTGATGAGGTCTTTCCTAGAATTTTGAAAGAATGTAAGGATGTGTTAAGTGAGCCCTAGCATGCATCTTTAGAAAATCATTGGAGAGTGGCATTGTGCCAGTGGCATGGAAGAAAGCCAATGTGATAGCTATATTTAAGAAAGGGGATAAAACAAATATGTCTAATTACAGACCAGTAAGTTTGAAAAAGCCAGAAAGCCAGTTGGCTGTCTGGCTTTGTTCTGTAAGGTTGTCTTGCAGGAAGCTCTTGATTCTCATTGTAAGATTGGGATATAATACTGATTTGGGTGTATAGTTTTTCTTGTATTTATTTAATACATCAATCACTGTGTAATAAATACATTAGTGATTAATACTTTTGGGGAAGATAACTGGCAGCAATCCTGAGCAAGAATTTTTTTTTGGTGAGTGTTAACTTTTTCCTTAGTAAATTTCTGAGAGTATGGCTGTTTGTATAGATGGTGAGAGTATGCCGTTTGAAAGTAGTGTGTATGTGGTGTGTGATGCATGTGGAGTTGAAAGGAGAGTGAATGTAACTGAATGCCGTGTGTGTTTTCTGGAAGGGGAGGTTAGGAGGTTGAGTGGGGAATGTAAGAGGTTGAATGATTTGGTGTTTGAGGTGAGAAGAGATGCAAGTGTGCGATTGAAGGGTGAGATTAGTGCTAAGAGGGTGGAAGATAGGGCTAGGACTGGGAACAGTGTGGAAGTTGTGAGTGATGATGAATGCTGGGTGAAAATGGATAGGATAGATAAGTTAGGACAGGTTAGGTGTGTGAATGAGAGGGACATAGAACCTGTTAGGTTGACTAACAGATTCAATGTCCTGAGAGAGGAAGAGTGTGAAAGTGATTTGCCTGGTGTGATTGTGGATGAAAGCAGGATGGGTGGTAGCGTGACTGAGAGCAGGAGGGAGGGTAATGTTAGGCCAAGACAGAATAGGAGAATGACTGAGGTGCTAGTGATGGGTGACTCTCAGATTAGGTATTTAGATAGGAAGTTGAGTGATAGCAAGTGGAAGGGAATGAGAGTTTGTCTGCCGGGTGCTGGTGTAAGTGATGTTTGTGAGAGGTATGATAGGCTGGTTTCTGGGTGTGAGAGGGATGCAGTTGTGATTACGCATGTGGGAGTGAATGATGTAAAGAAGGTGGGTACATGTGAGTTACGTGAGCAGTATAAAAGGTTAGTTGAAAGGATGAGTAAAAGCAGGGTAAAAGGTGTTGTTTCTGGTGTGCTTCCGAGATTGGATGTGGGGGTAGAATGGTTGTCGCGTGCAATTGGTTTGAATGAATTTGTGAAAGGACTGTGTGAGGAGCTAGGATTGGTGTTTGTAGATGTCTGGGGAGGGTTTTACGGGAATAGGAGGTTGTATGCGATGGATGGGCTCCATCTTAGTCGGGCAGGTGTTGAGGTTCTATGGGGGGAGCTGGATAGTGTGATTAGGTCCTTACGGGTGGGAAACTAGAAGCTGTTAGAGGTAAGGGAATAACAGGAATAGAGGGCAGGTGTAGGAAATGGAAGGGATGCAGTGATAGAGGAATAGCTAGGGGAGAGGGCATACTGATGCGTTATAGGGGGACTAATGCACAAGTGAATGAGCAGATAACTAGGAATAAAAAAGCACAATGCAATGAAGATGGGAATAATAAAAAAAACTTAAAAATATACTACACAAATGGTCGGAGTATAAGGAATAAGATAGATCTCTTAAGAGCGTTAGCAAGTGAAGAGAATTTTGATATAATTGCGATAACAGAGTCATGGCTTGATTTGGCAGGTAATCACTTTAAACCTGAGGTTGAGATTGAGGGCTTTAACATGTTCCATACAGATAGGAATAGGAAGAGAGGAGGAGGGGTTATTATTTATATTAAAGATAATCTCCAGTGTTGTGTAAACAGTACAATTAAATTAGATGATAACACAGAGTCATTATGGCTAAATGTAAAGGAAGGTAAAAACAAGCTTGTCTTAGGATTATTATACAGACCACCAAATCTTAGTAAGGAAGCTTCAAATCTTCTGTGGCAGGAGATTGAACGGGCATGTAGAAGTAAGCATGTGTGTATAATGGGCGATTTTAATTACAGAAATATAGACTGGGAAGCTCTTGTGGGTGATCAGGAGGCTGAGCAATTTTTGAATGTTGTCCAAGATAATTTTCTGAGGCAGATTATTAACGAACCCACTAGAGGTAATAATATACTGGATTTAGTTCTGACAAATAGGGAAGAAGTTATTAAGGATACTGAGATTGGAGGAAATTTGGGTAATAGTGACCATTGTGAAATTAGATTCAAGATGAAATGGAATGGTATTGATAGTAGCATGAACAATGTTAAAATTCCTGACTTTAGAAGAGCAAATTATAATGGGCTCAGGACTTACCTGGAGGCAGTTGTACAGAAACCAGGCAATGAAATCAATTCAGGAATAGATTCAATGATATCAGTTAGTGGAGACAATAATCACCAGGAGGAAGAGATTACAATTGAAGAGGAGTATGAAAGAATAATTGAGCAATTAATTACAGGTCAGATGATTAACATTCCATATAAGGAGATTAGGACTAAAAATAATGACCCAAAATGGATGACAGATAAAATTAAGCATTATATTGGCATTAAAAAGGGCATTTATAGGAAAATAAAAAATGGGGAGGATCACTTAAGGCAGAGATATAATGAACTAGCAAGAGATGTTAAAAAGTTAGTTAGAGTAGCAAGGAGAAATTATGAAATTAAAGTGGCAAATACGGCAAAGGAAGATCCTAAAAGTTTTTAGCAATTATACAAAACTAAGGTTAGAGATAAAATAGGCCCACTTATAGATTCCAATGGAGAATTAGTGAGTGATAGGGACTCAATGGCTGGAATGCTAAATGACTTTTTTCTCTCAGTATTTACACAGGAGGATACTCTAAATATACCTGAGGTGTCAATGATCTTTCGGGGTAATGATGAAGAGAAATTAAAGGATATATTGATCACAAAGGAGATAGTGACAAAGGAAATTGATAAAATCAAAAGTAGTAAAGCACCCGGTCCTGATGAGCTCTTTCCTAGAATTTTGAAAGAATGTAAGGATGTGTTAAGTGAGCCCCTAGCATGCATCTTTAGAAAATCATTGGAGAGTGGCATTGTGCCAGTGGCATGGAAGAAAGCCAATGTGATAGCTATATTTAAGAAAGGGGATAAAACAAATATGTATAATTACAGACCAGTAAGTTTGACATCAGTGGTAGGGAAAATGATGGAATCTATTATAGGAAGGAATATTAGAGATCACTTGGATAAGCATAAGTTGATAAAAGAATCACAGCATGGCTTTAGTAAGGGTAAATCCTGTCTGACTAATTTGCTGTCTTTTTATAGTAAGGTGTATGAAGCAGCAGATAATGATGAAAACTATGATATTTTATACTTGGACTTTAGTAAGGCTTTTGATCGAGTGCCACACTTACGACTTCTGAGCAAAGTTAAAGCACACGGGATCGATGGCAGTATATTTAGGTGGATTCAGTCATGGCTTGGTGACAGACAGCAAAGAGTTAGTATAGATGGAGTTAAACCTGAGTGGGGGTGTGTTAGCAGTGGAGTTCCTCAAGGATCTGTTTTGGGTCCCTTGCTATTCTTAATTTATATTAATGATCTCGTTCGAAAGGAGGTGTGTGAGAGGGGATATGATTGAGCTGTTTAAAATTTTTTCCGGGATAGATAAATTGGATGTTAGCAAGTTTTTTGAGTTACATGATGGAAATCGGACTAGAGGTCACCACTTGAAAATTAAAAAGCAAGGGTGTAGGTTGGATTTAAGAAAATATTTTTTCACCAATAGAGTGGTAGACTTCTGGAACAAATTGCCGCAGAGGGTAGTAGGTAGTCCAAATCTAAATGTATTTAAGAGTAGGTTGGATGAGTTTATGGGAAGGGAAGGTTGTGATGGTTCCTAAGTTTTGTATATATTAATATTGTTTGTATATATCTATAGCTGCATGATTTAGTTCTTGACAAGCCTTGATTGGTGATACCCTTGTTTCTGGATGCAATCCTCTGGATGTAGTTTTCCTGGGAGTTTGGGTGCCTTGAAGGAGAGGCCGCTTGACTCGGATGACCTATGATGAGCCCTTGTGGCTTTTGTCATCCGTTGTATTGTATTGTGGGGGACTTTGATTTTGTCTTCCCCTGGTGATGGTGCTTTTTGTGGGTGGGTTTTGACGGAGGCGGATGACCTTTGATAGGCCCTTGTGGCTTTTGTCATCCGTGTAATTATGTTATGTTATGTTATGTTATGACATAGGTATAAGTAGTGACCTGAGTAAATTTGCTGATGATACTAAGCTAGGTAGGGCCATTAGGGCTGATTCTGATGCTGTTGTAATAACATAACATAACATAACATAATTACACGGATGACAAAAGCCACAAGGGCCTATCAAAGGTCATCCGCCTCCGTCAAAACCCACCCACAAAAAGCACCATCACCAGGGGAAGACAAAATCAAAGTCCCCCACAATATAATATAACGGATGACAAAAGCCACAAGGGCTCATCATAGGTCATCCGAGTCAAGCGGCCTCTTTTTCAAGGCACCCAAACTCCCAGGAAAACTACATCCAGAGGATTGCATCCAGAAACAAGGGTATCACCAATCAAGGCTTGTCAAGAACTAAATCATGCAGCTATAGATATATACAAACAATATTAATATATACAAAACTTAGGAACCATCACAACCTTCCCTTCCCATAAACTCATCCAACCTACTCTTAAATACATTTAGATTTGGACTACCTACTACCCTCTGCGGCAATTTGTTCCAGAAGTCTACCACTCTATTGGTGAAAAAATACTTTCTTAAATCCAACCTACACCCTTGCTTTTTAATTTTCAAGTGGTGACCTCTAGTCCGATTTCCATCATCTAACTCAAAAAACTTGCTAACATCCAATTTATCTATCCCGGAAAAAATTTTAAAGAGCTCAATCATATCCCCTCTCACACACCTCCTTTCGAACGAGAACATATTTAATACCCTCAGTCTATCTTCATATTCAAGGTGCCTCAGGGAAGGAATAATCTTTGTTGCCCTCCGTTGCACTGACTCAAGAAGGTTAATATCGTGTCTAAAATATGGGGACCATGCCTGTATACAGTACTCTAGATGTGGCCTAACATAAGAGTTATAGAGTTTAAGAATAACCTCCTTACTTTTGTAACTGACATTTCTCTTAATAAAACCCAGCACTCTATTTGCCCTATTTCTTGATTCAATACACTGCTTAGAAAACCTTAATGACTTATCTATTACTACTCCTAGATCTTTCTCATCCTCTACTGAGCTCAGCCAATGCCCATCCATTTCATAGTTAAATTCTCTATTATCTTTTCCCATGTTAATAACTTTGCACTTTTCAAGGTTGAAAGTCATTTGCCACTTATGTGCCCAGGATAACAATTTATTTAAGTCCCCCTGCACTTTAAAATTATCATCAATATCTTTAACTACAGCTGCTAATTTGGTATCATCCGCAAAAATTGACACTTTATTATTAACTGCCTCCCCAAGATCGTTTATATAGATGACAAATAATAATGGACCGAGAACTGATCCCTGAGGAACCCCACTGATAACATCCCTCCACTCTGACTTTACACCATTTAGCACTACCCTTTGCTTCCTGTCTTTCAGCCACTCAGCTATCCAATTTGAAACACCCCCACATATCCCAATCATTTTTAATTTATGAACTAGTCTCCTGTGTGGTACCTTATCAAATGCTTTACTAAAATCTAAGTAAATTATATCTACATTCTCTCCCTTATCTACTTGATCTGTTACAAACTCCAGAAAGTCTAGTAAGTTAGTCAAACATGATCTACCTGATCTAAACCCATGCTGAGCATCGCTGATTAACCCCTCCCTCTCTAGATGTTGGCAAATCCCTTTTTTAACTATTTTCTCAAGAATTTTACAGACTACAGGAGTTAGGCTAACCGGTCTAAAGTTATTTGGATCCTCTTTACTACCCTTCTTGAAAATGGGGACTACATTCGCTCTCTTCCAATCATCGGGTATTTCTCCATATTCCAATGACCTAGTATATAACTTGTCCAGAGCTATTGAGATACTTTCTACCCCTTCCTTAAGTATCCTAGAATGAATATTATCAGGGCCGGAGGCCTTGGTAGTATCTAAATCACCTATTAGTCCTTTTATCATCCTCCGATCCACACAAATGTTAGTAAACACCTCTTTTCCTGACCTATGAGTACTATACATAGGACTATTTAGTTTCTCTTTTGTAAATACTGATGCAAAATGACCATTTAGTACCTCAACTATTTCCTCATCAGTTTCTCTCACAAACCCTTCATATTTGATAGGTCCTATTTTAACTCTGCCACACTTGTTATTAGTTTTATAGTAACTAAAGAACTTTCTAGGATCTTTGTTGCTATCCTGAGCTAATTTAATTTCTGACACCCTTTTGTTCTTCTTTATAATCTTATTTAACTCATTCCTAGCCATTCTATAATCACTTAAATTTTGAATATTATTTTGTACCTGTAATTTTTTATATGCCCTTTTCTTCTCTGAAATTTTTCTAGCTATCTCCTGATTCCACCATAATGGTTTCCTGCAGGAGGAATTGACCATTCTGTCCAATTGGGCCGAGAAATGGCAAATGAAGTTTAACATAGACAAATGTAGTGTACTTAGTATAGGTAGAAATAATCCATTGAATAGTTATAAATTAAATGGCAGAATTTTAGGGAGGACTGATTGTGAGAGAGACTTGGGTATTTTGGTAAGTTCAGACCTTCGTCCTAGAAAGCAATGTCTAAATGCTAAGAATAAAGCTAATAGGATATTGGGATTCATTAGGAGGAGTGTAAGCAATAAGAGTGCTGAAGTCATTCTAAAACTGTATCTGGCGCTAGTTAGGCCTCATCTAGACTATGCAGTACAATTTTGGTCACCATATTATAGGAAGGATATTGATTTGCTTGAGTCTGTGCAGAGAAGGATGACAAAGATGATTGGTGGGCTAAGGAACTTACCTTATGGTGAAAGGCTCAGAAAACTAAATCTACATACATTGGAAAGGAGAAGAGTCAGAGGGGAATTGATTGAAGTCTTCAAATGGGTAAAAGGATATAATAAAGGGGATCTGGGTAAGGTTCTTATACTTAGTGAACATGACAGGACACGTAGCAATGGGTTTAAGCTTGATAAGTATAGGTTTAGGAAGGAGATTGGGAGGAATTGGTTTACAAATCGTGTGGTAGATGAATGGAATAGGCTCACTAGGCATGTGATAGAAGCCTCCTCTCTGGGTAGTTTTAAGAATAGATTAGATAAATATATGGATGAAGCTGCTAGATGGGACTGACTTTTTTTATGTACATATGTATATATTTTTCTAAGGAGTGGGAAGATTATATTTTGCGGTTGCATGAATGGACATAATCCTCTGGATGCATTTTATGTATATTGTAGATTAGATCTGACGAACTCCGGTTAAGGGTGACAATGTTGATGACTTTTCTCTGGTAAGAAATCTTTTGTGTGTTGAATGGAACAGGAGCTGCCAAGTGTAGGCCATGAATGGTCTTTTGCAGTCTCCTTCTTTTCTTATGTTCTTATTATAGCACGGAATATTAGGGATCACTTGGTTAAGCATAAGTTGATAAAAGAATCACAGCATGGCTTTGGTAAGGTTAAATCCTGCCTGACTAATTTGCTGTCTTTTTATAGTAAGGTGTATGAAGCAGCAGATAAGGATGAAAACTATGATATTTTATACTTGGACTTTAGTAAGGCTTTTGATCGAGTGCCACACTTACGGCTTCTGAGCAAAGTTAAAGCACACGGGATCGATGGCAGTATATTTAGGTGGATTCAGTCATGGCTTGGTGACAGACAGCAAAGAGTTAGTATAGATGGAGTTAAATCTGAGTGGGGGTGTGTTAGCAGTGGAGTTCCGCAAGGATCTGTTTTGGGTCCCTTGCTATTCTTAATTTATATTAATGATCTTGACATAGGTATAAGTAGTGACCAGAGTAAATTTGCTGATGTTACTAAGCTAGGTAGGGCCATTAGGGCTGATTCTGATGCTGTTGTAATGCAGGAGGAATTGACCATTCTGTCCAATTGGGCCGAGAAATGGCAAATGAAGTTTAACATAGACAAATGTAGTGTACTTAGTATAGGTAGAAATAATCCACTGAATAGTTATAAATTAAATGGGAGAAATTTAGGGAGGACCGATTGTGAGATGGACTTGGGTATTTTGGTAAGTTTAGACCTTCGTCCTAGAAAGCAATGCCTAAATGCTAAGAATAAAGCTAATAGGATATTGGGATTCATTAGGAGGAGTGTAAGCAATAAGAGTGCTGAAGTCATTCTAAAACTGTATCTGGCGCTAGTTAGGCCTCATCTAGACTATGCAGTACAATTTTGGTCACCATATTATAGGAAGGATATTGATTTGCTTGAGTCTGAGCAGAGAAGGATTACAAAGATGATTGGTGGGCTAAGGAACTTACCTTATGGTGAAAGGCTCAGAAAACTAAATCTACATACATTGGAAAGGAGAAGAGTCAGAGGGGAATTGATTGAAGTCTTCAAATGGGTAAAAGGATATAATAAAGGGGATCTGGGTAAGGTTCTTATACTTAGTGAACATGACAGGACACGTAGCAATGGGTTTAAGCTTGATAAGTATAGGTTTAGGAAGGAGATTGGGAGGAATTGGTTTACAAATCGTGTGGTAGATGAATGGAATAGGCTCACTAGACATGTGATAGAAGCCTCCTCTCTGGGTATTTTTAAGAATAGATTAGATAAATATATGAATGAAGCTGCTAGATGGGACTGACTTTTTTTTATGTACATATGTATATATTTTTCTAAGGAGTGGGGAGATTATTTTGCGGTTGCATGAATGGACATAATCCTCTGGATGCATTTTATGTATATTGTAGATTAGATCTGACGAACTCCTGTAAAGGGTGACAATGTTTT
Source organism: Ceratothoa steindachneri (assembly GCA_963969495.1). Classification (NCBI taxonomy): domain Eukaryota; kingdom Metazoa; phylum Arthropoda; class Malacostraca; order Isopoda; family Cymothoidae; genus Ceratothoa; species Ceratothoa steindachneri. The sequence goes on along the minus strand of OZ018331.1, from coordinate 147,415,703 downwards.
TGACTTTTCTCTGGTAAGAAATCTTTTGCGTGTTGACTGGAACAGGAGCTGCCAAGTGTAGGCCATGAATGGTCTTTTGCAGTCTCCTTCTTTTCTTATGTTCTTAAGTGTAAATGTATTTAATTAAACCATTAATCGTCCGAGCGTCTTTATGTCTTCGATTCAGTGTTACGTAATCACACGAGGGCCTTTTGTAGCCTTTCATGTACAAAAAAATGTTCGACCTCTAATTAAAATACATAAATGGCTTAGGTCAGTCCTTCTTTATTTGTAAATCGAGATTTAGGAAGGAGAATAACTTGACTCCGTTTTAGGCCTCACCACATGACACCGAAAAGAAGCTCAATTTTTGCTTACATCTGTGTAAATACGCCGTTTTAATGACTTCCTTATTTTTTACAAAAAGTTAAAGACACTTATGTTTTTCATTTTTCATCCAATTAAAACGAGGAAATACCTTAAGTTAGTATGTTATTGAAATTACACAAACCAGCAAGCCTATTTTGTCTGGAAAATACGAGGGGCGGTCAATAAGTTTTGCAAATCAGTAGGGCAAAACAGAGGAAGGGGATGGCTGTTTGTAGGGGTGTTAGGACAACTTATGACAAGTCAGGACCTGCAGCCACACGCTCATGACACGTCTATTTAAGAAGCAGTAGCTGATCGCAGATCGTCAGTCACTAATTTTTCAACCATGGAAAAGGTTGCTCACCGCGTAGTGATCAAATTTTTGACCAAGGAAGGCAAGAATGCAAAAGAGATCCATGAACGCATGGCTGCAGTGTACACCGACACCCCCCCTTCCTATGCAACCATTGCTCGCTGGAACAGGGTGTTCCGCCATGGTCGTGAGTCCCTTGAAGATGGCCCCGTCCAGGACGCCCGTTAGACGTGACCAACGAGGGCAATGTGGCCCGTGTGGAGAGGATCATCGTCGAAAATCGACGGGGGAAGGTCGAAGAAATCGAGCGAGAACTTGGAATATCACATGGAAGTGTTATCAACATCATCCACGACAATTTGGCTATGACCAAGGTCTCTGCCCGTTGGGTCCCTAGAAACCTCACGCCCCATGATCAACTTCAACGTCGTCAAAGTCCACAAGGCCAGAGTTGCACAGGCTGCCCTGCGCGAGTGCGGATTCGAGGAGCTCAACTATCACCCCTACAGTCCAGATCTGGCCCCTAGCGACTACTTTTTATTCCGCCAGCTCAAGGCTGCACTGCGTGGACGCCGGTTTGGGGACGATGAAGATGTCCAGGAGTGGATTGAACAGCAGTCGGGAATTCGAAGCCTCAGTGACAAGTGGCGCAAGTGCATTGAAGTCGAGGGTAGTTATATTGAAAAGCAATAAAACACTTTTCCTCATATCTCGTTTCCTTATATCCGAATTGCAAGCTTTATTGACCGCCCCTAGTACAGTTTTATAGGTGAAAAAAAAGGCCCTGAGCAAAATTTTCATAAAATTTGAGATATAAAATAGATTCCGATAAAGATTGGCACTGTTTTCTATAATTAGAAATAAGTTTTAAAGCATAACTGATTTAAAAGGCATAAAACTACCATGGGTGCTGATGAAGATTTGTGTAAGAACAGAATTATCAATCCTAAATATAAATAGGAAGAAGGTTATTAATATTTTTTATTATATCAATAGAATAATTCTCTTCAATAAAAATGATATATTATTTGACTTATAAAAAAGAATTTAAATATTTTATTTTAATTATTTTCGATAACGTGTACCATTTGTAATTTTGCAGAGTACGAGTTCAAGAAAAAAAGCTGGGCGACTAATTGGTTTAGAACAACTACGATGACTACATAAAACGGTAAAAATGAAAATCGGCGGCGCGCCGGAAAAAGGGTATTTTTGTGCTTGTATATTTCGTTCACCCGCGTATGCATATTCATGCGCGTTTCGAGTCCTAGTTCAAATATACCCGGCACCATTTATTTACAAAAATGCCCGAAAATAACCAAACGAAAAACGCTATTTACTTACTTTATTGCGGTGGGTATACTTGTGAAATAGCGATGAGGAAAGAGTGGAATCTTTCTTTAATTCCCGTTTTGGTAAAGGGAATCTTTTGCAGAATAGTTTCTACAGAGAGCCGGGACTTTGAGAAAAAAGTCCCATTCAATGCTGATTTTTTTTTAATAATGGCGATCACTTGAGTCACGTTTAATTTTAGTAGATCTCAATTCAAAATTATCTTTAATCTCTAATGCCTGGCCACAAACTTCGCAATCTATTTTAACTTTAAGCAAATTATGATCGTCCAAAAAGGTTAACAACTTTTTTCGATCCGAAAATAAAGCACAAAGTTCGAAATAGACGAAGGGCAAATTGCACATACGGAAGCCATGGTCAAACTGACTTTACCGCCTAAAAGTCGTCTTTCCTCCACCCAGAGGCTCTACAAAAACTAGTTCCTTTAAACGATCTAGATAAGTATATTTAAATGTATAAAAAAAGGTAATCAAAATAGTAAAATGGGATACCAAAAAATATATTGACAAATAAAAATGACTACAAATGAGGATAATAAAAAGATATTAAGTAAAAAAAAACAAAATAAAAATTCACTTCATTCATTTATGACGTCGGACCCACCTCCCCACCCCCATTATAATTCGCAAAACGATTAAAGTGGCAGAAATGATTTGGTTAAAAGAAAACGTTAGAACATTATTCTATAAACAATTATGATTATATACTGGGGGCTGTGCCCTCCAGACCCCCCAATTAATTGAAATTCAGGATCACCGTAGGGGGTCCCCATGCAGTGTTTAACCCCCCCTCGCCGACCCCCCCACAAGTAGTCCCCTTGAATTTACTCCAAAAAGGTGAAACATATTGGAACACGGACGAAATAGTTTACGTCCCATCGTTCGCACCGCCGATCGTAATGTTTCCTCTCTTTCTCCCTTCTGTCAATCTCTATGTCTTAACTATATATAGACCTCCCTTAAACTCCCACGCAGAAAATGTTAACTTTATCTCGTCAATCCAACAATTTTGGGTAAATGTTGCGAGTATGGGCGGATGCGATTCTAGCTTATTTTGAGGGCCGGCTCGTCGGGGGGATGGGCTACGATGATCCAGAGATTTCAATCATTCCGAAGAGTCTGGGGGCAAAGCCCCCCAGTATACTTGACTGCACTGGATCTAACCCAGCATGCATCTGACCCTACATTTGTGGGTAAATATTGCGATTATGGGCGGATCTGGGGAGGGGGCATGTAAGATGCGCACATCATCCAAACAACGCGTCGCTGTAACTGTGAAGCGCATAGTTCTATACAAGGATTTTTGTATTTTCTTCGTAAACTTAAGTTTGAGGATTATATAATGTACAAGTATAAAGAAAGAATTAAAGAAAAAAAGAATCATTATATTGAATGTTATCGATAATATCGAGTGGAAATAGGGGGAAGGGGTGCAGTTCCGCAGGGCTTATACACGAGTCGTCACTGCTGAACATCCTTTACCCCCTTCTTCTGCCACTATAACCTTTTTATAGTCCAAAAAGACCACAAGCATAACCTCCAAACAACTCTTCCAATGAACCTTGCTACACAAACCTTACCTTGCGTTTTGCTGCCTCCGCCTCTTTTGTTGCAGGAACCCTTGTCGCCAGCGGTGGTCATTCAGGAGCAAATCTCCCTACTGCTGGTCACCTCGTCAGCGGAAAACCGGACTCAAGACTTCCACGTCCCGTTGGACGCCATCTCGGAAAGAACCTTCGCTCCGTCAACCTCCACCCGTGTTGGGCTTCGCCCAGCGCTATTGACACTGCCATAGCGAATAAGTGTCCCCGTGTTCGCAACTAAACCACTGGCACTGTGACACACTCCAGTGGCGTCGTAGGGAGACCTTTACGTTATCAAAACTATCAAGACCATATTAAAGGGGGTAACTTTCGTAGGTGGAGCGTGTTTGTAACACTGCACTCGAAGTAATTAAACTCATTTTATATCATGTATTTCTGCAGTACTCCAAATATAAAAAAAACTGAATCATTTCTATATATGTATTGTATATGCAACCTCAGCGGAGGGATGAGAGATCCCCCACATATTATATAACTCAGTTGAGAATTCTCCTATATAAAACCTTTCCCCTAGAATTACAGCAAACTTTCTTAAATTGCTTAGCAATATCGGTACCACCTTGCTTACAATCTTTCCCAACGAACTTTGCTCTCCATCATTGTGTTTTTGCTCTCGTCCCGCAAGGTTTGTCCAATAGATGCTCCAACATGGTTTGTAAATTCATCTCATAACGTCTGGGTACTTGCCATATGTATTTTCATTTATTACAGACGCAGACCCCAATTTACATTTACCATTGTGAATCTTAAAATATTTTAAATTCCTACATTAATTGTGATTCCAAAAATCCTAAATTAATTGTAATTACTCATTCTCTATGTATCACTCTCGCACTTACCGCCAATATTTATCTTACTGTATCGCGTTCAATCAGTCATCTTGTAAACTAATGATCTCGTCACTTACAAAAAAAATTCCTGCAACCTAATCAATTCGGATTATTTGCTATTTAATTCTTAAATACATTATATTTTCGTTGTCGTTGTTTGTCCTTTCCCTAGAGCTCGCCGATGCGTTAACTTTCCACCCACGCTGCTCATTAGGTTTAAATTCATTAGTCAATCATTCCGCTCAAAAATTTACCTGTATTGATTTTTGTGCTTGCTATCTAGGCCAAATGGCACACACTAATTAATACGTAGGAAGAGCTTTTTTTAAATTTTTTTTTTATCCACATTTTTTCTGGTGTGCCTCTTACCCTGTTCAAAAAAAGTCCCGAAACAGCGCAGCCCCTCGTTTCTTGGCCTCCTTCCCTTAGTGTTTTGCATGAATTCTCTGAGCATGGGTTAGATCCTATTGCACAGGCCCCACGAGAGAGGGTGAAGCCGGTGCACCGCACCAGGGCCCATAAGAGTCTAGGGGGTCCATGAATATCAAAGTTCGTTTCAGTGCAGCCAAACAGATTTCTGACACCTTCAGCTTTCTTTGGAACTACCAAAAGATGTCAGAAAAAAAATTGAAGTGCAAAACAGCTAAACTAGCGGATAAGTATTCTAAAGACATCAGCAGTGAAGACCTTGTGCAGGAAATGAATCACATAACAATGGTTCACAATGCCAATTTTGGTAGAAAACAGTTGGGTGCATTGCGACTGTTAAATGCTTTGGCAGAGTACAGATTAGAAAGTATATTTCTCAACCTCAGTGTCAGCTTGAGGATGTTTCTTACAGCACCAGCCACAGTAGAATAAACAGAAAAGAGCTTCAGTAAGCTTAAGCTCATCAAAAATTGTCTCAAGTCCACCATGGGTCAGGGTCACCTGAATAACCTGGCTAGGCTCAGTATTGAATTTGACATTGCAAAATATATAGACTTTGACACTGTAAACCGTAGTTTTGCCCCCCAAAAAAGTCACGCAAGGCAACCCTGTTTTAATCAAATGAGTCTATTTACTAAGTTTACTATCATTTATATATTTCTGTAGACTGTAGCATTCAGTGATGAATGATTTAGGTATATTTGTAAATAATTAATGATATAGACATGCATCAAGTGTAAATTGTGATTAAGATGTACATTTATGTATATGGCTACTATTGTTTTGTATATAAGAGGCTTACTAAAAATTCCAAATGGCAAATTTGATTTTTATTCTTTTTCCTTTATCATGTATGAAATGCTTGTACATTTTTTATGTTCATTATTAAGCCAAGAAGTAAAAATACAGGGAGTTTTTGCTAAATTCTTGTCCTTCTATTACTAATATTAGGATTATAGAATTATTAAATTTGTTTTGCTAGTGAGAATTGCTATACTATTAATGTTAAATTTGATATATAGTTGTGAAATTCACAAAACAACTAACTGTGTTATGCGTATTCTCAGAGATCCGCCTGAGACATTTTGAAATTAACTAATAACATTGGTAAATGGTTATAATGTAAAACTATAATAAATATAGCATATCATTTTCTAGTTATAGTATTGAAAAGCTGATTCAGCTCTTAATCCTTTATGATTTATAAATTATAAGGGGGGGCCAAAAAAAAGTCTCGCACCAGCACATTTCTTTCCTCTCAAGAGCCATGCTATTGCAGTCTTATATGCTTGTAATCATCCTCTCCCTGAAGTTTTTTGTTGTTTCTTGATACACCAATCTTAATTCTCAGTATGTCAAAACCAATTAACAATGGACGATGTCTATGAGGTGTTGCTTCATCGTTACCAGTAACCCTTTTTCCCATACTAAAATTCGTTACACTTTTCTCACCTCTAAAATGACTCATTTGCATTCCCTTTAGGCTCAGATCCACCACATACTTCCTATCTTCTTCGTCTCGTTTTTTACCATCCTCTTCCTGGCTTTCAAGAACACCAGGAAATATAAGATTACACCTCCTAGATTCCTCCTCCTTAAATTCCTTGATCATTTCCTCCGTGCTACATTTTCCAAATTGTCCTCCTATTGTTATTATTATGTAATTAATTAGTGTTTATTTAGCCTAGATAGCAACGATAATTAATAACAATAATTATTGAGATGAAAATTGAATAATGAACATAGGCCTAACGAGACAGAAAATCGACAGTTAAGGCGTTTGCGAACTAGAAAGAATGGAAGAATGAAGAATGACGAAAATAAAATGTATTTAAGAATTAACAAATGAAAACAGGATGGATTGAATATAATTTTAGACAAATTGGTATAATCCTGTATACCAATTTGTCTAAAGTTATATTGAATAAGAAGTTAAATATGATGTTAAATAAAATAGGATCATAATACGATATTAAATTGGATGTAAACAGTAGTGTTAATAATAGTGTACGATAATGGTATGTTAGCGAATCACAATGAGATATTAATTAGTTTGTTAGCTATAACAAAGAAATATCAAATAGTATGTAAATTAATAATTTGTTAGCGATCACAATAATTTCACGGATGACAAAAGCAACAATAGTAAATTGGGGTCTGGAATGAATTCAAAAATGTCTATATTTAAAGTACTTAAATGAAAACAGGATGGATTTAAAATCTAAATAGTTCGACGCCTTTCATTTGAACTAACCTTTTTAGAGAGCGACGCGTGCGAGAGTGGAAGATTTTCGATTACACATTTTCTGAGTTTTTGCAGTTAGTTAATTGGAACGTATTTCGAGAGAGCTTAATATATATATATATATATATATATATATATATATATATATATATATATATATATATATATATATATATATATGATTTCTAATTACAGAAGCTTCCTTCTTAGACAAATTATTTCCGGTGCGATGGCGTAGGAATCAATTTTTTTCAGCCATTGTGACTTGTCACATAAACTCAGTGTAATAAAATCTCTAATATATAGAGGTTACCATCTTTTCCCCCATTATTCTCTAATGCACAATGAATTCCAGACTCTAAAGTCTTATTTTAAAAATAATTGTTACCACCTATCTTTGGTTGACAAATTAATCAATAATTTTTGAACCAAAATTTACTCTCCATCCTTCCTCTCATATGTTGTTCCCCAAAATGGAAATTTTATCTTAGTACCTGAAAAGAAACCTTACAATAAATTATTCACTAGAAAACGCAACAAATAACTCAAAAATATTTCTTTCATACAAAAGACAAACTTCCTCTTGAAATGAGCAGCCGTGTTGTTTACGCTTTTACCTCTTGTTGTTTGCAAGGAACCTATATTAGTAGTACGGTGTTCGCTCATTGAAATCGGTTTTGTTCTCACATGGGAATAAGCCATCGCACTGGAATATATATATATATATATATATATATATATATATATATATATATATATATATATATATATATATATATATTGTTGTTTTAACTTCTCACTCAGCTTGCTTCAATTTACATTCAGATATAAGTTACTTTGAAGATAAATTGATTTAAATTATTTTGAGTAATACAGAAAGCATATACACGTACATTATTTTGTTTATTTTTGGAGTAGTGCGTATTATTAACAATCAGGCAGTGTTACAAATACTCCCCACCAAAAAAAGTTACTCCCACCACCCTTATTATTACCCCGATATGTCTTCCTGGAATAAGTGGGCGTTATCGTGATAACGATATCGGGGTAACGGTTATCCAATATTTTTTTCGCGTTATCGATTCATCGGTATCACCAATACTTTTGTTCCAAATTAGCGATAATCGATAATATCAGTTTTTGGTTCCAGTTTAGCACAGGGGCGAGACGCGTGTGCCTTGGAGTCAGAAATAGGTAGGTCCGAGCTGGGAAGAGGATCCTCAAAACCTATGAGACGATGAAGTAGAGCCTCACCAGGTAAGAAACTAAGAAACAATATTCAAATATTCTTACTATTGTATTATAAAATAACGCTATATATAGTCAATAATTAATATTGTATTATAATTTTGGATTTATCAGTTATTACCTTATCGGGCGATAAATTTATCGCCAGTTATCGATTATCGCCGATAAGGTTATTATTATCGATTCATCGGTTATCGTGATACATTTTTCATTATCGCTCCCACCTATGTTTCCTGCCCGCCGTGCTTACGGGACTCAGCGCCTCGGCCGGCCCCAACTCAGCCACTTCTCCTTCTTTCAGACAGCCTATATTTCTCCTTTACTTCCTCACTTCTCCCACAACTTTCTCTGGTCGGCCTCTATTCCTCAGGGTAGATGTTGACCTCCTTCAGAGCCAACTATCCCGGATCGGGGCTGAGGGGGGAGGGGACAATGTTCCCTAACCCCTACGCTCCGGTTTTGGATGGTGGGTTTTTAGCAACCTGCTTCATCCCCACTCATACCTTTCTCACATCACCTTTCCTTCTCTCTTCACACTCTATCAATTTTACGCCGTGCCTAAGGTGAAGCTGCCTTGCCGAAGGGCTGCCAGGTCACCAGGCGGGAGGGGTGACTTGAATAGCGTTACCTGGCTCTGCTAGCCCCGTACGCACCCCTTGCAAGGCGGGATACTGCGGGGGATAATGAGCATCTCCATTCCGTAAAAAAATCAAGGTCCAAGCCCGATAGTGAAAATCTAAAAAAAACACATATATTTCCATTTCCCCCTCACAGTCAACGAAGCCGCCCTCGGGCACAGAAAAAAAAATGGAGATCCTCCCCCCCTCCCTGTGGTCTCGCAGGGGACCCTCCAAATCTTTCTAACCGGAGAAGAGGTTTACTCCTCTCCTTCGCCTACGGGTGTAGGGGACTCCCCCTCACCCCCTTGTCTGGAAGTGCTTTCGGGCACCTCCCTTTTTCCAGCGGCAGTCCCCCCTTTACTTTCCAAGGGGACTGCCAAGAAAGCCAGCAGGCAGCCCATAGCCGACCGCTCTCCAATGAAGTGGCTCGGTAGGGCAAACCCCCTTAGGGGGAAGAGGGAATCCAGGTTCCATCGGTCGCTTCCATCAATCGACCTGCTGGCTAAAATAATAAACCTAGCAGGGGTCAAAGCTTGTGCCTCCCGAGACAAGACTCATGACACTGCTGCCAATAGGACCTGTGATGTCGGGGGGGGGGGGGGGGGCAACTGGAGGTCATCGACCACCCCCCAATCAAAATCAGGCCGTGCATCCGAAGAGCACAAAGATAGGTCAATGCAATTTTTTTTTTTTTTTTTTTTAAGAGCTCATCTGGCGACTGCCTACTTGGGCATTAGTCGCCGTATTAAAACTGGCCTAGTTCTAGGCTACTTTAAAATGAAATTAAAGAAAAAAAAAAAAAAAACACCCCAAAAGGGGGAAAGGAAGCAAGCTGGTGCGTCGGGGAGAGGTCCCCCCGGCGCAGGAGCGTGCAACTAAAGAAAAAAAAACAAACAAACAAAAAACAAAACAAATGCAAAAAAACAAAAAAAAAACAAACAAACCTTGCTTAAATAATAGGGAGAAGGCCGGCCTCCCCCAAGAAGTCAACAAGTCCGTGTGCACGAATCTGTCCCAAGCACAAGGGACAGGCGGTAGCGACCCCGCCCATCCCGGTACTGGGACAGGTATCGTGCGCGAAGATCACCCAGACTGGGACATTCGACAAGAATGTGCCGAACAGTCTGGGGGACGACGCAGTCGTTGCAATAGGGCGCAGGCGAGCGCTCCATCAGATAGCGATGCGTCACACGAGTGTGTCCGATTCGGAGACGACAGAAAGCAACCTGAAGCCGCCGCGGCATTGGGGGATAGGTCCATGGGAACAGTCGCGGCGCAATGGCACGCAACTTTAAGTTCCCTTCGACCGTCTCCCATCTTCTTTGCCAAGCAGTCCGAAGAGCTGCCCGTATTCCTGCCATGTAGTCGGTGTGAGGAAGAGCGAAACGCTGGTCCGGTCGCAGAGTCCTCGCGGACTCTTTGGCGCCCTCATCGGCGCGCTCATTCCCCGCAATTCCTACATGTCCAGGAACCCAGCAGAAGATAATCTCGACATCTGCCCGGCTCGCCAAAACCGTGGCGTCACGGATATCGCGAACCAGGGGATGCGGAGATTCCAATGCCCCGAGAGCACTCAGGGCGCTTTGTGAGTCGCTATAGATCACAATCCGGTCTCCGAACCGGGCACGTCGCGTAATCTCCCGTACCGAGTGGTGTATTGCCACCAGCTCGGCCGTGAAGACAGACGCAGCGCCTGGTAGAGCCCCGCTGACTTCAAACAGAGGGGATACGGCGTGGAAGCCGACCCCCTCTTGGGACTTGGAGCCATCCGTATACACTGGCACGGTACCAGCGTGACACGATGTGTGCTCCAAAAAGGTCGAACGCGATACTCCCGGCGCAGTACAAGCTTTGGGAGCAGAGGCGTGGCGACAAATAGCCAAATGTGGTACCCTCCAGGCTGGCGTCCTGGGCAGAACCAGGGGCGCCACCGGCCCGAGAGCTATATCTACCTCTCGAAGGAGTTTCCTGGCCCTAAACCCAAAGGGCTTAGGGTATGACTGGCGTCTCTCGGCGGCATAGGCACCATCGAGATCAGCTGCGGATGCAGTGAGAGCTGTTGGCGACTGAGGGAGGCGCCGGGCTCGCGCGTACAGGCGAGTGATGCACTGCACGCGGCGCAGAGCGAGTGGCATCTCCCCAGCATCGACCAACAGGCTCTCAATGGGGGAAGTGCGGAAGGCACCGGTCGCAAGGCGAAGGCCGGTGTGGTGGATCGAATCCACCTTCCGCAATAAACGCTCGGCTGCGGATGCATAAAACTCGCATCCGTAGTCGAGCTTCGAGCGAACAAAGGGTCGATAAAAAAGTAAGGCGGTAGCCCTATCAGCGCCCCAAGCGCTGAACGTCACGGAACGGAGAATGTCCATGGCGCGGGTACAAGAGACCCTAAGGCTGCGAATATGAGCCTCCCAGGTGAGGCGTCGGTCGAATACAAGACCAAGGAAACGGTGCGACTCAACCACATCCAGGCGCACCCCATTAAGAAACAAATCTGGGTCGGGGTGAAGCCGTGGATGGCGGCAGAAGTGCACCACCTTAGTCTTGGCCAAAGAAAACCGAAACCTGTGCGCTTCGGCATAGCGAGAGACGCGGTTCAATGCCTGTTGGAGTCGACGCTCCAGAGTTGGCATCTGGGCCGCGCCAAAAGAGATCGAAAGGTCGTCCACGTAGAGCGTAGCGAGAACATCTTCCGGCAGCACCGAGGTGATTCCGTTGATGCTCAGGGCAAAGAGTGTGACACTGAGGACACTTCCCTGCGGGACACCCTCTTCCTGCTCCTTTAGGCCGGAGAGGGCTCCCCCCACCCGTACGCGGAATCGACGATCTCGCAAAAATTCAGATATAAAAATTGGGAGGCGTCGCCTCGCCCCCATCGTGTGGAGAGTCTCCATGATACCGTATCGCCATGCGGTATCATAGGCCTTCTCCAGATCAAAAAACACCGTGGCGTAGTGCTGTCTACGAAGGAAAGCCTCGCAGACGGCACTTTCCAGTCGGAGCAGAGCATCCGACGTGGAGTGGAACTTACGGAAGCCGCACTGTGCAGAAGACAGATGGCCTCCGCTGTCCAGGAAATAGGCTAATCTAACATTTACCAATTTCTCCATCAACTTGCACACGCAAGAGGTTAGAGAGATTGGGCGGAAACCGGTCGGAGTAGAGTGATCTCTCCCCGGCTTGCGAAAGGCGAGCACAGTAGCGATTCGCCAGGAGTCTGGGAGAAGACCTTCCACCCAGATCCTGTTGAACAAATCTAACAAAAAGGCCATGCCTCGCTCACCCAGGTGTCGAAGCATGGCGTACGGGACATCGTCCGCACCATGGGCGGTGTCCGCGCACGAAGCGAGAGCGGAACGCAACTCACTCACAGTAAACTTGTCGTTGAAGGGTTCTCCGCCTCTGGAGGTAAAGTCCAGCCGGCGGCCTTCCGCGACATCACGACGTGCATTGAATACTGGCGGAGCAGCATCACGGCTAGAGAATGCGGAAAAAGCGGTCGCTAAGGATTCCGCCACGGACGCGGGGTCCGAGATTGCGGTCCCATTCTCCTGGAGAACGGGAGGGGGGTCCTGCGAGAACTTGCCCCGAATCCTTTTGACTCGCTTCCACACCTCAGCTAAAGGGGTCTTCCCGTTAAGTGAAGACACGTATGCCCGCCAAGAAGAGCAACGGGCGTGCTTCGAAATATACCGGAACCTAGCCCTAGCCCGACGAAATTCAGCGACAGTGAAATCGTTCGGGTGGCGCTTATAGCGCATGTAGGCATAACGCTTCTGTTTGAGGGCCGTCTCACACTCGGCCGACCACCATGGGAGTGGTCGGCGTGCAAAACGGCCAGACGTTCTGGGAATAGTAGTCAGGCCCGCGGCGATGAGGTTGCCGGAGAAGAACTCAACGGCCTCATCTACCGACCTAAACTCCTCGACTGAGATAGAGAATTCAGTGATTCCTAAAATGCAGGCCAACGCGCCCGCGCCAAGCACCACCGAGGTGGTCTCTCAGGCGGCAGTTGACCTGAAAATGATATTTGAATGGGAAAGTGATCACTACCATGGAGGTCATCGACCACCCCCCAATCAAAATCAGGCTGTGCATCCGAAGAGCACAAAGATAGGTCAAGGCAAGAAAATGAAGCGGTTCTCGGACAGTGATGCGTAAACTCATCCACGTTTAGGACACCCATCTCAAGCTCTTCGATCAGATCGGCAAGGACTTGTCCCCTGGGATTTATGGAGTAATCTCCCCAGAGAGGATGCCTGCCGTTCAGATCTCCAAGCAAGAGATAGGGCCTCGGCAACCGTGCCACGACGCGGCGGAAGTCCCCCGCGTCGAAGTCAGCTGACGGTGGAATGTACGCAGAAATGATAGTATACCTCCTATCCAGGTGTAGCTGCACAGCCACTGCCTGAAAGGAGGTATCTAAAGAGAAAGGAAGAACGGAGACATCATGCCGGGTGTAAACCGCGCATCCCCCAGCCCGGCCATCCCGCGGTGGTGGGGTCGCAAGACCCTTATACCCCGGGAGGGCAGGCAGGGGGCACGCGCCTAGCATGGTCTCCTGCAAAAAAATAGCTAACGGGGAACGGGACGAGGCGAGCCTCCGCAGCTCCTCCCAGTTGGCCCGGAGTCCACGGCAATTCCATTGATGGAATATGCCCTCCAGGCCTAGCTCGGAGGAGACGCGGGGGCCCTCCTCGAATTGAAGACCCTCACGGGAATGGCCGTACGCTTTCCGGGGGCAGAACCCCGGGCGCTGTTGGCCGGACAAAGCGCTGGAGGCGCTGTCGCCTTCGAGGACTTATTGGGGGAAGTTGGGCTCGCCATGCGAGTCTTTTCCTCCCTCCGCCTCGAAACCTTAGGCGGGCGCTGCGGCTTCGGAGGCGGGGGGGCCTCTTTTCGAGGAACCACCGTCTCCGAGCCACTCGCTCCACCTCGGGGCGTGGGCAAAGGGGCCGAAGCTCCTTTGTTGCTGTCCTCCTTTCGGGGGACAGCTTTAGGAACCCCCGAAGATGGCCTAGCGACCATCTTCAGGGGTGTTGCCTCCTGTGAGTCTAACGACTCGGTGGAGGCGCGTGGCCGTTTCGCCTTGCGGGAAACGGTCACGCTGGGGGAAGAGGGGGGAGCCCTGGTTTTAGCCGGGGCTGGGTATGAACCCTTTTTGCCGCCAACTTTACCAGGGGAGCGCCCGGGTTGGGTAGAGCCCGCAGAAGGGCTCCGAATGGGCGCGGAAACAACCGTGCTCGTTGGCCTGGATGGGCCAGGAGCAGAGGGTGCCTTTCGAACTACTGAGGCATATGACGTCCCAGGCAGCGCTGGGCGCGCCAGGACCAAGTCCTTAGCCTCGCGGAATGAGAGTCTATCCTGGGCCTGAACGGCCAGGATTTCTTTCTCCAGGAGATATGCACCACATTGCTTCGAAGAAGCAGGGTGCGGCTCTCCGCAATTGACACACTTGGCCACACACGATTTGGACTTATCGTGTGCGACCTTGGAGCAATTTACACAGACTTCGGGTGACCCCGACTTTGCACGTCTACATGAGCGATTCGTATGGCCGAAGCGGTGACAGTAATAGCACCGCCGCGGCAGTGGCACGAATGCCTTCACGCGGTAGCGGTACCAACCGGCACGCACCGACTCAGGGAGCTTGTCACAGTCGAACGTGACGAAGAGTGAAGGGGTGGGTCTCGAAGCCCACCCCTGTTTTCTCATCACACGTTCGACCTTGACCGCCCCATGGTCGGCCAGCTCTAGGGTGATGTCCTCAATGGAGTAGTCAACGAGTTCCCTCGCATAAACTACTCCTTTCACAAAGTTCATGGTAGAGTGCGGCGTCACACTCACCGGACTGCCATGGAGTGTCCGAAAAGCACTTATCTTGGCCGCCTCGGCGGGATTCGCCGCATTCGCCAGAAGGCTCCCGTCCGAGAAACGGGTCACCTTCGGCTCTCTACCAATTGCACTAGCTAATCCTCTCCTCTGATGGATCATGTTGCCCTTGGACAACATGGTGCCATCAGTGGAGCGAATAACGAGGAAGCGTTTGAAGCCAGCGGGCTCGAAAACGCCAGGTAACCTCTGAATCAGAGGCCCCGATGTCATCGAGGCTCCGCCCTGTGCACTTTTGGTGTTAGTCTTGGTCAGGGGCTCTGCACACGAGGGGGTAGAGGGGCTGGATGTGCCGATCTTGGCTTGGTCGCCTACCAAAGTGGTAGCAGACCCATCCGTCCCCGCAGCCCCCGCGGATGGAGAGGAGCCCCGAGTCTTTTTCGTCTTTTTCTTTTTTGGAGAGGAGGGCGGGGAATGAACCCGCTTTTCACCACCGCCGGCAGAAGCCCCCAGGCCAGAAGGACCGGCCTCAGCCAGGTCCCTCTCCGAAATGGAGAAGGTCCTGGTTGTCGTGGGGGCACCTGTCGGAGGAGATCCCTCCCCTCCTTTTACTGCCTCGGAGCCCTCAGCCATTTGAGGAGGACCTTGCATAGGGGCGGATTCGAGTTCGGTGCTTGGCGCCGAGCCCGAATTCCCCCCCATGGAAGGCCCTACCGTCTGAGGCTGGGTCTCCTCAAAGACCATGTTTATCACAGGAGGGGCCTCCAGTTGGCCATCCCCTCCCAGGACATCGCAGGTCCCCTTGGCAGTGTCGCCAGTCTTGTGTGGGGAGGCACAGGCCTTGACCCCAGCAAGGTTTAAAATTCTTGCCAGCAGGTCTTTTGAGGGAAGCGACCGAAGGGGCCTGGCTTCCCTCTCCCCCCTAAGGGGGTTTGCCCTACCGAGCCGCTTTGATGGGGAGCGGCTGGCTAAGGGCTGCCTGCTGGCTTTCTTGGCAGTCCCCTTGGAAAGAAAAGAGGGGACTGCCGCTGGGAAAAGGGAGGTGCCCGAAAGAACCTCCAGAGAAGGGGGTGAGGGGGAGTCCCCTGCACCCGTAGGCGAAGGAGAGGAGTAAGCCTCCTCTCCGGTTAGAGAAATATGGAGGGTCCCCTGTGCAAGCACAGGGGGGGGAACCACCATTTTTTTGCTGGAGCTGCCCGAGGGCGGCTCCGTCGATGGAACAGGGAAAGTTGAGGGTTGGGTTTTTTTTTTTTTATCATCATTGGGCATGGTGACCCTTTTTTAAACACGGGATGCAATCGCGCACACCTCTCGCAGTAGCCCGCACTGTGAGAGGTGCTTACAAGCCCGGCAGAGCCAGGCGCCGCCATTTGGGACCACCCCTCCCGCCTGGTGGCCTGGCAGTCCATCGGCATGGCGGCTCCACCTTGGACACGGCGTAAAAATTAATAGATTGTGAAGAGGAGAGGAAAAGGGATGTGAGGAAGGTATGGGTGGGAATGAAGCAGGTAGTTAAAAACCAGCCACCCAAGACCGGAGCTCAGGGGTTAGGGAACATTGTCCCCCACCCCCTCACCCCCGATGCGGGACGGTTGGCTGAAAGGAAGGTCAGCATCTACCCTGTGAAATTGGAGGCTGACCAGAGAAAAATGTGGGAGAGGTTGTGTGAAAAGAGAGGAAACAAGTGTTTTGAAGGAAGGAAGAGAGGCTAAGCTGGGGCCGGACGGAGCGCTGGATCCCGTCAGCACGGCGGCCAGAGTGGCAAATCGCCGCGCCCCTTACGGGGTCAAAGTGCAGAAGACAGATGGCCTCCGCTCTCCAGGATAAAGGTTAATCTAGCATTTACCAATTTCTCCATCAACTTGCACACGCAAGAAGTTAGAGAGATTGGGCGGAAACCGGTCGGAGTAGAGTGATCTCTCCCCGGCTTGCGAAAGGCGAGCACAGTAGCGATTCGTCAGGAGTTTGGGAGAAGACCTTCCACCCAGATCCTGTTGAACAAATCTAACAGAAAGGCCATGCCTCGCTCATCCAGGTGTCGAAGCATGGCGTACGGGACATCGTCCGGGCCATGGGCGGTGTCCGCGCACGAAGCGAGAGCGGAGTGCAACTCACTCACAGTAAACTTGTCGTTGAAGGGTTCTCCGCCTCTGGAGGTAAAGTACAGCCGGCAGCCTTCCGCGACATGACGACGTGCATTGAATGTTGGCGGAGCAGCATCACGGCTAGAGAATGCGGAAAAAGCGGTCGCTAAGGATTCCGTCACGGAAGCGGAGTCCGAGATTGCGGTCCCATTCTCCTGGAGAACGGGAGGGGGGTCCTGCGAGAACTTGCCCCGAAACCTTTTGACTCGCTTCCACACCTCTGCTAAAGGGGTCTTGCCGTTAAGTGAAGACACGTATGCCCGGAAAGAAGAGCGGCGGGCGTGCTTCGAAATATACCGGAACCTAGCCCTAGCCCGACGAAATTCAGCGACAGTGAAATCGTTCGGGCGGCGCTTATAGCGCACGTAGGCATAACGTTTCTGTTTGAGGGCCGTCTCACACTCGGCCGACCACCATGGGAGTGGTCGGCGTGCAAAACGGCCAGACGTCCTAGAAATAGTAGTCAGGCCTGCGGCGATGAGGCTGCCGGAGAAGAACTCAACGGCCTCATCTACCGACCTAAACTCCTCGACTGAGATAGAGAATTCAGTCATTTCCTGAAGTGCAGGCCACCACGCCCGCGCCAAGCACCACCGAGGTGGTCTCTCAGGCGGCAGTTGCCCTGAAAAGGATATTTGAATGGGAAAGTGATCACTACCATGGAGGTCATCGACCACCCCCCAATCAAAATCAGGCTGTGCATCCGAAGAGCACAAAGATAGGTCAATGCATTAAATGAAGCGGTTCTCGGACAGTGATGCGTAAACTCATCCACGTTTAGGACACCTATCTCAAGCTCTTCGATCAGATCGGCAAGGACTTGTCTCCTGGGATTTATGGAGTAATCTCCCCAGAGAGGATGTCTGCCGTTCAGATCTCCAAGCAAGAGATAGGGCCTCAGCAACCGTGCCACGACGCGGCGGAAGTCCCCCGCGTCGAAGTCAGCTGACGGTTGAATGTACGCAGAAATGATAGTATACCTCCTATCCAGGTGCAGCTACACAGCCACTGACTGAAAGGCGGTATCTAAAGAGAAAAGAAGAACGGAGACATCATGCCGGGTGTAAACCGCGCATCCCCCAGCCCGGCCATCCCCCTGTCGCCCGGGAGGGCGGGCAGGGGGCACGCGCCTAGCATGGTCTCCTGCAAAAAGATAGCTAACGGGGAACGGGACGAGCCTCCGCAGCTCCTCCCAGTTGGTCCGGAGTCCACGGCAATTCCATTGAAGGAATATGCCCTACAGGCCTAGCTCGAAGGAGACGCGTGGGCCCTCCTCGAACAAAGACCCTCACGGGAATGGCCGTACGCTTCCCGGGGGCAGAACCCCAGGCGCTGTTGGCCGGACAAAGCGCTGTCGCCTTCGAGGACTTATTGGGGGAGGTTGGGCTCGCCATGCGAGTCTTTTCCTCCCTCCGCCTCGAAACCTTAGGCGGGCGTTGCGGCTTCGGAGACGGGGAAAGGTCTTTTCGAGGAACCACCGTCTCCGAGCCACTCGCTCCACCACTAGGCGTGGACGAAGGAGCCGAAGCTCCTTTGTTGCTGTCCTCCTTTCGGGGGACAGCTTTAGGAACCCCGGAAGATGGCCTAGCGACCATCTTCAGGGGTGTTGCCTCCTGTGAGTCTAACGACTCGGTGGAGGCGCATGGCCGTTTCGCCTTACGGGAAACGGTCACGCTGGGGAAAGAGGGGGAAACCCTGGTTTTAGCTGGGGCTGGGTGTGAACCCTTTTTGCCGCCAGCTTTACCATAGGAGTGCCCGGGTTGAGTAGACCACATAGAAGGGCTCCAGATGGGCGCGGAAACAACCGTGCTCGTTGGCCTGGATGGGCCAGGAGCCGAGGGTGTCTTTCTAACTATTAAGGCATATGACGTCCCAGGCAGAGCCGGGCGCGGCAGGACCAAGTCCTTAGCCTCGCGGAATGAGAGTCGATCCTGGGCCTGAACGGCCAGGATTTCTTTCTCAAGGAGATATGCACCACATTGCTTCGAAGAAGCGGGGTGTGGCTCTCCGCAATTGACACACTTGGCCACACACGATTTGGACTTATCGTGTGCGGCCTTGGAGCAATTTACACAAACGTCGGGTGACCCCAACTTTACACGTCTACAAGAACGATTCGTATGGCCGAAGCGGTGACAGTAATAGCACCGCCGCGGCAGTGGCACGAATGCCTTCACGCGGTAGCGGTACCAACCGGCACGCACCGACTCAGGGAGCTTGTCTCAGTCAGACGTGACGAAGAGTGTAGGGGTGGGTCTCGAGGCCCCTCCCTGTTTACTCATCACACGCTCGACCTTGACCGCCCCAAGGTCGGCCAGCTCTAAGGTGATGTCCTCTATGGAGTAGTCAACGAGTTCCCTCGCATAAACTACTCTTTTCACAAAGTTCATGGTAGAGTGCAGTGTCACACTCACCGGGGTGCCATGAAGTGTCCAAAGAGCACTTATCTTGGCCGCCTCGGCGGGATTCGCCGCATTCGCCAGAAGGCTCCCGTCCGAGAAACGGGTCACCTTCGGCTCTCTACCAATTGCACTAGCTAATCCTCTCCTCTGATGGATCATGTTGCCCTTGGCCAACATGGTGCCATCAGTGGAGCGAATAACGAGGAAGCGTTTGAAGCCAGTGGGCTCGAAAACGCCAGGTAACCTCTGAATCAGGGGCCCTGATGTCATCGAGGCTCCCTGTGCCGATCTTGGCTTGGTCGCTTGCCAGAGTGGCAGCAGACCCATCTGTCCCTGTAGCCCCCGCGGATGGAGAGGAGCCCTCGAGTCTTTTTAGTCCTTCTTGTCTTTTTCTTCTTTTTAGGAGAGGAGGGCGGGGAATGAACCCGCCTCTTGACTCCGCCAACAGAAGCCCCTAGGCCAGATGGCCTGGCCTCAGCCAGGTCCTTCTCCGAAATGGAGAAGTTCCTGGCGGTCGCAGGGGCACTGGTCGGAGGAGATCCCTCCCCTCCTTGTACTGCCTCAGAAACCCTAACCGTTTGAGGAGGACCTTGCATAGGGGTGGATTTGGGTTCGGTGTTTGGTGCCGAGCCCGGACTCCCCCCCATGGAAGGCCCTACCCTCTGAGGCTGGGTTTCCTCAAGGACCATGTCTATCACAGGAGGGGCCTCCAGTTGGCCATCCCCTCCCAGGACATTGCAGGTCCCCTTGGCAGTGTCGCCAGTCTTGTGTGGGGAGGCACAGGCCTTGACCCCGGCAAGGTTTAAAATTCTTGCCAGCCGGTCTTCTGAGGGAAGCGACCGAAGGGGCCTGACTTCCCTCTCCCCCTAAGGGAGTTTGCCCTACCGAGCCGCTTACACGAGGGGCGGTCGGCAATGGGCTGCCTGCTGGCTTTCTTTGCAGTCCCCTTACAAAGAAAAGGAGGTGCCCGAAAGCACCTCCAGAGAAGGGTGTGAGGGGGAGTCCCCTACACCCGTAGGTATAGGAGAGGAGTAAGCCTCCTCTCCAGTTAAAGAAGTATGGAGGGTCCCCTGCGCAATTACAAGGGGAGGGACCTCCATTTTTTTCGGTGGAGCTGCCCGAGGGCGGCTCCGTTGATGGAACAGGGGAAGTTGAGGGTTGGGGTTTTTTTTATATTCATCATTGGGCATGGTGGCCCTCTTTTTTACACAGGATGCAATCGCGCATCACCTCTCGCAGTAGCCCGCACTACAAGAGGTGCTTGCAGGCCCGGCAGAGCCTGGCGCCGCCATTTGGGACCACCCCTCCCGCCTGGTGGCCTGGCAGTCCATCGGCATGGCGGCTCCATCTTAGACACAGCGTAAAATCAAGGATAGACAGTGAATTGAGGATGAAAGGGATATGAGGAAGGTATGGGTGGGAATGAAGCAGGTTGTTAAAAAAAACAACATCCCAAAACGGAGCTCAGGGGTTAGGGAACATTGCCCCCTCAGCCCCGATCCGGGACGGTTGGCTTGAGAAGAAGGTCAGCATCTACCCTGTGAAATTAGAGGCTGACCAGAGAAAGTTGTGGGAGAGGTTGTATGAAAAGCGACGAGGTAGGGGAGAAATACAGGCTATCTAAAGGAAGGAAGAGAGGCTAAGCTGGGGCCGGACGGAGCGCTGGATCCCGTCAGCACAGCGGCCAGGATGGCAAATCGCCGCGCCCCTTACAGGGTAGGAACCCCGGAAGATGGCCTGCCGACCAATTTCAGGGGGTGTTGCCTCCTGTGAGTCTAACGACTTGGTGGAGGCGCATGGCCGTTTCGCCTTACGGGAAACGGTCATGCTGGGGGAATGGGGGGGAGGAGTAAGCCTCCTTTCTGGTTAGAGAAGTTTTGAGGGTCCCCTGTGCAAGCACAGCGGGGGAAAGGGGGACCTCCATTTTTTCTTTGGAGCTGCCCGAGGGCGGCTCCGTCGATGTAAAAGGGCAAATGGGGAGAGATTTGGGTTTTTTTTTTGGTGTTCATTCATAGGGCATGGTGACCCTATTTTTTCTACGGGAAGCAATCGCTCATCACCCCTGGCAGTAGCCCACCTTGAAAGGGGTGCGTACAGGCTTGGCAGAGCCAGGTGCCTCCTTTCAGGACTACCCCTTCCAACCGGTGACCTGGCAGCTCCACCTTAACCACGGCGTAAAAAAATAGATAGTGATGAGAGAAGGAAAAGGGATGTGTGGGGATGAAGCAGGTTGTTAAAAACCCACCGTCCCAAACCGTTAGTCAGGGATTAGGGAACATTGTCCCTTCCCCTTTCAGCCATGATCCGGGATAGTTGGCTGAGAAGGAGGTCAGCATCTACCAGAGAAAGTTGTGGGAGAGGTTGTAGGGCAAGTGATTAAATAGTGGAGAAATACAGGCTGTTGGAAAGAAGGAGAAGAGGCTAAGCAGGCGCCAAACGGGGCACTGAGTACCATCAGCATAGCGGCCAGGAAGGCAAATTGCCATGCCTCTTACGAGGAGAGAACGTCAGAGAAGAGATTGGGGAGGGGGCGAGCTGCCCCCCCCCCCCTCAGCCTATGATGGGCCTCATGGAAGTCCAGCCTGACGGAGTTCCAAAAAGCCAGGACCTCCTCCTCAAAAAGGAATACGAGATAAGAACGAGAAGCGGCGCTATGGGAACCTCCACAATTTGCGCAACATTCATGATTCCCACAAGAGGAGCCATGATACGCCAATGCACAGGCCACACCGCGACGAGCCTGACTACAATTGCTGCTCATATGGCCAAACTGGTGGCAATTAAAACAACGTCTAGGAAGCTTGACATAACAGGGCACAGGGACAGGAGGATAACCAGCACAAACAAACTGGGGAAGATCCTGGCTCTCAAAGGTAACGATGAGCATACTCATAGGAACGTTAGCGGGACCAACAGACTTAGAAACCCTATAACGTCCGTAACCCTCCGGGATGAAAGTTTATCCTTTAGTCTAGAAACATATTGTAATAATTTGTTGGAACAAATCACTCCCTTAGCAAAATTAAGGTGAGGGTGGGGCACAACTGAAATGTCTGAAAGGAAAGACAAATCCCACATGGCACTACACTGCTCTCGTGAAGATACCTCAACCATTAAATTGGCACTACCATTGGCCCACATACGGCGGGGCGCACCACAGCGGGACTCAAACTCCTCATTCAAATCAAACTCATCCAATTTAGAAAGTGAAGACCCAGAACTGGAATTCAGCACCAGGAAAGGAGGATAATCAAAATCAGGATCTATCTCTTCTGCGAAGGGATCTAACAAGTGTGGAAAAGAGGATTTATTGACAGGCGTAGTACGAGAACCATAAGTAGAGAAATCTTTTGTTATTAACCATATAGGGTAGCGCAGTCACTGTCTACCATTGAGACACCTACTCTAGTGCCGGCCCAACCAGGAGGGTAAGCCTGTTGACCCCTGACCCAACCATTGTTTTAAAAATGGGAAGCCAACCTCTGAAATTTAACGGTTGGGAAAGCAAAGACCACCAAGAGCGACACTCCAGCTCAGGCACCCACCAACCAACACAGGCAGCTAAGGGTTCACACCCCCTCACAGACAGCTCTGATACACCAAAATCGACAAACAACCGTAGATGGGAGGACAATGCAGGGCCAAAGAGAATTGGTACACAAGACAAAGTAGCGGTTAGCAGAAGGAGAAAAAGGATGCCAAGCTGGGGCACTGAGTCCCGTCAGCATGGCGGCCAGGAGAGCAAATCACCATTTCCCTTATGGGGAGAGATTTCTAAACAGCAAAATAAAATTTATCCTTTGATAATAAGAAAATCAAACAAACATATCAACATTTACTAAATTCTGGAAGACAACAACATTTGGAAATGATTCAACAAGAAAATGGCAAAAACATTGGATACACAAACTTGAATATAATATTTAAAATATAAACAACTAAAAACTAGTGCAACAGACAGCTTAATAGTACCGGAAAGCCCATTGGAAGACAATTTGTTCTCTGACACTTTGAATATTGAATCACAAACCAGGTCAAATTTCATTTACATATATTACAACACATAAATATTAAAATATTCATTTTAATATAATGATAACCAAATTGAAGGGCCAAAAAGATTTCCAAATTCTGTTGAAAAGCAATCTCTATCACACATTAAAAGCGGAATTTCTTTTCATATGTGATTAGGTCAAAACTGCAAACTCCAACTATAGCAGTTCAATGGCACAAATTTGTACCCAAATCTATTAATCAGAAATGACCATCAATTAAAAGTGACTTTTGGGGGGGTACCCTATAAAAGAGAGGCTATTATTTTGGAAGCTTTAAAAATAATTTTAGGATATTGGCCCAGCAGTCTCTATATTCAGACTACCTGGGCTTTCTTCTTTCTTTACATTCCCATTTTGCTTCCTTTCATCTAATTTTTGCAGGCTAGTCACCAAACAGGTTTGGTGTATTCAGCCCTGATTGGGGTCGTGGGGTAGGAAGGCCAGTTCACCCCCTCCCTCTTGGCTCCAGTACTATTCTTCTCACATTTTTCTTTTTCTACTCTTAAGCATCCTTATTTTCCCTATGTAGCTTTTTTTATTATGTGCCCTCCAAGCCCTGAATAGCTGCAGAAGAATCTGTAGCTATACATATTCTACCCATTTTCACTTTCTCTAGCTTCACCATCTTCTTTACAGATCTCTCATTACAAACTTACTGCATGACACAGCAGTTTTTTTTTTAATTACTTTACCCTGATAAAATTGAGCCAGAAAGAGTCACCTACTGGAAGTGACTCTTTCTCATGACTATAACTCAGCTTCTCTAATCATTGTTAGCATTCCACTTAACTATAAAAGACATTGACCTATTGTGATGAAAATTCTTTTAAAAGTGCAACTATACCATAAATCTAAGGATGGATAAAGGAGACATTACTAACTATGGTTGTTTTGTACACTTTAAATGCTAACAAAATGGTAAAAACATTCAGGTTTTAATTATATGGAAACAGCACCAAACGTAATACTTAATTTTAACAAAATAATAAAGAAATATAGGGGGATGAGGGCTGGCTAGAGGAGTATGATGGGTGTTTGATGCTAGTGAATGCAGCTCACTCAGTGTGAATGGACAAAAGGATGAAAAAGGAGGGCAGGAGAAAAAAGGTTAAGGCAATGTCAAGAAGGGTCTGGAGAGGGTCTAAGGATTGGTTATTGCAGGGTGAAGCGGGTGCAATGTTCAGGGAGAGCTCAATGGAGGTTCAAAGAGAGTCCATTTTACACAGGACACGGACTACTGCACATTCTTTGTCAGAAGAATGCCTAGGGCCATAGAGGAGGGCTTAAGGAGAACCTGCATACATGGGGTATAACTACCAGAGGCATACCCTCCAATAAAAATCACTTGGTCTATGGATGGCTCAATGGGTATTATAGGAGAACTCAAACTCAATAAGTGTTACAGTACAGAAGAAACATGGCAGAACTGTGGTAAATTGCTGCCAGGAAGGTTGACTCTTTTTTCTTCTTACAATATGAAGCATAAATTCATAGATCAATATAAAAGTTATGTAATGCAGACAGCTGGAGAGGCAAAGCAAATTCCACCTCCCAAATTATAGTAATGCAAGAAAAACAACTATTTTCAGAGCAAAATTGGGATGAAATAATAATTTCTAAGCAATAAAGTAGAATGCCATGCAAATATCTTGTATATGAACCAAATTATAAACATTTAGCTATCAATTGAAAATATCCTGACTTAAATATTATAAACAAATTATTCAATACAAAACACTAAACATAAATACGCTCATTTAAAAGATACCCTAAATATATAAAGGACTTTCAACCTGCAGCTTTAGAAATGTTTGAGTGCAGGTTGGGAATGGGGATCAAACCTTTGCCAAAATAATATATGTAAATAATAAAATTTTAACCCAAGATCGATGTCAAATTCTGGACTATTTCTTTTCAAACCTGAAGACAATGTTTCATTTGCAACTGCTAAGCAATCACAGGAATCTATCTGAGTGATATGAAATATTTTTATCTTTGTTTTTTAAACTGCCATTAAATATAGTTTCTCAACTTTTCTTAAAAAAAGATGATGGCTCTACCGAATTTTTAATATCAAAGTGGCTAGTATTTTCCAAAAGGTTGGAATACATTAGTAAAGAAAAATCGGAAAGCATGTTCAAGGAGACATTCCATATGCAGGCTATTTATGTTCTAAGATGGAGCTAATTTCAGAGTACTAGTAATAAGTTTACAGTGGTAAAAAATAATGCACACCATTAATGCGAGAGCGCTACAATTAAATTTAAACCCCAAATAACATTGTAAAAGGCAAGAATAAATTAATCAAATGAAGGTTTACAAACAATACACATACGTTTCAAGTTCAGTGTATTATACATACATACACCAAACACAAACAACAACAAAGAGCAATAAAGGTCTACCAGAAACCTCATACATAATATAGGCACAAAGCTACTCTAGCATCACTAAGAAACAAAGATTATTGAAAGCAACAGAGCAAAATAAGTATAGTAGAAAAGTTAATTGGATTCTTTTTTACCATTCTGAATGTATGAGCATATTAAAAAGAAACACAAATAAAAAACTTTATACATGAAAGGAATGTTAAAACCTGGAATTTCTTCTCCTTAAATTATAGGTGTGCAAAGCATGGTCACTTTAGCAGTCTAAAATTCACCATTCATTACAAATAAGTAAACAAAAAATACATAACAGACCCAACATTTACCCCTTGAAAATTTGGCACTGGTGCTTAACATGATCAAAGTTTTTGCAAAATGAACAAATATTTATTTGCCGTTTGGTTTTCTAACATCTTTGTTTCAAGCAATTCCACTAAGTTATTACTTTCCCATTTGGCACAACTCATAAAAATGCTTTAGTTAGGATGGTGAACATAACTGGAAAGAAATGGTCCAAATACCTATGACTTTTTTTAATCTAAACTATCATCATATTGCCCTTGGCTGTCTCAATATACTATGAATAACAGTACTTCTCACAAACTAGCAGTATCATCAAGTCAACTGTAATGGTAATTCTCATATTACTGCAAGCATAAGCTGAATAAAACATTTCATTATAAAGAGAATTTCGCAAACTGATGTAAAATGAAGAGTTAGGAGTGAAAGGATAAACGATACAATAGTAAACATACCAATGAAAGGACATTGAATTAACATGACCATAGTACAAATGGGAGCTTTTTCAATTCCCATTGTGATACTTTTTCAAAACCTAAAAATATGATCAGACGTTGGTAATACATTGAGAGCTGCATTTATCATGTCTTTTTCAAAAGACTTGGTCCCACATATTAATATAAGTGTGTTTTCAGGTGTTTCCTCTTGAATGAATACTTCAACAGAATCCTTTGTAATTCGATGCAATTCAACATTTTCCCTGTATAATTTTTCGCTTAGATTGGCTTCTTGACTAAGATAATGCTTTAATGTGAAATTCCAAAATGCTTCAAGCTCATATAATTCTTTCCTTAGCAAAATGTCCTTAAAACACTTTGAGGAATACAGAAGTAGGATTTTAGTCATATCATCTTCATCATTGAGAATGGTTCTGATTATCTGATATATGGGCGCTATTCCTGATCCAGCAGTCAGCATTATAATTCTCTTAAAGGAATTACTTTTGTATGTGAAAGAACCATAAGGACCTCTCATAGGTATTTGATCAGCAATTTTCCATTCTTTTACCACTGAACTCATTTTACCATTTGAATAAATTTTAATAAGCAATTCAAAGTTCCCCTCAGCATTAACATCACTGATTGGTGAGTAAGGTCGAGTTATAAACTTATTATTAAACAAACCTTTAACAATGATGTGCTGTCCAATGGCAATGTCTAATTTTCTATGTGCAGGCAATTTAAATTTATAAACAAATGTGTCTGGAGAAATTTGCTTAATATCCATGATTTCAAAAGATGTATAAGCATTGCTACTAATTATTTGTTCACTTGAAGAAGCATTATTTAGAGATTGAACTTTGCATTTCTTTTTCCATTTGCAGATATCTTCTTCATAAATATCATGGACACAAGGAGAACAACCACTTCCACAGCAATCTGATGGAAGGGGAGCAATAGGTTTTGATGGTAGTAGATCTTCTATGTCACTCATTTCTCAATTAAACAATCTCCAATAATTTTACTGAAAACTAAGGAAAAAGTTTCTTGCAACACACATATATGACACCATAAACTCTAATGCTTTTACACAGAAAGCCATTGCACAATTTTAATATGGTCCTGTATCGTTGATCATAAGCAGTTATCGTTGGTGGAATCTAATGGCAGACTAGTTTCTGATGCAGAGTCCATATGCACTGATGATCCATAGCCATTGTTCCAATAACAGTCCATCCTTTTGTCTCCAGCATGTCAAGTATTTTACGAGCACAGTGGGGACTTTTATAAATAATGCTGTAACAGAAAATAGCTATATGAGAAGGAAGTTTCCTTGTGAGAAAGTCTTAACCAATACATATGTTAATACTATTAGTTTATGTTAATAAAAAACAAGACTAGATTCTAATTTATTAAGATTACACAAGTTACTTTAAAAGAAAATGAATTGACTGCTGTCTTGTAGGGTAAAACTTTTCAGGTAAAGACTAGGAGAAGGAAAACCCCAAATAATAAATCAAACCCATGATCCCAATGGCGAACCTATCTGGTACCGGTGGAGAAGGGCTGCATCTGGCAGGCAGAAAGAAGAAAAGCAAGAGGAAGTCAGAGGACTAGGGGTTCTTGGGATGGACTGTTGCATTGCTATTTTGGCAGGCAACCAAGCCAAGACTGGAATATCCATCCCGAGGAGCCCTCAGATGGGAGACCTAGAGAAAGACAAAAAGTGCAAGTGCGCTGAGCAAATCCTCGCTTACATCCAGGTCCCTCATTCACAGACTAACTGGCATTTTTTTATGTAAAAGGAGTGGTTTATGCGAGGAAAGTCATGGACCACTCCTTAGAAAACCACCAAAGAACTTGCTGACCACAGGGTAGTCAAAGTCAAATGAATGACAAATCTCTGTGTTGGTTGGTATCACTACTGTGTGAAGGATTTGTGCCACTGCTGCAGAGATGCTACTACTGCCATTGCTTCAGCCATATGAATCACTCAGTAGATATGCAAATTTGGGTTTACCCAGTCTGAATAATTTGCTCTGAGGCCATACAAGATAAGTGTGTCAATTGCAGAGATCTACATCCTACTTCCTCAATGTAATGTGGTGCATATTTCTTGGAGAGTGAAATCCTGGCTGTTCAGGATGTGGATCAACTCTCACTCCATGAGGCTACAGACTAGGTCAAGGCATGCCAGTATTACCTGGGATGCCTTATCCCTCAATTCTAAAAAAGGCACCCTCTTCTCCTGACCCCTCCAGGCCTACGAGTATGGTCATTTCCATGCACATTTGGAACCCTTCTGCAGGTTCTATCCCCCTTAGGTGCTTCCCTTGTAGAGCTGGTAACACACAGGGTTCAAACCCAACCTCGACTAAAACAAGGGCTCCATCACCTTTCTTAATGTGATCAGTTTCTGTAAGGCCTGTGCTTCCACAGAGTTATTAAACACATAGAAGGCAACCCACCTGAAGGTAGTTGCGAGGCAGTCTTCTGGCATTCTTAAAGTTGTCCTTCAAAAAGAGGACAGCACCAAAATAGCTTCTGCTCTTATGCCTTCAACCAAGGCAGGACTAGCTGGCTCAGAGAAGCAGGATCCTCCAAAAGAACTACTTGCATTGCAAGCACACCCTTCCCCAAGTAGTTCTCAAAGGCTACAGTGAAGTAGTTTGTAATCATCCATCTCCCTTCCATGTCTATCCCTTTGTTCCTTTTCAAGGTTTGTGGATCGCATGATGGGACATTGTCTTTGTAGGTGGGGAACTAACTTGATAGACTTCTATTGTGCCCCCCCCACTCATCTTTGTATCTTCCTCAGGAATATAAATTTGAAAATATTAAAAGACTTGGACAGTTAAAATTGAAGTGATCAGAGAATACTGACTGAAGAGTCAATTGGACAAACGAAAGGCGAGTGTAACTTGTGTGAGAGTAAGTGTGGTTGAGAGAGTGTTAGTGGTAGGGATGATTGAGTGTGGCAGTGAGTCGATGACTGAAAATGCCTTCTCTTTTTCAGCTCTGCGGTGTCGGTAAGACCAGTCCTGACCCTCACCCATTACACTCAATCTGAGAAAGGGATCGTTTTGAGGTGTGGGTTTCTCAGAGCGATCCAGGTATCCTACGCATTGGTCAAGGCCAGTGCCCTCTCACTCTCCATGGTTATTTAGAAAAAAACCCTCATCCCAGTCCCCTGAGTGTGGAGCATTTCGCATTGACTAGAGTTTATGCATGTCAGTCCCTTAAGACATGACACCATTGAGGAACCTCCTTTCCTGAAGAAAGCAGACCCGCCTCCCCTTACCTTTCCCTTTTCCCAGACTTGCTCGCCCGGGACCTTTAGTTGAGGATGCACCCCATGATTTAGATTTTGCGGCTGGTCTATCTATATTTTGCAATGGTTGCTAGATTTGTAAGGCCATATATATCTTAGATTAGTGTATATATATATATATATATATATATATATATATATATATATATATATATATATATATATATATATTATTATTTGGGGGTTTAGGAGGTTGTAAGTCTATAAATTCCTGATATTTATACTTGCGATTGTTTGGAGTTTGCGGGTGTTTTGTAATTTTTTTTTATTATTCACTGTTTATTCCTAATAAAGTAAGTTTTAGAGTTGCCCCTCATTATCCTCCCCTCAAACACCCAGCCAGCCCTGTTGGAGCAGCAGGGATAAGAGTGCAGGTTGCAACCCTGCCACTACAACAACATCTTCAGTACCTTATTCACTATTCAGCTAACAGCACCCTGAGTTCTGCCTCCAGAAAGAGTACAGCCATTCTTGTGAGTCTTCTCTTAGCTTCTGAATTATTCTCTAGCAGTTTCATTGCTACAGGCCTAACAACTATTCCCAGAGCATCTGGCTGTTTTGCATACTGACCACTTGCTTGGTTAGCCGAATGTGAGATGGCCCTAAGACAGAAACATTATGACTACAGGTGCTATAAGTGCCCCCCCCTCCTGAAACTATTTCAATTTGAGTAAATTTTGAGCTAGGACTATGTTGCAGCATGTTTTGAAGGTCACATGCCACTCTTCCTGGTGGACATACATTTCTTCACTTAACAGGAAGAACCCTCTTGCAGAGGTGTGGAAGTGAGTCAAAAGGATTCAGGGCAAGTTCTTGGATCCTGCATCCACAGCAGAGTCCTTCTTGACAGCATTGTCTATCCAAGATAATGCCCAACCACCATTCAATGACAGGTTTACATTGAGTGAGTTGTGTTTTGCTCTTGTTTCATTAAAGACACTGTCTCTGGATTGGACGATGTCCCATATATGCCATGATGGACAATTAGGTGAGTGAGGCAAGGCATTTCTGATACATTGGTTCAACAGGATCTGGACAGAGGGTATCCTCCCAGACCCCTAGTGAATGGCTACTGTGCCTGTTTTTCTCAAACTGGGAAGAGATCACTCTACCCCTTCTGGTTTCTGCTTAATCTCTCTATCCTCCTACCTGTGCAAGTTGATGGAGAAATTTGTAAATGATAGATTAGACTTTGTCCTGGACAGCAGAGGCCACCTGTCTTCTGCAGGTTCTACTCCAAGTCAGATGCTCTGCTCCAACTGGAAAATGCTATCTGCGAGGCATTCCTCAGTAGACAGCATTATGCCATGGTGTTTT
Source organism: Ceratothoa steindachneri (assembly GCA_963969495.1). Classification (NCBI taxonomy): domain Eukaryota; kingdom Metazoa; phylum Arthropoda; class Malacostraca; order Isopoda; family Cymothoidae; genus Ceratothoa; species Ceratothoa steindachneri. The sequence goes on along the minus strand of OZ018331.1, from coordinate 147,384,506 downwards.
CTCATGCAAGAAGGCCTATGATGCCACATGTGCTATATTATCATGGGGAATCTCCACATTATGGGGGCACCTGAACTGCTGACATGAATACTGCCTAAATTTTCTACCTCCTTTGTTTACTTGAAACTTGACTATGGATGTGAGTTTTACACATCCCCAGTCAAGCGTGTATTGCAAAAGGTAGACTTGATCCACCAGACTGGAGTTATTTATTTTTTAATTTTGTATATTGTCGTCCCTGTAAATAATACCTTTTTGAAGATAGCCATGTTATATAATTTTCTATTTTTTTGTGTAAATATTGTAATATTTAAGGAATAACTAAGCAGTTAGGAAGTGTCTTTACTTCCTTAGCATTCTTCATTCCTCCTTCACTCCCATTTAGAGCATTAATGCATAAGTGTGTCCTTAGATAAGTGAAAAAAAAGAGACAAAAATGAAATGTAGGAAGATACAATTCCACCACATTATTCTGGTACCCAAATGAGGACTTAAAGGTGTTGAAAATAAAGATTTGAATGAATGCTGAGAGAGAGAGAAAGAGAGATGTCTGATAGAAAGCAAAAGGAAATGGATGGAAAGATGGCAGATTTATATGCAAAGCAAGTGGAATGATTGACAAAAATGGCATTGAGGATTTTGTTAGAAAAGAGAAACTGAAAATGACAGACCGGATGTGTGTAAGGAAATAACCTACAAATGAAGGATAATGTGACTGAAGGAGTGCCTGATGAAAGCTGGAGTAAAGTACAAAAAATGAAAAAAAAGGGCTAGAAAATTATTCTTGTTAAAGTGAAAATGAGCAACAGTATAAATTCTTAGTATACAAGTGGGGATGATGATAGAATGACAATGAGAGTGAAGATATTTAGTGAGAAAGTGAAATTAATGTGAAAAAAGGAATAGTGATTCATGAGGTACCCAAGATGAACATGTTTGATGTCAATGAGCTCTTCTCAGAGCGAATAAGTACCCATAAAAGCAAAAGTATTGTGTGATAGAATTGGGTGAATGTTTAGAAGGATAAAATATTTTTATTCAGCTATTACAAGTGTTGGTGAGCAGAAGTTGGTAGTAGTGAGAGAAAGGATGATTAAAACGAAGGACTGAGAGTCTTCTTTATGGAATGGATGCATGAATTGTTCACACCAAGCACAAAAAATATATTTGGCTGAAAACAATTTGCCGCTTAAGTGTTTCCACATCATGGACAATGCTCCTGTATACTAACCAGGCTTGGTACATGACTTGGATGCCATGTACAACTTTAAAAAAATTAAGTTCCTGCCCCTGAACACGACTCCTCTGCTACAGCCCATGGACTAGCAAGTCCTTTTGAAATTTAAGAAATTGTACACGAATGCCCTGTTTACAAGGTGTTTCATGATCACCAATGACACTGATCTTACCCTGAGACAGACTAGTGAAAAAAAACATTTTAATATCCTCCACTACATCAACCTGAATGATAAAGCCTGGAATGAAGTCAGTTACCAGACCATAGACTCAGCCTGGAGGAAACTCTGGTCAGATTATGTACATGAAAGAAATTTTTAGGGCTTTGAGGGTGATACATAGGTTAAATTACATAATGATATTGTGTCCATGGGCAAGAGCATGGGCTTGTAGGTCAACAGTGATGTGGAGGAGCTAGTGCTAGACCACACTGAAGAGCTTCCACAGAAAAACTTATGAAACTTCAGAGTGAACAGCAGAAGGCATTGATGGAGGAGCAGTCATCATAGAAGAGGCAGAGAGAGAGGAAGTTAGGAGAGCTATGATTTAAAGACATCTGCAGCAGGTGGAGTGAAGTGCAAGGTTTTATTGAAAAGCATTACCTTAACAAAGTCATGACAAACAGGGCAATAAGCATTCTGAATATAGTGCAATTTCTTATTACTAAAAGATTCTCTGAAGGGAGAAACAAATCTCTCCAGATAGATTTTTAGTGCAGCGAACTAAAAGAAACCAGAGAACCAGATAACAAGAGACAGAAAAAAAAAGAGAAAACTTATGAAGAAGAGGTATACAGTGTTCTTATGGAAGGTGACTCTCCTTCCAAACAGTAATTTCCATCCCCTTCCCTTTCCTCACCACTATCCACTCATGCTAGCAATTATCCTCCACAAAGGTACAGTAAAATCATACAGCTTAGTAATTTGAGATTGATTAATAGTAAGATTGTAAGTGCAAAGAAATAATGCAGAGGTAGAGTATGAGTGAACATTTTTCTGTTGGAAGGATGTGCATGAATTTCAGGTGTAAGCAAGAGAATTGCTAAATGATTTCCAAAGTAAGATTGAAGAAATAATGAGGTATAAATGTGGAAGGAAAGGAAATTGAGGTAGCAAGTATAAATAGGGTAGTACTGTATGAAGAGACAGACAAGTATGATGTAACTGACCCAGACAGCTACACTGTTCAGACACATGGCTTGCTACACCTAACCATGGAGCAGTCAGGGGGTATGAATGGGATCAGAAGGGTATTTTAGTTGCTGGCATGTCCTTTGCTGGAATGATAGGATTAGTTAAAGTTATGCATCATAGTTTTGACACATGGGAAATGTTAAGTTGTGAGGGTGTATGAAGGAAAGTGTTTCAATTATTTCTGTTGACTTGTAAATGATGTTGCTACTGCATGCTAAAGTTCTCAGAGAAGAATGATTCAGGGTGTGGAGGTGAAGCTCATATTGTTGAAGATTGCAGTGGGTGAGTGATGAAGCATTGGAGGTATCAAAGTGATAAGGGTGGAGAGTTTGTGGGTGGACATTTTGAAAGAATGTTGAGAGAGAATTGAGTGGAGCATGTAAGAATGATTACATATGCCTTTGTCAAATAGATTGGCTAGGTCAGAGTTAGTGTTCTTTTCGGCTCTTTAAAGTGTTTAGTTTGCAATTCTTTAACTTTCATTAGTGTATTTATTCCTTTTTTATAGAAGTCAAGGACTTTATTTTTAAAATATTAATTAGGTAAAAATGGCTGAGTGTAGTGAGTTGATAGAAGAGTGAATGACTGAGGGTGAGCATAGGGGTGAAAGTGAGGGTGAATCTTGTAGTGTTTGTGCAGTGGAATGATAGGAGTAGGGACCGCTTGTATTGTATATGGGCTGCAAGAGTGTGTAGTGGAATTAGAGGAAGGAAGAGAGAAGGATTTAGAAAGAATAGCTATGTTGGAGGAGGTAGTCAATGAGCTTAGGAGGGATCTCAGCACTAGGCACATGGGGAATTCTGGGTATCATAAGGTTAGCTCATTTATAATAGCTAGGAGTAGGACTAGTGCACAGAATAGTGAGTAGAGGGTGGTAATTTTTTTTTTTTTTAAGAGCTCATCTGGCAACTGCCTACTTGGGCATTAGTCGCTGTATTATAGAGGGTGGTATTATAGAGGTAGGAAACAAGTTAGTGAGGCATCTCCTATTCCAGATGGATGCCGGTGTTAAGGATGTAGGGATAGTAGACCTAGGTAGAGAGTGTAAGTTGCACCTATTACTTGTAGTAGTAATAGGTTCAGTGTCTTAGAAGAACTAGAAAAACAGGGGGTTAGTGCCACATGTGAAGTGCTTGTGGTGGGTGATTCACAGGTTAGGTATTTAGACAGGACTTTTTGTGAATGTGAGTGCAAGAGGAAAATGAGGGTTTGTTTGCCAGATGCATGTGTAGTGGATGTGAGTGAGAGAATTGAAAGGATATTCGATGGATCTGAAATAGAAAACTAGGTCAAAAGAGCTAGTGTCTAAATATATAGAAAAGTTAGGAAAGTTTAGGTATAGTAGTAGGAGGTGTACAAGAATTTTACTTAGGCTTAGAGTAGGCAGTGAGTAGATGTCATCTGCAGTTGGGATAAATGAGAGTGAAAGTATGGAACAAGTGTTTTTGGATACATGGAGTGAGTTTTTTTTTGGAAGGAGGATTTGTATATAATAGATGGGTTGCACTTGAGTTGCTAGGGTATGAAAGTGTTGAGTGACTGCCTCAAGGGAAGTATAGGTATAGGTTGTCAGGATAACAAGGATGAAGCAGGTAGGGGTGAGGGCATTCAGATAAATTTAGAGCAACAGAGGGGGAAATGAGCAGATGACTAGGAAGGTAGAGTGTAGTGATGATAAGACTATATGGAACAATACATTGAAAATATAATACACAAATGGCAGGAGCATAATGAATGACAGATTTGTTAAGAGGGCTAGTGAGTGTAGAGAATTTGGATGTTATTGTGATAACAGTCATGGATAGATTTAGCAGGAAGGAACTTTACACCTGAAGTCCAAATTGATGGTTATAATATGTTTCTTAGAGATTGGAACATGAGGAATATAGGAAGAGTGATTATTTATATTAGGGGTAATCTTCAGTGTTGTCAAAATACTACAATTAAAATAGATACTAACACAGAGTCATTATGGCTAAGATGTTAAGGAGGGAAAGGATAAACTTGCCATAGAATTATTATATAGACAACCAAATCTTAGTAACAAAGCTTCGTGTCCTTTGTGGCGAGAGATAGAACAGGCATGTAGAAGCGTATGTGTATAATGGGTGATTTTAATTACAGAAATAGAGATTTTGAAGCTCTTCTACATGATCAGGAGGCTGAGGAATTTTTTAATATGGTGCAGGTTAATTTTCTCTAGACAGGTTGCAAACCAACGCACTAGAGGTGATAATATGTTGGATTTAGTTCTAACAAATAGAGAAAGTATTAGTCATACAGAGATTGGAGGAAATTTGGGAAACATCAACAATGCAAAATTAGATTTCCGTTAAAATGGAATAGGCTTCTCAGTAGAATAAGGCTAAAATCTCAGACTTTAGAAAAGCAGAGTATAGTGGTCGAGGAAATAATTGGAAAATACTAGCGAGTGAGGTCAGGTGAGTAAATGTAATGTGAAATGAGAGCAGTTGAGGGGGAGAGATAACCCTCAGCTAGAGAGGAATAGTGTAGATCAGAAATACAAGAAAATGATTAAGCAGTTTATTGCCAGACAAATATGAATATTCTACATAGGGAAATTAGAACCAAAGGTGTCAACCCTAAATGGATGTCTGATAAAATTAAACATTGTATCAGCATTAAAAGGGGCATTTATAAGAAAATAAAAAAAGGTGAGGATCAATTAAGGCAGAGGTACAACGAGCTGACTCGGGACATTAAAAACTTAATTAGGGTAATGAAGAGAAATTATGAAATTAAAGTGGTAAATGAGGCAAAGGAAGATCCCAAAGGTTTCTTTCAATTATACAGAACTAAGACTAGATTAAATAGGCAAGAGGAGGAGAAATTAGAGGATATTAAAATTCAAGGAGATACGTCTCAAAAGAAATAGAATTAAAATTAGTAAAGCACTAGGCCCTGATAAAAAAATTCCTAGGAATTTGAAGAGGAATGATTAAAGTGCATGTGATCAATGGAAGGGTTTTTAGACAGATTCAGTTGTGGCTTAGTGACAGACAGCAAAGAGTTGCTATAGATGCGATTAAATCTGAGTGGGGGGAATGTTACCAGTGGGGTTCTTAATTGATATTAATGATCTTGACTTAGGTATAGAGAAATGGTAAATGGAATCTAACATTTGCAAGTCTAATGTACTTAGTATAGGTAGGTGTAATATACTGAATAATTAAAAATTGAATGGAAGAGTTTTAGGTATCCTGGTAAGTTCAGGCTTCCAGCCTAGAAAACAGTGCATAAGTGCTAGGAATAGAGCTAATAGGGGTATTGGGGTTTATTTGGAGGAGTGTTGATGCCATTCTGAACCTGTACTTAGAATTGGTTAGGCCTCATTTTGACAATGAGTTGCATTTTTGGTCACTTTATAATAGAATGGATATTTGTATACTCGAGTCAGTGCAAAGAAGGATGACTATAATGATTCATGGGTGTAGGAATTAACTTATGGTGAAAGGCTTAAGCGACTAAATCTACAAAGTTTAGAAAGAAGTTTGCAGGGAGTTTTTTAAAAGGTTATAATAGGGAAGACATGGGTAAGGTTCCCATTTTAAATGAACAGGATAGGATATATAGCAATGGGTTTAAGCTGGATAAGTTTAGGTTTAGGAAAGAGATTGGTAGAAATTTGTTTACAAATCAAGTGGTAAGTAATGGTTCGCCAACCTTCCTTCATCCAGGAGGATCCCTAACCGGATAATGAAATAGATATAAAGGTTTTTTTTTTTTAAGAGCTCATCTGGCGACTGCCTACTTGGGCATTAGTCGCCGTAAAGGGGTAAGTATGACAAGTGCTAGTTAGCCCAAGGGCACCAGGGGCTGGTCCTCTTTGGGAAAGAGGTGCCAGGAGGCATAATGTTATTTTTTTTTACACCAAATAGTGTTCAGGTGGAACCTTCATCACCCTGGGGCAGAGGGATGTGGATATAGATACCCGTCAGCAGGATTGCTTGGAACAGAGAGAGTGTGTGTGTAGTGCTGCAAAGACAGGGGAGGAAAGAAAGCAGTGTTGTATTGGCTATGTGTGTGATGAGAAGTGTAAGATCTATCCACCTGAGTATAGAGCTGAGGACAGCGCGTCCACCAATTGGTAGCCAGATCTCTCTGTGCGCTGACATTTGTGTCCGCTCATGCCGGGATCATCCCGTAACATTGGAAGACCAATGCATATCCACTCAGCTAACAAGAGCTCACAAATCAAGTGATAGATGAATGGAATATGCTCAATAGTCATGTAATAGAAGCCTCCTACTTGCAGAGTTTTAAGAATAGATTGGATAGATTTACGAATGAGGATGCTGAACTTATAGCACAGGAGCTGCCTCTATTGGCTATTGATCAGTCTTTTGCAGGCTACTCCTTTTCTTAGGTATGTTCTTTTCTTACAATATGTGAATTTTATGAATGATGAATGAGATTAACACAATGACTGCGGCAGGTCCAAAATCAAAGTTGACAATTTTTTAAATCGTCTATATACATATAGTTATTCCTGCAAAATGGACTCAAAAATATATATAGCGATGAGGCAATTTCCACATTTGTTTTAATGACTATATTTAGTTTCTGATGCAATTTCACTATAAGCTTCATGATTATATTTATTTTATGCCGCAATTTCATATATATATCAGTATATTTCCAAATAAACTGTGCCATGACTTTACTAATATTAGGACTTGCTCACATATATGCATAAATATTTTTATTTAAAAAATTTTTTTTGTTAGAAATCTTTGTATAATGTGAATAAAACAACATAATTTTGTTTATTTATGCATATATGTTCAGGACTTGTGACCTGAATGTATGTTTACCCCCCTCCCTCAAAATTTTCATTTATCTATTAAAGATTTTCTTGAGCCTGGTATACCTGAAAGCAAGGTATTATGCAGTGGAATATGGCAAATGTTGCACTGTTATACACTACTTTTAATTCTAGAGTGAACAATATATATATATATATATATATATATATATATATATATATATATATATATTCTCTGCCGCAATACTGTAACTAGATTTTGTAGATAGTGTCTGTATTTAGCTTCACCACAAAATTGGCTTATATTTTGGAGGCACTAAATATAGTTCCACCGCAGTTAATGGGTTAAGAATGACTGGGATATACGGTTTGGTAGAGTGTTATGGGCATAAAATTCAACAGAGCATAATGCATTGGGTATATCTCCAAGCCTGTATGTTTTGAACTTTGAAAGCATGAAGGAATGTACGTGATTAGAAGAGAAGGAACAGTATGGTGTGAGGAAAATTAGAGATTCTATTCAGTTGATGTGAGTGCGAAATTTTTGAAAGCCAGAGTGGAGAAAGGTAACAATGCTTGGAAAATGAGTGGTAATTTGGATGGACTGTATGTAGTTAATGTGTGGAGCAACATGTGAGAGGGATAGTGAAAAAGGCAATAAAGAGGCGTGAGTACACCAGAGTCAGTTAACACGTTGACACTAATGTATGGCTAATGTATAACACCCATGATATTTCTGGACAAATGCATCACTATTATTTGGCACATTATTTGTTAAGGAAATTTTGGGCTAAGTAATAGGAAATAAAAACAGTCAATATGCATAGTATAAATATATAATAATGATATATTTATATCAATATTCATAGTATAAATATATAGTAATGATATAATTATGTATAGTAGAAATAGAGTTGTATTAATATATGTACATAAGTGGGTATGTTTGTAATACTTATGAAATTACATCAAAACTCTTCAGAAAAACATAACCCCTATAAAATAATAAACATCATCTTGCCTCTTTGAGATACAGATAACAGCAGCTAAATTTTCAATGCACCTCCTATTTAAGCTATGGGTGGGGGCGAGTGAAGAATTTAGATAAGAAAATATTAGGGATAATCTGCTTCAGATGCACAAATCCTGGATGAACAAGTACCAAATGATGCACTATTTTCTAAGAAAGTGGAGATAGAGAGAGAGAGAAAATGAAACAAATGGCGTAAATAAGTAGCGATTTCATACCCTAACAAGCTGGCTGCCCATTTGGTGGATACATTGATACTCACCCCCATAGGGTAACTAGTTCAAAAGCAACATAAGGCACATAGCCAATCACAACGCAGCTATAATTCCCTCCTTGCTTTCTCAGCACCACTTACTAACTGTATTTCCTCTGATACAGGAACCTTGCAATTTGAGTACTAATATCCTGCATGGGGATAGTCCCCCCAGTACTTTTGGGTTCACCAGTGATAGTCAATCCAATCTTTATGCATATTTCATTATCCAGTAGGGAGATCTCATCCACCATGAGAGGGATGAATAGCACTACCTGCCCACCTTCCATTTGGAGGAAATTAACTTGTGCCCAGGTGGGTAGTCGCCAGATAGGCTCTTAAAAAAAAAAGAGAGAGAGAGAGAGAGAGGAGGAAATTAATGAAGCTAAATGAAAATTATAGTTAATATTGATACTGTACTTACTAATTAGTACATGGGTCTTTGACCCCCTCAGCATCCAGGAATTTCATCAAACTGGGATCACTTTCAGCATCTCCAACATAACTTGGACCACTTTCCTACAAAACAATTCATTATTATTAAAATTGATTGAGAGTATATAAATTTCATTAAATAATATTAATTTAAAGTACTATCCATTTTAATCAGCAATATCCTAATATTAAGTATGACATCAGGATATTATGATAAGGAACACAGAATCTCTCTCTCGGGCCAAAGAATAGTCATTATTATAAATAGGAAATATTTGTTATCTGGGGCAGGTGAAATAATGCAATAATGATTAGCTTCTAATTATTTTACTAGAGATAAGAGTGATCGATTGGGATATCTTTTATTATAATGATCGTAGCATGTGTGTGTGTGTGTCCATCTGTGCATTTTTTTTAAAATTAAGAACGGGACTCGAATTTAAAGATCAAGAAGATACCACTGTTATGAAAAAAAAATTTCTTCTAGCATACCAATTTTGAATCTATTGTGAAATAAAACCTTTTTTCTCTCACACATTTTCTTAATTTTGTGAGCAAAGTGAACAAGTGCCACAAGCCTAGCAAAAAATGCCTACAGGGGGGATTTTTGCTAGTACTAATTATAATCATTAGCAGCCTCTTTCACTTACTAAAATTTCATTTTTGTTTATTTTATAGATTACCAACATTTTTCCCCATTGAATTTAAATACCAATGAGAGAGCAACATGCAGAAAGTGTGTCAGGAGATTTGTAAAAAAGGTGAGTATGCAGAAGATGTATAGCCTCAGATTGGGACAAGGAGGGCATATAACACTTCAGATGTCAGGCAAAGCAAGGTTATACATGTTACACCTGCACAAAAGGATAAAGAAGAGAAAGGGACAGTAGGAAGAGAAAAAGGTGAAAAGAATACAGGGACGCTAAAAACTACAACCCCAACCAAAGCCAAGAGGAAAGAACCAGCATCCCAATTCATAGCCGTGACCAAAGATAAATGGGCAAAAGCTGGTCCAAGTAAATAAGTGCAAAAAGGATTGTAAAGAAAGTGGTGGAGAAAGGCTAAAATGGAAATAGAAGAGAAAAATAAAAACAATCAATAAAATTTAGGATTGCTGCAAGTAAAATTCACCTACGCACCGACTCAGGGATGTTGGCAAAAAAACAAAAGCTCTCCATTCACAAATATTATAATGATTTATTTATTTTCATTGACATTAATAAATTGGCATCAAATAAAAAAGGTAATTTACAGTCATTTAGTAAAAAAAAAGGAATTGGAGAAAGGATGCCCTTTGTTAAATGATTTATACGGCACTATTTCTTATTATAGTTTAAAAAATCCATTCAATATTTCTTAGTTTAATACAAAAAATATGACATTCAACAAACACACTCTCACTTTTGGAGATGTTTCTTTTCCAGATGCGCAGTTCATATTTAAACTTATGCCCACACTGATTCTTGCCAGTTTTCAAAATGTCACATGCATGCCCTGTTTGTTCCTTAAGTGTTTACTCTCTTGGTTTGCTTTTAACTGACATCGATAAAAGTATCAAGCACAAATATTGCAAATTTAAATTGACTGCTTGCAAAGGGACTTTTTCGAGGGTTCACACCTCTCTATCAAACCAATCGTGATGGTGGTGTTTTGGTTTGTGGCGAACAGCCAAGCATATTTTGAAAATTCCTCTTCACTACTTGGAGGTCCAAGAAAAACTGTGTTAGTAGACTAGGCTAAATTTGGCAAGTGGAATGTCAGTCCAAAATCAAAATAGTGAAACCCTCCTTGCAACAATAAAAAAGAAAAAAAGATTTTGCCAGGAACGACAGTTTTATCTGATGGATGGGCAGCCTATTTCCAATTATCATCCAAAGGATAAACAGGTCAACCACTCTGAGGAATTTCAGGGATCTTGAAACTGCCAGCACTCAAAACATCAAAATAGTGTGGAGGGATACGAGAGCCCATATTCCCCACTAAGGACAGAGAGAGGCATATATGGATAGGAATCTCGCACAAAAACATTTTTATTAAAAAGTTTCCAGAATACCCCTCCTCCCCACCCCACTATATAATCATCTAATCTGAGTTTGAAAACATTCAAGTTTAGATTGTCTACTGTCTCAGATGGCAAACTATTCCACTAATCTACCTCTCTAGTGGTAAAAATATGTTTGCTAACATCCAAACTGCACCTCTGTTTTTTAATTTTTAAGTAGTGACCCCTAGTCCTATTACTACCTTCCAACTCAAATAACTTGCTAAAATCCAACTTATCCATCCCAGAACAGATTTTAAAAAGCTCAATCATACATATCTCCCCTCACACACGTTCTCTCAAATGAGAACATATTTAGTACCCTCAGTCTATCTTCATATTCAAGGTGCTTCAGGGAAGGTAATATTTTTGTTGCCCTCCTTTGTACTAACTCTAGCAGATTGATGTCATGCCTAAAATATGGTGACCATACTTGTATACAGTACTTTAAATGTGGCCTAACATACGAGTTGTAGAGTTTAAGGATAACCTCTTTATTCTTGTAGCTAACATTCCTCTTAATGTATCCTAGCACCCTATTTGCTCTATTTTTTGCATCAATACACTGCTTTGAAAACTTCAGTGACCTATCTACTACTAGGCCTAAGTCCTTCTCATCCTCAGCTGAATTCAGCCAATGCCCATCCATTTCATAGCTAAATTCCCTATTATCCCTTCCCATGTTAAGAACTTTGCATGCATTTTTTAAGGTTAAAAGTCATCTGTCACTTCTGAGCCTAAGCTAATAACTTATTTAAGTCACTCTGCACTTTAAAGCTACCCTCAACTTCTTTGACTGCAGCTGCCAATTTAGTGTCATCAGCAAAAATTGACACTGCTATTTACAGCCTCTCCAAGATCATTTATATAAACTATGAATAATAAAGGGCTTAGAACGGATCCCTGAGGTACGCCACTAATAACGTCCCTCCAGCACAACTCTCTGTTTCCTGTGGAATCTTATCAAAAGCTTTGCTAAAATCTAAGTAAATTACATCCCTTATCTAATTGTTTAGTAACATAAAATCTAGTAAATTTGTTAAACACGATCTACCTCTTCTAAACCCATGCTGAGCATCATTTATTAATCTACCACACTCTAGATGGTCAGAAATCCCCTTCTTAACTATCTTCTCAAGAATTTTACAAACGATAGAAGTTAAGCTTACCGGTCTTCTTCACTACCCTTTTTAAAAATTTGCACTACATTCGATAATTTCCAATCATTAGGCATTTCTCCAAACTCATGACTTACTAGTATTTAATTCTAATATAAGCCCTATTGTATTAAAAAAACAGGTATGGGGGGGGGGCTTCTAAAAAAAAGGCTTTATTAACTAAACAATGAAGTGAGTAAAGCAAAAAAAAAGGAACTATAAAATTAGCCCCCAAAATAGCAACGGCCCATAAAGTAAACAATTACCTAGCCCTATTTTATGACTTATGTTTACTTACATATCTTAATTTGGCAGTCACAAATAAATAAGGCATTTTTTCTAATTGGATTACAGTTGTTTTTAATTAAAGAGGAGAGAGGTTCAGGTTGTTGAGCCACCCTTTGTATCAGGATATGGCACTTATTTTCTGTGGAGAGGAGAGTAATTAATTAGACTTATTTATTTCTCTTCTTCCATGCACACTGCAAAAAATTCTTTGTTGCTCTTTGTAGCACCACACTCATTCCATAATCCCCCTTCTCTCCACCTCCTCCCACATTTCTCTTCCCAGCTCTATCACCAATTCTTCTTTCAATTTCTCCATCTTCAGACTGTGGCCCACACACACCACAATTAAATATCCTATAGAATCTCTGCCTCAATAGGCACCACTCACATCTGTCCTCTCCTCCATTCCATCTATATGTTCACCCCTTCACCTCCAAGGATCCAGTCCAGATAATTGTGTAGAGTATGGCTGGATCTGAGTCCTAGCTTATTTTGGGTTATTTTTCCTAGCTACTTTTTTTGAGCTGAAATCTATGTGGACGAAGTTTATGGCAATTTCTGATTATATACTGGGGGCTGTGCCCTCCCCCCCTAAATGATTAAAATCTCAGGATCATCATATGCATATGCTAAGAAGAAGGAAAAAAATGTATCAGCAGTTGGTTCCCTAGTAGATGACAAAGGAAAGCTTGTTAATGACCCTATAAAAATTACTAACATCCTGAAGGAACAATATGAAAATGTCTTTAGCATACCAATCCCAGATAAGCCAGTAAACAACCCAGTAGTCTTTTTTGAGGAGAAAGCAGGCACACCAGCTCTAAAACTAACTGAAATAGTTCCTAGCACTGATGAAATACTCCAGGAAATACTAGCCATAGACCTAGACTCAGCAGCAGGCACAGATGGATTCAGTGCTCCGCTCATGAAAAACTGCAGTAATGAGTTGGCACTGCCACTCAAGAAAATAGCCACTAAGTCCCTGGTAAGTAGAATTGTTCCTCCCTCACTAAACAAGGATATAGTGACCCCAATTCACAAGGGAAGGGAAACAAAAGTCTGGCCAAAATAATAGAACGAGTTGGTCAGAAAAAGAATGACAGACTACAATGAGGAAATTGAAGCTTTTGACGATGGTCAACATGGCTTCAGAAAAGGTCATTCCTGCCTGTCACAGTTACTTATCCACCATGAAGCCATTTTAGAGGAAACCAGCAAAGGCAACAATGTTGATGTGATATATCTAGATTTCTCCAAGGCTTTCGATAAGGTTGACCATGGTCTTGTCCTACACAAACTAAGAGACAGTGGTTTCAGTTTTTTGATAAGCAGGAATCAGAAAGTGTCAATCCAAGGTCATCACTCAGCAACAACTAAAGTAGTGAGTGGAGTTCCACAGGGGTCGGTGTTTGGACCCCTACTATTCCTCATAATGATCAGGGATATAGACCATGAGCTGCATCACTCCCAGGTTACTTCATTCGATGACGATACTAGATTGAGGGAAATGATTGCAACTGAGAATGAAGTAGCTTTGCTCCAAGAAGATCAAAATAAACTACTCACATGGACTGAGTCAAACAATATGAAAATGAACAATGAAAAATTTGAACCGATGAGATATGGCCCCCTACAAGAGATCAAACAAGATACCAAATATCAGGCCCATGAACAAAATATTGGGTAAATATGTAGATTAGCGACTTGAATGATGGGACATACTATTTTGTCTGTATTCCAAAATGTTTCACGTTTTTGGAGTACATTTAAGGGGACCACACTATGATGATCCTGAGTTTCATTAAATTGGGGGGGGGGGTCTGGGGGGCACAGCCCCCCAGTATATAATCCTAATTGTTTATAAACTAATGTCCTAATGTTTACAGAGGTCAATGATTTGGTAATACTTCAGATTCGGGGCGCACAGTAGATAGCGCTGTTAGTCTGCTGTCGGCTACAATTTTGGGCTACAGCATATCTCTTATGACATCAGACGGTAGCGTCAGATGTGACCATTCACTGCGTTATATTTTTTTTTTGTTTTGGGGATTTGTAACTTTTAGTCTATTATTTACTAAATATCTGCGCTCTGCTCGTTTATAGTTTTTTTCTAAGTTAGGTAGGGTTTCTTGATGTCTATAATTGTTTTTTGTTTTATTTTCATATTTTTTGTTTGCTGAGAACAATAACAGCTTCTTACTGGCAACATCGTAGCTTATAAATAGGACCCATTTTGCAAATGTTTTTCTTTCATTATTGCGTTTTCATGCTCTCCATGTGCTTCTTTGTTATTCAAATTCGGCTTTACTTTATATAATCATGAAAAACTTTTAGATTATCTAGAGGCGAATAAACTAATCAAGAAACCTATAAAAGGAAGAATTGTTTGTTATTAGGTTAGGTTTTTCTGCCAGTAAAAAGCTGTTGGGGAGAAAAAAACCCCCAGTAAATTCAATGGGACTGCTTGTGGGGGAGATATCACGGTAACACTTCAGATTCGTGGCGCATGGTAGATGGCGCTGTTAGTCGGCTACAATTTTGGGCTACAGCATATCTCTTATGACGTCAGATGGTAGCGTCAGATGTGAACAATATCGGTGTAATATTTTTTTGGTATATGAGTATATGCTGGGGGGCGCAGACCCCCCCCCCCCCAATTAATTGAAACTCAGGGTCATCGTAAGGTGGTCTCCCTGCAGTGCTTACTCCCCCACAAGCAGCTTTTATATACTCATATACAAAAAAATATTATGCCATGATTGTTCACATCTGATGTCATAAGAGATATATTGTAGCCGACTAACAGCGCCATCTACCGTGCGCCCTGAATCTGAAGTGTTACCAATGATTTAACCAAATCATGTCAGTGCCTTTAATCGTTTTGCAAATTATAATGGGGGTGGGGGTGGGGTCTGACGTCAGACGACTCAAACATATTTACCCCCCAAAAAACACTTTTTTGGCTGAGTCACTAATCTACATATTTACCAAATATTGAACCAAAAGAGCATGTGTGGGATCTGGAAGTCACAATGAGTGTGGATGCTGCCAAGTGTAGGCCATGAATGGTCTTTTGCAGTCTCCTTCTTTTCTTATGTTCTCACATCACATCAACCTTACCACCAAAATGGCCAGATAACTCACCGAGGATGTGTGAGATGGAAGGTGTCATGTTTGTGGATGTGTGGGATAGGTTTGTTGGAATGAAAGAAATGTATGCGATGGATGGACTGCATTTGAGTAGGAGGGGGGTAGATGTGTTGTGGGAGGAGTATGATCATGTTACTAGGTCTTTGCGGGTGGGAAACTAGATGCTAATAGTGGTCAGGGAATTACAAGAGGACATTATAATACTGAAAGTAGAATGGACTTGGCAGATAACAGAAATAGGTTCCAAGGCAATAGAGGTGAGGTCATTCAGGTTGGAAAAGGTGCTTCAGGGATAGGGGGGGTAAATTGTTTCTATACAAATGTTTGTAGTCTTAGAAACAAGAAGGATGAGCTATTTAGTTATATTAGCGATGAGGATATATATATTATGTGTTACTGAATCATGGATTAATGAAATAGAATTTAGTGACATTATAAGTGAATTTGATTTACAGGGCTATAATATGTACATTAGTCAAAGGACAGGTAGGATTGATGGAGGAATAATTATCTAAATAAAAAACAACATTGTTTCAAGTTTAAATACTTCAATAAAGCAGGATGGAGTTGAGTCACTTTGGATAGATATTAGGTTCAGTAAAAATAGAATGGTGCATTTGGGAGCTTTTTACAGACCACCTGGGCAGACTGATGATATAGATGAACTAATGATAAGGAAAATAAGTAAGGGATGTGAAATAGATGCAGTTATTATTGGGGACTTCAACTTAAACTCTGTGGACTGAGAAAATATGATAGGTAGGGATAGAACAAGTGGCAGGTTCATAGAATGCTTTGAGGATAATTTTTTGAATCAATTTGTTAATGAGCCAACGAGGGGGACAATATATTAGATTTAGTACTTTCTAACAGTGATCATTTAGTTCAAGAATTGACTGTTGGGGAAGCATTGGGAAATAGTGATCATCAGATAGTTCGTTTTAACTTGGGAATTAAGAAGGGTAAAATAACCTAGAATGCTGTAAAAGTTCCAAATTTTCATAAGGAAGATTATGTAAAACTTCAAAGCTTGCTAAATTTGGTAGACTGGGATGTAGAATTCAGAGGTAAAAATGCTTATGGGATGTGGGATACTTTCAAGCATATAATAAATGTAGTCCAAGAGCAATATATCTCAATGAAGGCTATTAGGAACAAAAGTAGGAAACCATTATGTTGGAATCAGGAGATAGCTAGAAAAATTTCAGAGAAGAAAAGGGCATGTAAAAAATTACAGGTAGAAAATAATATTCAAAATTTAAGTGATTATAGAATGGCTAGGAATGAGTTAACTAAGATTATAAAGAAGAACAAAAGGGTGTCAGAAATTAAATTAGCTCAGGATAGCAACAAAGATCCTAGAAAGTTCTTTAGTTACTATAAAATTAATAAGTCTTGCAGAGTTAAAATAGGACCTTTCAAATATGAAGGGTTGTGAGAGAAACTGATGAGCAAAGCTTTTGATAAGCTTCCACATAGAAGACTAGTTCATAAATTAAAGCTGCATGGGATATGTGGGAACGTTTTAAATTGGATAACTGAATGGCTGAAAAATAGGAAACAGAGAGTTGTACTGAATGGAGTGAGGTCAGAGTGGAGGAATGTTATTAGTGGCGTACCTCAGGGATCAGTTTTAGGCCCTTTATTATTTATAATCTATGTAAATGATCTTGAGCAAGGTGTAAATAGCAAAGTGTCACTTTTTGCTGATTACACTAAATTGGCAGCTGTAGTCAAAGAGGTTGAGGGTAGCTTTAAAGTGCAGGGTGACTTAAATAAGTTGTTAGCTTGGGCTCAGAAGTGGCAGATGACTTTTAACCTTAATAAATGCAAAGTTATTAACATGGGGAGAGATAATAGGGAATTTAGCTATGAGATGGATGGGTATTGGCTTAATTCAGTTGATGAGAAGGACTTAGGAGTAGTAGTAGATAGGTCACTGAAATTTTCAAAGCAGTGTATTGAGGCAAAAAATAGAGCAAATAGGGTGCTAGGTTACATTAAAAGAAATGTTAGCTACAAGAGTAAGGAGGTCATCCTTAAACTGTACAACTCTTATGTCAGGCCACATTTAGAGTACTGTATACAGGCATGGTCACCACATTTTAGGCATGATATAAACTTATTAGAGTCAGTACAAAGGAAGGCAACAAAAATAATACCATCCCTGAAGCACCTTGAATATGAAGATAGACTGAGGGTATTAAATATGTTTTCATTTGAAAGAAGGTGTGTGAGGGGAGATATGATTGAGCTTTTTAAAATCTTTTTTCACTAACAGAGTGGTGGATTATTGGAATAGTTTGCCACCTGAGACTGTAGACAGCCCAAACTTGAATGTTTTCAAGCGCAGATTGGATGATTATATGGGGATGGAGGGTTAATTTCTTACTTTTTTGGATATGTTTCTTGACTAATTCCTGTATATTGTAGATGAATGATCTGACAAAATCCTATGGATGCATTATGTGGGTGGGATTTGACGGATGCGGATGACCTTTGATAGGCCCTTGTGGCTTTTGTCATCCGTGAAATTATGTTATGTTATGAAATAGTTGAGGTACTAAATGGTCATTTTGCATCAGTATTTACAAAGGAGAAACTAAATAGTCTTATGTATAGTACTCATGGGTCAGGGAAAGAGGTGTTTACTACCATTAGTGTGGATTGGAGGAAGATAAAAGGACTAATAGGTGAGTTAGATGCTACCAAGGCCTCCGGCCCTGATAATATTCATTCTAGGATACTTAAAGAAGGGGTAGAAAGTATCTCAATAGCTCTGGAGAAGTTGTATACTAGATGATTGGAAGAGAGCGAATGTAGTCCCCATTTGCAAGAAGGGTAGTAAAGAGGATCCAAATAACTTTAGACCGGTTAGCCTAACTTCTGTAGTCTGTAAAATTCTTGAGAAAATAGTTAAAAAAGGCATTTGCCAACATCTAGAGAGGGAGGGGTTAATCAGCGATGCTCAGCATGGGTTTAGATGAGGTAGATCATGTTTGACTAATTTACTACACTTTCTGGAGTTGGCTGTCTGGCTTTCCAGTTGGCTGTCTGGCTTTGTTCTGGAAGGTTGTCTTACAGGAGCTCCTGATTCTCATTGTAAGATTGGGATATAATACTGATTTGAGTGTGTAATTTTTCTTGTATTTATTTAATACATCAATCACTGTATAATAAATACATTAGTGATTAATACTTTGGGGGAAGATAACTGGCAGCAATCCTGAGCAAGAATTTTTTTTTTTGGTGAGTGTTAACTTTTTCATTAGTAAATTTCTGAGAGTATGGCTTTTTGTATAGATGGTGAGAGCATGCCGTTTGAAAGTAGTGTGTATGTGGTGTGTGATGCATGTGGAGTTGAAAGGAGAGTGAATGTAACTGAATGCCGTGTGTGTTTTCTGGAAGGGGAGGTTAGGAGGTTGAGTGAGGAATGTAAGAGGTTGAATGATTTGGTGTTTGAGGTGAGAAGAGATGCAAGTGTGCGATTGAAGGGTGAGATTAGTGCTAAGAGGGTGGAAGAGAGGGCTAGGACTGAGAACAGTGTGGAAGTTGTGAGCGATGATGAATGGTGGGTAAAAATGGATAAGATAGATAAGTTAGGACAGGTTAGGTGTGTGAATGAGAGGGACATAGAACCTGTTAGGTTGACTAACAGATTCAATGTCCTGAGAGAGGAAGAGTGTGAAAGTGATTTGCCTGGTGTGATTGTGGATGAAAGCAGGATGGGTGGTAGCGTGACTGAGAGCAGGAGGGAGGGTAATGTTAGGCCAAGACAGAATAGGAGAATGACTGAGGTGCTAGTGATGGGTGACTCTCAGATTAGGTATTTAGATAGGAAGTTGAGTGATAGCAAGTGGAAGGGAATGAGAGTTTGTCTGCCGGGTGCTGGTGTAAGTGATGTTTGTGAGAGGTATGATAGGCTGGTTTCTGGGTGTGAGAGGGATGCAGTTGTGATTACGCATGTGGGAGTGAATGATGTAAAGAAGGTGGGTACATGTGAGTTACGTGAGCAGTATAAAAGGTTAGTTGAAAGGATGAGTAAAAGCAGGGTAAAAGGTGTTGTTTCTGGTGTGCTTCCGAGATTGGATGTGGGGGTAGAATGGTTGTCGCGTGCAATTGGTTTGAATGAATTTGTGAAAGGACTGTGTGAGGAGTTAGGATTGGTGTTTGTAGATGTCTGGGGAGGGTTTTACGGGAATAGGAGGTTGTATGCGATGGATGGGCTCCATCTTAGTCGGGCAGGTGTTGAGGTTCTATGGGGGGAGCTGGATAGTGTGATTAGGTCCTTACGGGTGGGAAACTAGAAGCTGTTAGAGGTAAGGGAATAACAGGAATAGAGGGCAGGTGTAGGAAATGGAAGGGATGCAGTGATAGAGGAATAGCTAGGGGAGAGGGCATACTGATGCGTTATAGGGGGACTAATGCACAAGTGAATGAGCAGATAACTAGGAATAAAAAAGCACAATGCAATGAAGATGGGAATAATAAAAAAACCTTAAAAATATACTACACAAATGGTCGGAGTATAAGGAATAAGATAGATCTCTTAAGAGCATTAGCGAGTGAAGAGAATTTTGATATAATTGCGATAACAGAGTCATGGCTTGATTTGGCAGGTAATCACTTTAAACCTGAGGTTGAGATTGAGGGCTTTAACATGTTTGTTCCATACAGATAGGAATAGGAAGAGAGGAGGAGGGGTTATTATTTATATTAAAGATAATCTCCAGTGTTGTGTAAACAGTACAATTAAATTAGATGATAACACAGAGTCATTATGGCTAAATGTAAAGGAAGGTAAAAACAAGCTTGTCTTAGGATTATTATACAGACCACCAAATCTTAGTAAGGAAGCTTCAAATCTTCTGTGGCAGGAGATTGAACGGGCATGTAGAAGTAAGCATGTGTGTATAATGGGCGATTTTAATTACAGAAATATAGACTGGGAAGCTCTTGTGGGTGATCAGGAGGCTGAGGAATTTTTTAATGTTGTCCAAGATAATTTTCTGAGGCAGATTATTAACAAACCCACTAGAGGTAATAATATACTGGATTTAGTTCTGACAAATAGGGAAGAAGTTATTAAGGATACTGAGATTGGAGGAAATTTGGGTAATAGTGACCATTGTGAAATTAGATTCAAGATGAAATGGAATGGTATTGATAGTAGCATGAACAATGTTAAAATTCCTGACTTTAGAAGAGCAAATTATAATGGGCTCAGGACTTAACTGGAGGCAGTTGTACAGAAACCAGGCAATGAAATCAATTCAGGAATAGATTCAATGATATCAGTTAGTGGAGACAATAATCACCAGGAGGAAGAGATTACAATTGAAGAGGAGTATGAAAGAATAATTGAGCAATTAATTACAGGTCAGATGATTAACATTCCATATAAGGAGATTAGGACTAAAAATAATGACCCAAAATGGATGACAGATAAAATTAAGCATTATATTGGCATTAAAAAGGGCATTTATAGGAAAATAAAAAATGGAGAGGATCACTTAAGGCAGAGATATAATGAACTAGCAAGAGATGTTAAAAAGTTAGTTAGAGTAGCAAGGAGAAATTATGAAATTAAAGTGGCAAATAGGGCAAAGGAAGATCCTAAAAGTTTTTAGCAATTATACAAAACTAAGGTTAGAGATAAAATAGGCCCACTTATAGATTCCAATGGAGAATTAGTGAGTGATAGGGACTCAATGGCTGGAATGCTAAATGACTTTTTTCTCTCAGTATTTACACAGGAGGATACTCTAAATATACCTGAGGTGTCAATGATCTTTCGGGGTAATGATGAAGAGAAATTAAAGGATATAAGAACATAAGAAAAGAAGGAGACTGCAAAAGACCATTCATGGCCTACACTTGGCAGCTCCTGTTCCAGTCAAACATAAGAAAAGAAGGAGACTGCAAAAGACCATTCATGGCCTACACTTGGCAGCTCCTGTTCCAGTCAACACACAAAAGATTTCTTACCAGAGAAAAGTCATCAACATTGTCACCCTTAACAGGAGTTCGTCAGATCTAATCTACAATATACATAAAATGCATCCAGAGGATTATGTCCATTCATGCAACCGCAAAATAATCTCCCCACTCCTTAGAAAAATATATACATATGTACATAAAAAAATCAGTCCCATCTAGCAGCTTCATTCATATATTTATCTAATCTATTCTTAAAACTACCCAGAGAGGAGGCTTCTATCACATGTCTAGTGAGCCTATTCCATTCATCTACCACACGATTTGTAAACCAATTCCTCCCAATCTCCTTCCTAAACCTATACTTATCAAGCTTAAACCCATTGCTACGTGTCCTGTCATGTTCACTAAGTATAAGAACCTTACCCAGATCCCCTTTATTATATCCTTTTACCCATTTGAAGACTTCAATCAATTCCCCTCTGACTCTTCTCCTTTCCAATGTATGTAGATTTAGTTTTCTGAGCCTTTCACCATAAGGTAAGTTCCTTAGCCCACCAATCATCTTTGTCATCCTTCTCTGCACAGACTCAAGCAAATCAATATCCTTCCTATAATATGGTGACCAAAATTGTACTGCATAGTCTAGATGAGGCCTAACTAGCGCCAGATACAGTTTTAGAATGACTTCAGCACTCTTATTGCTTACACTCCTCCTAATGAATCCCAATATCCTATTAGCTTTATTCTTAGCATTTAGGCATTGCTTTCTAGGACGAAGGTCTGAACTTACCAAAATACCCAAAGGAGATCACAAAGGAGATAGTGACAAAGGAAATTGATAAAATCAAAAGTAGTAAAGCACCCGGTCCTGATGAGCTCTTTCCTAGAATTTTGAAAGAATGTAAGGATGTGTTAAGTGAGCCGCTAGCATGCATCTTTAGAAAATCATTGGAGAGTGGCATTGTGCCAGTGGCATGGAAAAAAGCCAATGTGATACCTATATTTAAGAAAGGGGATAAAACAAATATGTCTAATTACAGACCAGTAAGTTTGACATCAGTGGTAGGGAAAATGATGGAATCTATTATAGCAAGGAATATTAGAGATCACTTGGATAAGCATAAGTTGATAAAAGAATCACAGCATGGCTTTAGTAAGGGTAAATCCTGTCTGACTAATTTGATGTCTTTTTATAGTAAGGTGTATGAAGCAGCAGATAATGATGAAAACTATGATATTTTATACTTGGACTTTAGTAAGGCTTTTGATCGAGTGCCACACTTACAGCTTCTGAGCAAAGTTAAAGCACACGGGATCGATGGCAGTATATTTAGGTGGATTCAGTCCCTTGCTATTCTTAATTTATATTAATGATCTTGACATAGGTATAAGTAGTGACCTGAGTAAATTTGCTGATGATACTAAGCTAGGTAGGGCCATTAGGGCTGATTCTGATGCTGTTGTAATGCAGGAGGAATTGACCATTCTGTCCAATTGGGCCGAGAAATGTCAAATGAAGTTTAACATAGACAAATGTAGTGTACTTAGTATAGGTAGAAATAATCAATTGAATAGTTATAAATTAAATGGGAGAATTTTAGGGAGGACCGATTGTGAGAGGGACTTGGGTATTTTGGTAAGTTCAGACCTTCGTCCTAGAAAGCAATGCCTAAATGCTAAGAATAAAGCTAATAGGATATTGGGATTCATTAGGAGGAGTGTAAGCAATAAGAGTGCTGAAGTCATTCTAAAACTGTATATGGCGCTAGTTAGGCCTCATCTAGACTATGCAGTACAATTTTGGTCACCATATTATAGGAAGGATATTGATTTGCTTGAGTCTGTGCAGAGAAGGATGACAAAGATGATTGGTGGGCTAAGGAACTTACCTTATGGTGAAAGGCTCAGAAAACTAAATCTACATACATTGGAAAGGAGAAGAGTCAGAGGGGAATTGATTGAAGTCTTCAAATGGGTAAAAGGATATAATAAAGGGGATCTGGGTAAGGTTCTTATACTTAGTGAACATGACAGAACACGTAGCAATGGGTTTAAGCTTGATAAGTATAGGTTTAAGAAGGAGATTGGGAGGAATTGGTTTACAAATCGTGTGGTAGATGAATGGAATAGGCTCACTAGACATGTGATAGAAGCCTCCTCTCTGGGTAGTTTAAGAATAGATTAGATAAATATATGGATGAAGCTGCTAGATGGGACTGACTTTTTTTTATGTACATATGTATATATTTTTATACGGAGTGGGGAGATTATTTTGCGGTTGCATGAATGGACATAATCCTCTGGATGCATTTTATGTATATTGTAGATTAGATCTGACGAACTCCTGTAAAGGGTGACAATGTTGATGACTTTTCTCTGGTAAGAAATCTTTTGTGTGTTGAATGGAACATGAGCTGCCAAGTGTAGGCCATGAATGGTCTTTTGCAGTCTCCTTCTTTTCTTATGTTCTTATAACAAATCAAGTAAATAAGGGAGAGAATGTAGATGTAATTTACTTGGATTTTAGTAAAGCATTTGATAAGGTACCACATAGGAGACTAGTTCATAAATTAAAAATGATTGGGATATGTGGGGGTATTTCAAATTCGATAACTGAGTGGCTGAAAGACAGGAAGCAAAGGGTAGTGCTAAATGGTGTAAGGTCAGAGTGGAGGGATGTTATCAGTGAGGTTCCTCAGGGATCAGTTCTCAGTCCATTATTATTTGTCATCTATATAAACGATCTTGGGGAGGCAGTTAATAATAAAGTGTCAATTTTTGCGGATGATACCAAATTAGCAGCTGTAGTTAAAGATATTGATGATAATTTTAAAGTGCAGGGGGATTTAAATAAATTGTTATCCTGGGCACATAAGTGGCAAATGACTTTCAACCTTGATAAGTGCAAAGTTATTAACATGGGAAAAGATAATAGAGAATTTAACTATGAAATGGATGGGCATTGGCTGAGCTCAGTAAAGGATGAGAAAGATCTAGGAGTAGTAATAGATAAGTCATTAAGGTTTTCTAAGCAGTGTATTGAAGCAAGAAATAGGGGAAATAGAGTGCTGGGTTTCATTAAGAGAAATGTCAGTTACAAAAGTAAGGAGGTTATTCTTAAACTCTATAACTCTTATGTTAGGCCACATCTAGAGTACTGTATACAGGCATAATCCCCACATTTTAGACACGATATTAACCTTCTCGAGTCAGTGCAACAAAGATTATTCCTTCCCTGAGGCACCTTGAATATATATAGACTGAGGATATTAAATATGTTCTCGTTCGAAAGGAGGGGTGTGAGAGGGGATATGATTGAGCTGTTTAAAATTTTTTCTGGTTTAGATAAATTGGATGTTAGCAAGATTTTTGAGTTAGATAATGGAAATCGGACTAGAGGTCACCACTTGAAAATTAAAAAGCAAGGGTGTAGGTTGGATTTAAGAAAATATTTTTTCACCAATAGAGTGGTAGACTTCTGGAACACATTGCCATGGAGGGTAGTAGGTGTCCAAATTTAAATGTATTTAAGAGTAGGTTGGATGAGTTTATGGGGAGGGAAGGTTGTGATGGTTCCTAAGTTTTGTATATATTAATATTGTTTGTATATATCTATAGCTGCATGATTTACTTCTTGACAAGCCTTGATTGGTGATACCCTTGTTTCTGGATGCTGGATGCAATCCTCTGGATGTAGTTTTCTTGGGAGTTTAGGATGCCTTAAAAAAGAGGCCGTTTGACTCAGATGACCTATGATGGGCCCTTGTGGCTTTTGTCATCTGTTATATTATATTGTAGGGGACTTTGGTGATGGTGCTTTTTGTGGGTGTGTTTTGACGAATGTGGATGACCTTTGATAGGCCCTTGTGGCTTTTGTCATCCGTGAAATTATGTTATGTTATTTAGATCCTGAGGACTTTTTGGGGTAAACATATAGATTGGTGGCTTGGCCAAAAAAGTGGATTTTTGTGTGTTTATATTTCGTTCACCCGTGCCTCAATATTCATGCGCGTTTGAGTCCTATTTAGAAAATTATTCTATAAACAATTAGGATTATATACTGGCAGCTGTGCCCCCCAGACCCCCCCAAATCGATTGAAACTCAGGATCATCGTAGGGGGTTCCTCCCCATTGTGTTTAGCCTCACACGAGCAGTTCTCTTAAATTTACTCAAAAAATGTGAAATATATTGGAATACGGACAAAATAGTTTACGTGCTATCGTTCGCGCCGCTAATCTACATATTTACCCTTTTTGGAGCAGAGAAAAGACATGATAACCCTCTGGAAGTCTTTAGTTCTTCTTAAACTAGAGTACTGCTGTCAGCTCTAGTCTCTCTACATAAAACTAGAAGCTGTTCAAAGAACACTCACAAGCAGAATATCTGGCCTCCTAAATTTAAACTACTGGGAGCAGCTAAAAGAGCTGAAGCTATACTCCTTACAAAGACGTGAATGGGACCTAGTGATCTACGCGTGTAAGATCTTAGAGGGACTAGTACTAAATGTGGGACTCAAGCTGAATAATCATCTGAGAAGAGGCAGACTGTGTTACATCAAGAGAAAGGAGGCCACAACACAGAGAAGCGCAACAATACTGCACAACACTTTCTCCAAACAAGGAGCTCATCTATTTAATGCCATGCCAAAGGCAATCAGGGAACTGAGAGGAGTCTCTACTGAATCCTTCAAACGCCAACTGGACAAATGGTTGGCGAATCTGCATGATGTACCCCCTATACCAGCCTGGTCGCTACAGAGGTCCACCTTAGCTGTGTGATCTGATGGCAGAATTCTTCAAAGTATCAAACTAAGTATAAGCCCCTCCCCCTCCCCCCATGAGCTGACACTCAGTCCATGCCTTGAATAGTTGCTGTCTTGCATAACTCTCATCATACATATTCTCAATGCAAGGCTCTCTTTTGCCTCTGTATACATTCAGACTTCTCTTGCCATTAATTCCTCTTCTCCAGAAACTTTCTCTTTAGATTCAGGTTGTTGAGCCACCCTTTGTAGCGGGATATGGCATTTCTTTTCTATGGAGAAATAATTTATTAGCTTTATTCATTTCTGTTCTTCTACGAACAATGCAAAAATTTCTTTGTTGCTCTTACTTTGTTATTCTCTTATCATCTATATGTTGTTGTTGCTGTTGTTGTTGAGGGCTTTGATGCCATATCTTTTTTTTCCACACTCAAATCCGAGCACTGCACTCGATCCATAATCCTCCTAAATAATAAAAACAAAGAGCTGTAGTATTTACCGTTACAAAGGCCAACCCTGGGGAAACCTACCCAGGGTAACTGTAAGAGCAAGAGCAAGAGTATAAATTTTCCTGGGTTCTGGCCCTTCTAAACATTAGCCAATTTTTGTAACTGATGTTCAGAGAATAAAGATAAAGAACCTTTTTTCTAGCAAAATATATTCATGTAACTGGAGATGACCGATTTAAACGAAAGCCGTCAACGTCTTTATGAATAAACAATGGAATTTTATTTATTTTTCTTTTACGTACTTCTACCTCTGAAGGTCATTGAAATAAAGAGAACTTACTGATTTATATTCTCCATGACAAGAGGGAAAAAAGGTGAGTTACAAGGATGGAGTAGTAAGTAGCACTCGTGAAGAGAGGAAGGAGGAGGAGGAAGATCGCGCCAGAACAACAACTCCCACGCGAAGTTCACAGCCGACTGAGCTGTGAGCCAGTGAGTCGCAGCATTGAGTTCGGCCAGGAAATTTGGTTCGTTATATCCGAAATTCATTATATTGAGGTTTGGTATATCGAGGGTTTACTATATATATATATATATATATATATATATATATATATATATATATATATATATATATATATATCTAAATATATATATATATATATATATATATATATATATATATATATATATATATATATATATATATATATATATATATATATATATATATATATATATATATATATATATATATATGAGGAATTAACAACAACAAGGAGTAACAACAAGGAAAGAAGGTACCCTAGGAGCCCTTACGGTCCATTCAAAGAGGGTACCTTTGGACTAGCAATTGAGCGGGCACAAGGCTGCTCAATTGTTTTGCGTCCCTAAACGGCCACTTTTCAAGACTTTGTCTAGTCTTGACTTGAACTGGTCAACAGATTCACTGTTGACAACTTCCACTGGAAGTGCGTTCCACATACCGCAGATACTGTAAGTGAAAAAAATTCCACACAGATTGCGGTTGTAACGCTTCAGTTCAAGTTTGAAGCCGTGATTGCGCTTTCTGTTCTAACTCAGTGTGAAAATATCCCGGTAGTCAACATTGTCGAACCCTCTAAGTATTTTGAAAACTTCGATGAGCTGACCACGCTGTCTACGGGTTTCCAGCGAGAACAGATCTAATTCCCTTAGTCTATCCTCATAACTTTTATGTCGGATAGAGGGAATCAGCTTGGTTGCCATGGCTTGTACGCGTTCCAATCTCGCAATGTCCTTTCGCAATGAAGGACTCCAAAATTGTACGGCATACTCCAGGTGCGGTCGGACAAGTGAGTTGTACAGGCACAGTACAATCTCCTGGTTCCGATAACCAAACTGGCGCTTAATATAGCCT